>NW_012194461.1:191111-342860 GCF_000504015.1 Erythranthe guttata
ATTATTTACCTACTGGGCCACGAGCCTAATATCGAAGACCACTATCACCGAGGCCCAGTCACCATCAAATAAGGCTTGGGCCCGACAATCTCAACTAAGCTATAAATAAAGGTTTGAACTCATTCCTTAAGGTAGGTCCTATTATCTGAGCAATACTATTAATTGTATTCTCTGGACTATTTCTATGATCAGCACGTCTGACTTGAGCGTCGGAGGGGTTTCCGCCGGATCAACCCCCGGCTTAGTTCATGTGTTCTATGATCGCAGGTACCTCAGGATCATCGAGTTGTCAAGCTACTGATCCGCTTTGCTCTCCCAGTTCATTTTCTACACTACCCCAGGTGATCTATGTAATTAGTATCATCATTTTGGCGCCGTCTGTGGGAACGATGCAAACCAGATCACGTAGCCAACAAGATCCTCCTGAGGCGTCAGCTCGGAGAGAAAATGTCGCAGCTAATCAAGATCCTCCTGAGGCGTCAGCTCGGAGAGAAAATGACGCAGCTAATCAAGATCCTCCTGAGGCGTCAGCTCGGAGAGAAAATGACACAGCTAATCAAGATCCTCCTGAGGCGTCAGCTCGGAGAGAAAATGACATAGCTAATCAAGATCCTCCTGAGGCGTCAGCTCGGAGAGAAAATGACACAGCTAATAACCTCCCAGTCCGTGGAGGATCTGGCATGCCACCTCCTCCACGTGCCGCGGAGCCAGCTCCTCCACGTGCTGCAGATCCACCTCGCGAGGTTCAGGTGATCCCCCATCGAGACCCACCACTCGCCGATCCACCACTCCCTGCTCCTCGAATGGTTCAAATAACCGAGGATGCGCTTCAACGCATGACCCAATATATCGCCACGATGGGAGCAAATGCTCCCAACGCGATACCAACACATGCTCCACATGTGGAGCCACCTATGGCACCACCGCCATCGACTCCCTGGGGGCTTACATCTACCCCCAAAATATTTCGCTCGCCAAGGGTTATCGACCTCCTGGGGGCTTACATCTGCCCCCAAAATATTTCGCTCGCCAAGGGTTATCGACTCCCTGGGGGCTTACCTCTGCCCCCAAAATATCTCGCTCGCCAAGGGTTATCGACTCCCTAGCGGTATACAGTGTCCCCAAAATATTTTGCTCGCCAAGGGTTATCGACTCCCTGAGGGCTTACATCTGCCCCCAAAATATTTCGTTCGACAAGGGTTATCGACTCCCTGGGGGTTTAAAGTGCCCCCAAAATATTTTGCTCGCCATGGGTCATCGACTCTCTGGGGGCCTACTTCCGCCCCCCCTCAAACGGTTCAGATAACCGAAGAGGACCTTCAGCGTATGATCGCCGAAACTTCAATAATATCAACTTCTACTTGCTCCTCTAACGGTTCAGATAACCGACAAGGACCTTCAGCATACGACCGCGAAAGCTTCAACTCGTGTTGTCACTAAAGCAACGACACAACCGTGTGCATTCACCTCAGACCATAGGTCTCCAACGCCTCATCCTACAGTGGGTGGTTAACCCATCCCAAGGTTGGGCATCACCCTTACCTTTCAACCCCAAGTGGGTTCACATCACATCGCAAGAGACGACGAGTATAATCTTCCTACTCAAAAAATAGAACATCCCAAGGGGTGAACATCAACCACCAAAAAAGGGGGTAAAATTGCGCACGCGAAACCCCAGAAGAAGAAGATGAAAAAACAGAAGAAGAAAGAAAAAAAAAAAAAAAAAAGATGAAAAAACAGAAGAAGAAAGAAAAAGAAAAAAAAAAGAAGATGAAAAAATAGAAGAAAAAAGAAGAAGATGAATAAAGAGAAGAAGAAAAAAGAAGATGAAAAAATACAAGAACAAGAAGAAGAAAAAAGAGAGTAAAAGAAGAAAAATTACAAGAAGAAAGAAAGAAGAAAGAAGAAGAAGAAGAAAAAAGAGAGTAAAAAAAAAAAGAAAAAAAAAAGGGAAGAGGCGCGCGTGCACAGCACGCGCGCGCGTGCGTCAGCAGGAGAGAAAAAAAAAATAGAGAAGAGGCGCGCGTGCACAGCACGCGCGCGTCAGCAGAAAAAAAAATTAATTAATTAGAGCGCGAGCGCACTTTCCCAAGGCGCCCTCGGAACGCGCGCTCCCATCAAATTGCTCGCAATTTTGACTACCCTCTACCAAATTGCGCGTAGATTTTGATTCGCTTCACCAAATCGCACGAGAATTTCAACGCGCTTCACCAAATTGCGCGAGCTCTCCAACGCACCTCGCCAATTTGCCCGCGCTCTCAAACGGATAAATACAAAAAAAATTATTATTTCTCCGCACCACGCCTACAGTTATCGGTACACCACGACACCGATATACTCTCGACACGATCCGGTATCATTTTCGACTAGGCTCCTACATCGAATCGAGAGTGGGGGGCTTGCGAGACAAACCCGCCGCGAGACAACTCCCACGAGGAGCAAACTCGCACGGTCATATAACCCGTTGCGAGGCAACTCCCACGATGAGCCAACTCCCTCGGGTCTACAAAACCACAGCGAGATAACTCCCACGAGGAGACCACTCGCTCCGTCCTATAACCCGTTGCGAGGCAACTCCCACGAGGAGCCAACTCCCTCGGGTCTCATACCCACAGCGGGACAACTCCCACGAGGAGACCACTCGCTCCGTCCTATAACCCGTTGCGAGGCAACTCCCACGAGGAGCCAACTCCCTCGGGTCTCATACCCACAGCGGGACAACTCCCACGAGGAGACCACTCGCTCCGTCCTACAACCCGCAGCGAGACAACTCCCACGAGGAGCTAACTCCCTCGGGTCTACGAAACCATAGCGAGATAACTCCCACGAAGAGACCACTCGCTCCGCCCTATAACCCGTTGCGAGGTAACTCCCACGAGAAGCCAACTCCCTCGAGTCTCATAACCACAGCGAGATAACTCCCACAAGGAGACCACTCGCTTTGTCCCACAATTCGCAGCGAGACAACTCCCACGAGGAGCCAACTCGCACGATACTACAACCCGTAGCGAGACAACTCCCACGAGGAGCCAACTCGCTCGGTACTACAACCGGCAGCAAGACAACTCCCACGAGGAGATAACTTGCTCAGTCATATAACCCGTTGCGAGGCAACTCCCACGATGAGTCAACTCCCTCGGGTCTACGAACCCATAGCGAGATAACTCCTACGAGGAGACCACTCGCTCCATCCTACGACCCACAATGAGGCAACTGTTGGGTTTCGGGCACGCATACGCAGCGGAAAACAAAAATTTATGCGATTTAAACGACTTTAAAACACATAAGAACATGCCCGACAAATTAAATTCAATTAATTGCGTACCTTTGCGCTTCCAGCGAAATTAAAAACAATTTACATGCTAATAATTTCTATCGAATTTAAATCAATTAACATGCTCGCGTTTAAACCAAATAACATGCTTGCAACGATTTAATCGATTACACATAATCACATAAAATCATACGAAACAAACATGAATACATAGGTTTAAACAAAACTCAAATCGAAACTAGGGTTTCGCGTGTTTACCTCTTGAAGCGTGAGGTAGGAGCGTATAGCACGTCGAGATTGCTACGGAAACCAATCCGTACAATCGGGGCAGCAATGGAGTGCAGCGGCAGCAGCGGCAGATCGACCACGGCGGCGCGTGAGCTTCACGCGCGGACTTCCGGGGCGGCGCGTGGGGCAGCGTGCGGCTTCGGCTCGTGCGTTGCTCCTCGATTCTTCGATCTACAGTCTTCCTCCTCTCGGATTTCACCTCGTATACTTCGATCTACTAAAACGTGGCACTAGACACGAAGTAGTTAGAATTAACGGAAGAAAAGAAAGAAGAAAAGAATACCGAAAGGGATCGGCCAAGGGATGGCCGATTCCGGCGACGGGGCGGCGTCAACGGCGGAGGTGGCCGCGCGAGAGAGAGGGCGAGAGAGAGAGGTGGACGGCCACTAGGGTTAGGGTTTTTTGTGTGTGTGCAAGGCCTATAAATCATGTATTTATAGTCCCTTGCATAAAACCCTAGCGGGCTTAAGTTGGACTGGGCCCAACAGCTTAAGCTCGTTAGTTCCTTTACTTGCTCGTCTCTCTCAATTCAATGACCGAAAAATTGCAACGATTACATTTTCGGAATCATTATAACTTCCTCGTCATTACGAGTGCCATCTCTTATTTTCCAACTTTCCAAAAGTGGAAACCCTAGTTCAGTGGACTTTCTAAATTTGGAAACTTCCCGATTTAGAAAGTTCACTAACACGTTCGCCTATTCTTTTCCTTTTCTTATTCTCATTCATAATTCCAAATTACGAATGTTGGACTCAATCATATTGACTTCCAATCATGCAAAGATAAACTATTTTATCTCTGACCGTTTATTCAAAGATCTCATGTGCACGAGCAGTGTGACCCTCGATGGTTCAGGTGTAAGCTAGCCGTGGGCCCACAACTCTTTGTGGTCAAAACTCGTCCCTTAGAGTTACGATTAAGATGAAACTCGTTTCACCTTAATCACCCAACGAATCAAGATTGGCGTCTAGCAACTACGCGTCATGATTCCCTAGATACAAATGAAGTGCCTGCAAGAACCTTCAGATATAGTTAACGTACAGTACGGTCCCTTCGATTCATATGTCCCGATCGAACTAGAGGCATTGGTTCATCGAGACCTCTTTATATGTTCGATGACGGTGCGATCGTTCTAAGTGTTGTAATCCTTACGTGCATGACTTAGAGAATCGAATTCTCTAATCATCACTTAGTCAGCTCTGGCCAGAGACTTAGAATGATTACAAACTTTCAGAACACACAGGACATCCAAGACTATTCTAGCGATCGAATCCCCGACTACAATGCACAGACCTCCCACTAGATTTCGGACTGCACGAACACTGGCCCTTGGGATGGTCCTCGGTGGAACTCAGGGACAGGTCACGATACAGCTGGTCCTCTAGTGAAGTCACGGTGATGTCTAGGTCATAAGGACTAATGGTGTACAACTATACCATAGATATCTCTACTCGATTATTGGGAACCACTTAGAGATTTCTAGGGTGAGGGAGTTCAGTGAACTCGTCAACTTACGAGCACCCACTTGTGCATGCCGATATCACAATACCGTTTACTGATGAGATGCAGTACACATACACTAAGTGCTAGTCTTAATGGGAAAGGCCGATATCCTCATTAGTGGCGTAACCCTTCGACTAGGAACAGGTTTAACAGTTATAATACTTAAGTAAATATCTCACGATCCTAACGATCAATTACTAGTACTTGTAATAACTGTAAGGACTATATCTATGCTTGTGACAAAGGGACAAAGATATAGAATGCCAAGGTGGTTTATCATTAATACGAATAAAGGTTCGTTTATTACAATAATAAATACGAAGGACCACAGCCATATGTTGGCTTGTTGGTCACCTACTCTAACAATCTCCCACTTGACCTAAAGCCAACTACCCATAAACCGCAATCCCATCGACTCTCGATGTTTCTCATGGACCGATCTTGGTAAAGGCTTTGTGAAGGGGTCGGCAACGTTCTCTTCCGAGGTGACTCGTTCTACCTTAACTTCACCTCTATCAATGATCTCTCGGATCACGTGATACTTCCTCAGAATATGCTTCGACTTCTGATGAGATCGTGGCTCCTTAGCCTGCGCCACGGCTCCGGTGTTATCACAGTACAACGGTACTGGATCACTAGCATCAGGAATGACACCCAACTCTTGGATGAATTTCCTTATCCAAGTCCCTTCTTTTGCAGCTTCAGACGCTGCAATGTATTCCGCTTCGGTAGTGGAATCGGCCGTCGTGCTTTGCTTGGAACTCTTCCAACACACGGCACCACCATTAAGCGTGAATATAAATCCAGAATTCGACTTTGAGTCGTCCACGTCCGATTGAAAACTAGAGTCAGTGAAACCCTCTAATTTCAACTCGGCATCCCCATAGACCAAAAATATATCCTTAGTTCTTCGCAAGTACTTGAGGATATCTTTCACGGCTTTCCAGTGAGCCGGGCCGGGGTTAGACTGATATCTGCTTGTGACACTCACAGCATACGCAATATCGGGTCTCGTACATAGCATGCCATACATTATGCTTCCTATGGCAGAAGCATAGGGCGTCATTTTCATCTCCTCGATTTCACTAGGTGTTTGCGGACACATAGATTTCGAGAGACGAACCCCATGGGACATTGGCAAGAATCCCTTCTTGGATTCTTCCATGCTAAACCGTTTCATAACGGTGTCTATGTACAGGCTTTGGGATAAGCCAAGCATCTTTCTCGCTCTATCTCTATAGATGCGTATTCCTAATACGTAAGATGCTTCTCCCAAATCCTTCATTGAGAAACGTGTGGACAACCATGCTTTCGTTTGTTGCAACATTCCTACATCATTCCCAATGAGTAGAATGTCATCAACGTAAAGCACTAAAAATATCACTGCCCTCCCACTAACCTTCTTGTATACACAAGGTTCCTCCGGATTCTTCTCAAAATCAAACTCTTTGATAGTTGAGTCGAACCTAATGTTCCAACTACGGGACGCTTGTTTCAATCCATAAATGGATCGCTGGAGCCATGTAAATTTCTTCCTCAATATCTCCATTAAGGAAAGCGGTCTTCACATCCATTCGCCATATCTCGTAGTCGTACCACGCAGCTATGGCCAGCAAAATCCTAATGGACTTCAGCATCGCGACTGGCGAAAAGGTTTCCTCATAGTCAACACCTTGCCTTTGAGTGTATCCTTTTGCCACCAATCTAGCTTTATAGGTCGATACCTTTCCATCAACTCCAATTTTCTTCTTATAGATCCACTTGCAGCCTATAGGAACAATTCCTTTGGGTGGATCTACCAAGGTCCATACCTTGTTGGAGTACATGGAGTCCATTTCGGATTTCATGGCAGTTAGCCAATGTCCCATGTCCGCATCCGATACGGCCTCATTGTATGTTCTTGGATCTTGTCCAAGATCAACATGATCTTCATCATTTTCGAGGAGGAATAACCTATCCGGCATTTTCCGAACTCTTTCGGATCTACGTACCGTAGGTTCAGGAGGTATATTAGTGGTTTGTTGTATTGGTTCGATTATTTGTTCTTGCGTTTGAACTTCACTTTGTGGTTCTTGAACTACTTCAAGTTCTACCATGCTGCCCTTTCTATCGGATAGAAACTCCCTTTCCAAAAAAGGTGGCATTTCTCGAAACAAACGTCTTTGCTTCTTTGACATAGTAGAACTCGTATCCTATCGAGTCTTCGGGATACCCCACAAAATAGCACAAGTCGGATTTACTATCCAACTTATCTCCCACTAACCGCTTCACATAAGCGGGACAACCCCATATCCTAATATGTTTGTAGTTGGGTTTTCGGGAATGCCAAAGTTCATAAGGTGTGGATTTAACTGCTTTGGTGTTAACTCTATTCAGCAAATACGCGGCCGTACGGAGTGCATGACCCCACAAGTATGCCGGTAAGTTTGTGAACCCCATCATTGATCGAACCATATCTAATAGAGTTCGATTCCGACGTTCGGATACTCCATTAAGTTGAGGAGTTCCCGGTGGAGTCCATTGGGACTGTATCCCATTCTCTTTCAGATAGTCAATGAACTCGATGCTCAAGTATTCTCCACCACGATCGGATCGCAGCTTCTTAATACTTCGTCCGAGTTGCTTTTCTACTTCGTGTCTAAAATCTTTGAACTTTTCAAATGTTTCAGACTTGTACTTCATCAAGTACACATACCCATACCTAGAATAATCGTCGGTAAAGGTAGCGAAGTAGTTATATCCACCCTTCGCACTAACATTTAGTGGACCACATACGTCTGTATGGATCAAATCCAAAAGACCCTCGGCTCGTTCCATTTTCCCTTTGTAGGGTGACTTGGTCATTTTCCCTTTAAGGCAAGATTCACAAGTTTGTAGTGATTTCACGTCCTCCAAAGAGAACAATCCTTCACTAACAAAATCGTTCATCCTTCTTAAAGAGACATGACCTAATCTAGCGTGCCAAAGTTGTGCGGGGTTTTGATCTATCTCCTTACGTTTTGCTGATATAACATTAATAGGTATTTCACTTGGATTTAGTTCATACAGGTTGTTTAATAGTCGTCCTTTGCAAATCAAATTCTCATTCTTTTGTATAATGCAAATCGAATTTCCAAAAACAAAAGTAAAACCTTCAATGTCTAATACAGGAATAGAAATAAGGTTTCTAATGAGCGACGGAACAAATAAACAATCGTTCAAAACAATAGGAAAACTAGAATCCAAAACATTTAAGTAAATTGTGCCAATGGCTTCAGCAGCAACTCTTGCTCCATTCCCCATCCTTAGGTAGGTCTCACCCGCTCTAAGTCTTCGACTTCTTGTCATTAGCTGCAAATCATTGCACAAATGTGAGCCACAGCCCGTATCCAATACCCAAGAAGAAGAGTTGACAGACAAATTTACGTCAATGAAATACGTACCCTTTTCAGAACCTTTCTGCTTTAGGTAAGCCTTGCAGTTGCGGCGCCAATGTCCTTTCTTTCCACAGTGATGGCAAGCATCATCAACTTGTTTGCTAACCTTTGCTTTGGGGCCCCCACTACCTTCACCCACTTCGAACTTGCTGTTTGGGAAGGGAACTCTTTCCTTTCTCTTCTTTTGGAAAGAACTCTTCTTTCCAGAAGTAGCAGCAATGAGAACAGACTTCTCTTTCTTAATGGTGGACTAGAAGCTGACCAACATGTTCATTAACTCATCCAAGGGAGGATCTAGTTTGTTCATGTTGAAGTTCACTATGAACGATTCATAGGAACTAGGAAGAGACAACAGGATCAAATCCAACGAGAGTTCGGCCGGGAGGGTGACATCAAGATTCACTAGCTTTTCAAGGAGAGTGATCATTTTGAGACAATGCTCGTGGACCGAAGTCCCTTCGCGCAGTCTCGCTGTGATCAACTCCTTTGTAGCAGCGTACCTCGATGCCCTAATATTCTCACTATACATGCTATCGAGATGAGCCTTTATATCGAAAGCATGCAAGTGAGACTCATATTTCCTCGCAAGCGCGGGCTCCATGGCGGCTATCATATAGCACCTAGCATGAGTGTCATCTTTCTTCCAAACTTCATAAGTTTCCTTTTCAGCATCAGTCGCTGTGTCGGTTATAGTGGCGGGAAGCCTCTCGTTCAAAACATAGAGACGCCCCTCAACAGTTAGTACAAGCTTAAGACTACGCAACCAATCTAGGTAATTAGGGCCATTGAGTTTATTGTCGAGGATTGACATTATGGGATTCTTAGACATGATTATCTGAGACATATAGAGAAGAGGATTATTAGAGATTCGCGTTAAATGATTGTTACAATTAAATGTTTGGACTTGTGTTATTTAATTGTTCTCCCACTAATTTTATCGAGTTCCACTTCCCTCTAGTAGACAAACGAGAAAACTGATTTTTCTTAATGGGCTTTAGGTCCAATAGACAAATATAACCCGTAGTTAATCTAGCCCGATTATATTTGCCCAAAGGTAGATCACAATCAATCATATCCACAATATGACCCTAAATTAAATTTCCTCACACTTGATAATGACCTAAGTTAATCTCGCGAATATCAAAATCGTCGTGTGTCAAGTCTAACCTACCAATCAAAGATGCTCATAGAACTTGATTATGCCAAACTAATGCAGTCCCTAGTTAATCTAGCCGACCACGTTAATTCAACATAACCCTTTTCTACGACTACCTTCATCATTATGTCAATTGAATTACAGCTTACTCCACCATAGCACTCCCCGCTAACACGGCTTACTGCACTACAGTGAAGGGCTACACATAATCCAACCATTGGCAGAAGGAAAGAAATAACTCAACAGATTGGGTTTTTCTTTATAGCTTGAAATGATTCTCAATTGAATTAAGAATGAGGGATTTTATTAAAATGTTTTATCTCATCAGAAGGTTTGGATTGGTCTATGTGATTCCTACATCTATGTTCTCTAAAGGTATATGGAAGCGCATATTGTCCTAAGAGGAACATACGACCTAATTTCATAATTAATTACATTAATTAATTATCGAGTTTTCAAAATAATTATAGAACCTCAACTAGCATAAATCATTCAAATAATGTTGAGGTACTACTAATTAAGTTGAATTTATAATCAATATTATATATGTGTTCTATTAATTGAAATCAATTTAACAATTTAAATTAATTAATTAATCTAACACCTATTTACTAAAATAGATGATTGTCGATCCAATTATCTAATTGGGATTAATTGAAAATAATTTTCCAAAAATTAAAATCAATTTGTTTTAAGTTTAATTTTAGAAATCTGAAATAATTTTTTTTTTTTTTTTTTTTTTTTTTTTTTTTTTTTTTCGGCCGACTGGTCTGACCGGTTCGGACCGAAACGGTCCGGTTCTGCCCGGTCCAATTGACCCAAATCAGTGGGCCGGGTCAATCGGACCGAGAACCGGTCTGACCGACCCGAATTCACTTGGATTCGGTCGATTGGATCGTGCACAACCATCGAACCGACCGGTTCGACCGGTTCGATCAGAACAATTAAAAACCGACGTTTTAAAAAATAATTTCAGATCCGATTTTCCAATTTTAAACAATTTTAAAGCTGGAAAAATTCTAAACAATATTTCAAAAATATTTTAAACTTACGAAAACTCCCAATTACATAATACGACAAACACTACTTTAATAAATCGAACATGCATAAAATCATAGCATATTAATACGAACGCAATTAATTGCGCAACGAGCTCTGATACCACTGTTGGGTTTCGGGCACGCATACGCAGCGGAAAACAAAAATTTATGCGATTTAAATGACTTTAAAACACATAAGAACATGCCCGACAAATTAAATTCAATTAATTGCGTACCTTTGCGCTTCCAGCGAAATTAAAAACAATTTACATGCTAATAATTTCTATCGAATTTAAATCAATTAACATGCTCGCGTTTAAACCAAATAACATGCTTGCAACGATTTAATCGATTACACATAATCACATAAAATCATACGAAACAAACATGAATACATAGGTTTAAACAAAACTCAAATCGAAACTAGGGTTTCGCGTGTTTACCTCTTGAAGCGTGAGGTAGGAGCGTATAGCACGTCGAGATTGCTACGGAAACCAATCCGTACAATCGGGGCAGCAATGGAGTGCAGCGGCAGCAGCGGCAGATCGACCACGGCGGCGCGTGAGCTTCACGCGCGGACTTCCGGGGCGGCGCGTGGGGCAGCGTGCGGCTTCGGCTCGTGCGTTGCTCCTCGATTCTTCGATCTACAGTCTTCCTCCTCTCGGATTTCACCTCGTATACTTCGATCTACTAAAACGTGGCACTAGACACGAAGTAGTTAGAATTAACGGAAGAAAAGAAAGAAGAAAAGAATACCGAAAGGGATCGGCCAAGGGATGGCCGATTCCGGCGACGGGGCGGCGTCAACGGCGGAGGTGGCCGCGCGAGAGAGAGGGCGAGAGAGAGAGGTGGACGGCCGCTAGGGTTAGGGTTTTTTGTGTGTGTGCAAGGCCTATAAATCATGTATTTATAGTCCCTTGCATAAAACCCTAGCGGGCTTAAGTTGGACTGGGCCCAACAGCTTAAGCTCGTTAGTTCCTTTACTTGCTCGTCTCTCTCAATTCAATGACCGAAAAATTGCAACGATTACATTTTCGGAATCATTATAACTTCCTCGTCATTACGAGTGCCATCTCTTATTTTCCAACTTTCCAAAAGTGGAAACCCTAGTTCAGTGGACTTTCTAAATTTGGAAACTTCCCGATTTAGAAAGTTCACTAACACGTTCGCCTATTCTTTTCCTTTTCTTATTCTCATTCATAATTCCAAATTACGAATGTTGGACTCAATCATATTGACTTCCAATCATGCAAAGATAAACTATTTTATCTCTGACCGTTTATTCAAAGATCTCATGTGCACGAGCAGTGTGACCCTCGATGGTTCAGGTGTAAGCTAGCCGTGGGCCCACAACTTTTTGTGGTCAAAACTCGTCCCTTAGAGTTACGATTAAGATGAAACTCATTTCACCTTAATCACCCAACGAATCAAGATTGGCGTCTAGCAACTACGCGTCATGATTCCCTAGATACAAATGAAGTGCCTGCAAGAACCTTCAGATATAGTTAACGTACAGTACGGTCCCTTCGATTCATATGTCCCGATCGAACTAGAGGCATTGGTTCATCGAGACCTCTTTATATGTTCGATGACGGTGCGATCGTTCTAAGTGTTGTAATCCTTACGTGCATGACTTAGAGAATCGAATTCTCTAATCATCACTTAGTCAGCTCTGGCCAGAGACTTAGAATGATTACAAACTTTCAGAACACACAGGACATCCAAGACTATTCTAGCGATCGAATCCCCGACTACAATGCACAGACCTCCCACTAGATTTCGGACTGCACGAACACTGGCCCTTGGGATGGTCCTCGGTGGAACTCAGGGACAGGTCACGATACAGCTGGTCCTCTAGTGAAGTCACGGTGATGTCTAGGTCATAAGGACTAATGGTGTACAACTATACCATAGATATCTCTACTCGATTATTAGGAATCACTTAGAGATTTCTAGGGTGAGGGAGTTCAGTGAACTCGTCAACTTACGAGCACCCACTTGTGCATGCCGATATCACAATACCGTTTACTGATGAGATGCAGTACACATACACTAAGTGCTAGTCTTAATGGGAAAGGCCGATATCCTCATTAGTGGCGTAACCCTTCGACTAGGAACAGGTTTAACAGTTATAATACTTAAGTAAATATCTCACGATCCTAACGATCAATTACTAGTACTTGTAATAACTGTAAGGACTATATCTATGCTGGTGACAAAGGGACAAAGATATAGAATGCCAAGGTGTTTTATCATTAATACGAATAAAGGTTCGTTTATTACAATAATAAATACGAAGGACCACAGCCATATGTTGGCTTGTTGGTCACCTACTCTAACAGCAACTCCCACGAGGAGCCAACTCGCTCGGTACTACGAACCCGCAGTGAGACAACTCCCACGAGGAGCCAACTCGCTCGGTACCACAACCCGCAACGAGACAACTCCCACGAGGAGCCACCTCGCTCGGTAAAAAGACTCGTTGCGAGACAACTCGCTCAGAGCGACCTGAATCCGCCTGCTTCCCAGTCGCGCGTCATCCAACGCTCCTACAACTTCATTGCGAGAAAACTCCCACGAGGAGACAACTTGCCCGCAATGCACTACATAATCGCAAGCTCAAGTTAGCACGATTACAACCCTAAAAACACTTAGAGATATTATGAGAATCTATAGAGCCTGGCCAGCTTGATTACTCAAAATTTATCTACTTGTTTTCGATGGGTCCTTCATTAAAACGTGGCCACGGTCCAAACATACTTATGACCCACGAGGTCTAACAAGGGGCACGATCCCCATAAAAAACTCTTGAGAGCCTGATCCCCTCCTCAAGTACATCACGCACAAGGCTATATGTAAACACATACCAGCAACGTGTCAAAACATTGACAATGTCGATAAATAACAACTTCCACGAGGAGAATACTAGCTCCGTGCTACTACATTATCGCGAGACAACTCCCACGAGGAGATAACTCGATCAACTCTATTACCCCACGACGAGACAACTCCCACGAGGAGATTACTTGATCCGTGCTACTACATTATTGCGAGACAACTCCCACGAGGAGATAACTCGATCAACTCTATTACCCTGTGACGAGACAACTCCCACGAGGAGATAATTCGCTACTACATCGTCGTGGAACAACATCGACGACTCAAGTAACTTTCATCGCGACAACTAGGTCGCGCTACGCGCCAACGCGCCATCACGCCCCTCCGACACACGCTCCAACACGTTTTCGCACACCATCAGGCCATATGCCAAAGAGCGACCACTACAATTTTTACTCTCGACACGATCGAGAACCCATTTCAACATGGCTCCCACATCGACTCGAGAGGGGGGGGCTTAATGATATGCCTAATTGGCCCAACCCAATGGGCCTACAAATTATTTACCTACTGGGCCACGAGCCCAATATCGAAGACCACTATCACCGAGGCCCAGTCACCTTCAAATAAGGCTTGGGCCCGACAATCTCAACTAAGCTATAAATAAAGGTTTGAACTCATTCCTTAAGGTAGGTCCTATTATCTGAGCAATACTATTAATTGTATTCTCTGGACTATTTCTATGATCAGCACGTCTGACTTGAGCGTCGGAGGGGTTTCCGCCGGATCAACCCCCGGCTTAGTTCATGTGTTCTATGATCGCAGGTACCTCAGGATCATCGAGTTGTCAAGCTACTGATCCGCTTTGCTCTCCCTCTCCCAGTTCATTTTCTACACTACCCCAGGTGATCTATGTAATTAGCATCATATATATATATATATATATATATATATATATATATATAGACATGGCCATGGGCCGGGTTGGGTCCGGGTCTGGGTCGGAGCCGCCGGGTCCGGGTCCTACTTTTCTGGGACTCGAAACCGACCCGCGGGGAGGCGGGTCCGGCCATCCGGGTCGGGTCCACTCGGGTCCGTCCGGGTCCGGGCCAGGTCCGGGTCCAAAACCGGTTCTTGAATTTTTTTAAAAGGAATATAGATTCATAAAAGGACAACCAATGATTGATACTAAATTCCAAATTTAGATATAAGACCAATAGGAAGGACTTAAATCATACGGTATTTCTTGTCTTATTTCACGAATGGCAAAAAAGCCTATTCCATGGGACTTAAATGCACATTGGTACAAAAAAAAACAGTCACTCAATTAAACCCAACCCCATGTCTTTAGTCTAAAATACCCTCCATAATATAATTCTTAACAATTCCATCCATTATGCTATAACTTCCTTAATATTAGACATTGACCCCGAATTGAAACAAATATATCACATTAACCCCCAAAAATCTTTTTTTTTCAGAAAATAATTTTTTTTCAGAAATTTTTTTCCCAGCTTGATTCCGGCGTTGGCTTTTTTTATTTTTTTTAAAAAAATTTCTTTTCCTAAAATTTTTTTTCGGCCGGTCAACCACCGTTAACCGCCGGTCTCCGGCGTTGACTTTTTTTCGAATTTTTTTTTCTTAGAATTTCTTTTTTAATTAATATTACTGTCTTGGCTACTAAATTACTGTCTCAGACAGTAATATTACTGTTTGGGACAGTAATATTATGAATATTATTTTCCCGAACAGTATTAATATTATTGTCTAAGACAGTTAAATTACTTTCTCCAACAGTTAAATTACCGTCTCTAACAGTTAAATAACTGCTGGAGACAATAATTTAGCAGCAAAGACAGTAATATTAATTAAAATATTTTTGAAGAAAAAAAAAAGTCAATTAACAGTTAAATTATTGTCTCCGACAGTTAAATAATTGTTGGAGACAGTAATTTAGCAGCCAAGACAATAATATTAATTAAAATATTTTTTAAGAAAAAAAAAATTATAAAGAGAAAAAAAATATCAACACCGGAACCCGACAGTCAACGGCAGTTGACCGGCCGGAAAAAAAATTCTGGAAAAAAAAAATTAAAAAAAAAAAAAGTCAACGCTGGAGACCGGCGGTCTTCGGTAGTGGCGGGTAAAAATTGAAATTAGGGTTAAAATTGGTTAATTGATGAAATTTGATTAAATTGGGGTGTAAATCATGAAATTGGAGTTGAATTGGGTTTCAATGAATTGGGGGTGATTTTGGTATATATAAAATGATTTTCCTTATTTGCAAATAAGTTTGAATGAACTGGATTTATTTGAAAAACAAAAAAGTTGGATGTCCCTCTTTTAATTAAGTACCCTTGTCATGTGCCTTTTTGTGATTAACACTTAAATATGTATGAAGTTGATTAATAAATTCTACATACAGAAACAAAACTAAATCTTAGGACATTAGTTAGGTAAATCTTGAAAACATATCAAATTATCAATTTAGATTGGTGATGGATGAGTGCACTAAGATACGAAAATAATTTTTTTTATTTAAATATGGTTGCTACATAAATGCATATATTTATTTTTTGGATAAATTCTACTTTCCCATTTTTACTTTGACTCGATATTACTTTACCTTTTCTACTCTCGATTGCATCGATTTGCTCCCTTGTACTTGAAAAATTCTCAATGTGGCCCGCTAGTTTTCAGATATTTAACCTTAACACCGGTTGATCTAAGTCTGGAAATTACAAAAAAAACTACCCCTCCAAGTTTAATAATTATTACAAAAAAAATTAAATTGTGGTTGTTGTCGTGCACTGTGCTTTCTCGTTTTTCTTGATTTTTTTTTTTAATAATTATTTAAACTGGGAGCGGTGACGTTTTTGTCAGAGCTTGAACTGAACGGTATTAAGGTTAAATGTCTGACAACTAACAGCGAGGGCCACATTAAGACAATTTCAAGTGCATGGGGGCAAATCGATGGAATCAAGAGTAGAAGGGGGTAAAGTGACGCCGAGCCAAAGTACAAGGGGGGAAAGTGGAATTTACCCTATTCTTTTTAACTATCATATAAATTTTTGTGACGAATACATGTAGCAATATTTATTTACATATTCGAAAATATGCATCCGGTTTGTAGTTATTATTTTAGAAAAAAAACTTAATATTTTTTTTATCCGGCAGCGATCGTTAGAGCTTCAGTTAGCAGACTCAACATTAGTTAACTTCAACATTAAGTAACATTTGACAATCCATTTTTTTTTTTTTTTCCTTTTTTTTTCTTTTAATTTATTTCCGATGGTCGGTCGTCGGAGCTCCGGTTAGCTGACTCAACATTAGTTTATAACTTTCACATTGGTAGACATTTTTTTTCGGCGACGGGTCGTTGGATCTTCGGTTAATTAGCTCACTCAACATTAGTTAACTTAAATATTAGTTAACTTCAACATTAGTTGCCATTCAACCTTTTTTTCTTTGCCTCCAATGGCAGATCGTCGGAGCTATGATTAGCTGACTTTAACATTAAAACTGTCTGGTGTCAGCTAATGCTTAGTTAGCTAATCAGAGTCCTAATACCGACCGCCAAGAAAAATAGTTGAAAGGAAAAAAAAAAAATTGGTCAGATGTTAGCCAATGCAAAGTTCACTAATTCATAGGTAGCTAATCAGAGTTTTGACGTTCCGTTGCTAAGAAAAAAGTTAAAAGAAAAAAGTTGGACGTCAGCTAATGCTGAGTCAACTAATCGGAGCTCCGACGACCCCCCGCTAGATAAAAAATTTTAAAAAACAAAGATAAAAGAAAAAAAAATGATATGTCAACTAATGTTCAAGTTAACTAATGTTGAGTCAGCTAACCGGAGTTATGACGAACAGCTATTGGAAAGAAAAGAGAGAGAGAGAGAGAGAGAGAGAGAGAGAGAGAGAGAGAGAGAGAGAGAGAGAGAGAGAGAGAGAGAGAGAGAGAGAGAGAGAGAGAGAGAGAGAGAGAGAGAGAGAGAGAGAGAGAGAGAGAAATCAATTAATATTAAAGTTAACTAATGATGAAGTTAACTATCGTTGAGCCAGCTAACCGGAGCTCCGACGACCCACCACGGGAAACATTAAAAGAAAAAAAAAAAGATAACAGAAAAATAAAATGGAATGTCAAATGACAACTAATGTTAAATTTAACTAATGTTGAGTCAGCTAACCGGAGCTCCGACGACCCGCCGCAGGAAAAGAAAGTTAAATAAAATAAAATAAAAAAGACAAAAAAATTGGAATGTCAACTAATGTTGAAGTTAACTAATGCTGAGTCAGCTAACTGAGGCTCCGACGAGTCAGGCCCCACTGAAAAGAAGAAAAACATTTAAAATAATTTTTTTTTCTTACATTTCTTTTTTAACATATTGGATTGTATGTCAAATTCATCGATGTGTGTGGTTTAATTTGATGCATTGTATTCGCAATAATGAAAGAGAGATTAGTTGATGGAACCACGGCTGTAATTTGACGATTGATCACGAAACTTGAGGATGAGGCTTGGACTCCATTTTTTCTCTAATTTTATAGATAACAAGTTGCTGCAGTAAAAAACCACGATAATATGGAGATAGGCAAGGTGAGGCGCGGACTAGGTTGCTTTCTTAAGACGAATTTCACGACCCCTTCTCTAATGAGGTACAAAAAGGTTCCGATCGTGTCGCCTATGAGATGCAACAGCCCAGCCTATCTCTCCGCTGTAACTTCACCGAAATTGCACGTTCAAGTGAAGCAGAAGCTTACACCCGACACACAACAAGAGCTCAATATATGTATATAATATATGATCTTTTGAAAGACATTTTTCTTTCACTCTTTATGTTCTCTCATCCATTTTTTTAAGACGCAAAGCCACCCTTTTATAGTGTAAAATAAGGTCATCATAAAAACTATATTTAATATAGAATTAGGGAAATTTATGGAGGTTTTATGAGCCAAATAAAGTTTTTGTATGTTTCAAAATATTGGTCAAAATTACCTCATAAATTGGTCAAAGAAAATATTTAGTAAAATATTATTTATATTAAAAAACCCCAACAATCCCCCACTATTTTAATAAAAATAAAAATAATAATAATAATACTTGAGCTCTTGCGGAATATTATGCATAATGAAAGTGGACAATGCCTTCAAACCTTCACTTAATACAATATGTTTCTCGTACTAGAATCAAAGTGCGCTTAGCCTTTAAACAGTGACCCTTGGGGCACGTAGAATCATATTGCACACACAATACTCAAAGTGTCCCGATCGAAGCTTCTAAAGCCAGCACGTTAACGGCCATGTGCTTTACCCTATTTCTCGTGAGAGCTCTAGAGAACAGCCTATAATTCTCATAGGAAGCGGCCCCACTTCCACACTCACAAGGTGAATTCTATCAAGGATGTTTACGTAACTCCATCACCCCACCCATCCGGGCTATAGAACTCATTAAGAGATCAAAGTCTCAAGCTCACTTCGTTACGAGCTTTATTAGTGCACACGCACCATAGGGATGGATAAAAGTGTGCACTTTTATCTCGATCAAGTTGCTTTCAGATTCGTTTTTCTTCGCCTAGTTCGTAGGATCTCTAGCCCCTAGGCGGTAGTATCCCCATCAACAACTTTACAAAATATATTAGGCTTTAAGTCAATCCCCCTCGATGCATTTCAGATGATTTCTGAAATAATGTGAAATATAATTTCACAAATTTAGTGTGTGTCATAGACTTTATGGTTTATTTTGCATATTTTCCCACTTCTATGTACTAAGTTAATTTTTTTAATCATTTGAATTAATTGACCTAATGAAACATGTATGGGTTATATGCATGGGGATTATTATTTTATATGGGGATTATTGATTTAAAATTATTTCTACTCATGTAATTCAAAATACGTGTCAGTTTCATAAAATTAATGGTCTATCCATGGGGATTATTGATTTAACTTTTATCTACTAAATTTACTTGCAATTACATTTTATTTTTCCATTCAATCCTTTATTTATGTATTGGATGGTAAGATTCATTGTGATAGAGTTTGTGACTAAGAATGTTATACGTGAAGTTTGTAAGGACTTTCTATTTCAATTGGCTTCTTCTTGTCATCTCAAATTGACGTATGTACATTATCAGGGACTCGTAACAAAAGAAATAAAATGTATTGATCCTGCAGCTTCTTTAATTGCTTAATCCAAAGGTGATGTTGCATGACTTTGGGTTTAGCCAGTGATCCAATCTCATCAAAGTTGTCAGTCTTTCTCCAACAAGACTAAGCTATACATTTCCTGGAAACCATAATTAAATTTTTGATTTACGTGGCTCTTGGTATTCCACATCTCGTTTATGAAAATAGGAATTGAACTGCCATGTTATTAATCTTTGTTAACGTTATGAATTGTGAGTGGATAAATAGGAAATAATCTGTTAAATGGGCTTTATATTGCTATTGTAGTTTTGCATTAGATGATTATATTGGATTGTCATGTTTTAGTTAATCCGAGACTTCACTTTTGGTGTCTTGACTATCTCTATTTGTTAGTGATATAAATTTTAGGGGAAATTTCACTTTCCCCCTATTACTTTGGCTCGGTATCACTTTACCCCCTTCTATTCATTTGTCCACATATACTTGAAAAATTGTCTCAATGTGGTCCTCACTGTTAGTTGTCTGACATTTGACCTTAACGCCGTTTTATCAAAACTCTAAAATTACGAAACTGCCACCCCTCCCAATTTAAATAATTATTTTAAAAAACAATTCAGGAAACGAGAAAACATAGTCAACGACGTCTGCCACCATTTATTTGTTTTTTATTTTTTTGGATTTTTTAATAATTATTTAAGCTAAGAGGAGTGGTTTTTTTTTGTAATTTACAGACTTAGATCAAACGGTGTTAATGTCAAGGTCTGAAAACTAACGGCGAGAGCCATATTGAGACAATTTTTCAAGTAAAGTCATATTCAGCCAAAGTAAAAGTGGGGAAAGTGGAATTTACCCTAAATTTTATGCACTTGACTGATGGTTTTATGTTGTCTAATGGTAGACAAATATAACATGGAATTAAAAGTTATTTCTCATGTAATTTATTTATATAAGCTTGTTTCCGTGATTTTTATTTTGATGGCGAAAATTTTAATGTCCGTTGTTTGTTTTATCTTCTATATTATTTGAATTTTTAGGTATTTTATTTTCTCATGAACTTCTTATATTTTTAAATTCATATTTTTTTCCTCTAAATGTTAGGGTTCAGTGGCTATAGATAGTTTCTTTTTCAATTCAGTAAGTTTTGTGTTTACTCCAATTAAAACTCATTAGTTAAGTTTTAGGCTCTGATTGAATCATTAGTCTCCTTCTCCTTCTTGCACACAATACCTCCCACCTTATGTAAAACACTTGTATTCGCTGTCGTGCTCTCATAAAAAAATTTAATGTTATTAGATATTAAATTGCTTTAACATAAATCTTCGATCTGGTTCCCGTTAGTATTTAGGTGAGTTTCAGGGAGATATTATTATAGAAAATCTACGAGCCATTCATGGGATACTAATTATGCCAGTATACTTTATATGCTTTATCACTGTTATTATTGGAGATATTAGCAACAAATGATACACTTCACTAATAGCTTAAGCTTTTGGTTGGGGTAGTCATTCAACAAGGTATCAGAGTCACACCAAATGAAAGGTCATGAGTTTGAATCCCACCGCCATCCATTTCAAATATTTCAAGTGCAAGGCTTCAAATGTAATTTGCTTGAACTTTAGGGGGGCGAATTGGAGATATTAGTATTAAATAATAATAGCTTAAGTTTTTGGTTGAGGTGGTCATTCAACGATTATATTTGTTTTTGTTTTTCCCCCTTTATAGAAAGTCGATGTGATCCGTCAAAACTACAAAATAAGGATGTTGGATGTACATCATATTTCTTAGACATAGCAGGCAGGGGAGGTACAACCGTACAGGTGAAGTCAACAACAAATGGATTCTCCGATCCATAGTGTAGTAACATGTTGATGAAACTGATAGCTGAAAGACAAAATGAAGCCACCCAAAATGCAAAGGCAGAAATTTTAGCTCAATCTTGTATTCTCGGATGGTTTTACTAAATAGTTAGTTTAAGGAAGCTAAGTGAAGAAATGGTTGTACATGTAGTTCGTTCTTTGTTTTGATATTTCATGACATACCAAAGGCTGAAGACAAACTGTTTTAGTTTCATTAATATATTTTATTGTTTTATTTAGAATTGTAGCAGTTTTTACCGTATAAAGGTCAAGATTATGCTCTTGATACGCTCTTTTAGAATGCATTCAAATAGACGATCAACTGAGTGCTCTAGAAGAAAGAAGGCACATTTTACTACCCTTGAGATACAAGTTCACTTGAGATATATCTTTTAATCTTTGTAACATATCAAAGATATCATTATATGCAAACTTATGGACAATATCTAAAGTTCTTCCATGAATTATTTATTCTTTATAATTAGACATAGTTTCACTTTGTGAATTATTATTTCATTACTTTGACAGGATGATGGCCTGGTACATAGTATGTCAAACTCAAGATGCCCTGAGGTATGTTATTAAAATAAGCAAGTCTCTTTTTTGTTTATGAGAACCTCTCTTCTTCTATGTTTCGAATTTATCTAAATTCTCTAAGTCTTAAACGGTCGAGACTATTATAGAGCTACTCTAGACTTGCGTTCATGTGGAGTGATACTATTTGTAAAGGTTGCACGAACCTAACCTTCTCTTTACACTACTGTGAAGCATATAGACCAATTAAATTTGTGTAGAGTTTTTTTGGAACATAATTTACATTCATGCTCATTGCTAGCTGGAAATTATGTTAATGCACCAAGGTTCTGAGTTTTTTGTTTATTTTTCTGATGTAAGTTTCATCGTTCGATAAGGAAAAATAATGGAATTGGTAAAAGAGTGGATAATCCATAATAAGCAGAGCCTGTTGCATAAGGACTAGGTGTGCCATAAGCAACATTGCAATTGGATGATGCATTTTGGTTATGAGGAGTACATTTGCTGTCCCACCAAGAGTTATAAGAATTGTATTAGTTTTCAATGATTTCACATAGACATCATTAACTTCAACAACTATCATATTACAATAGCAATACTAAACAAAATCTCGTAATTGACTGTAAATTTGATCATAAATCTCGAAAAATATGTTTTCCTAGGATTCACCTGAATTTCAATGTATATGCAATACAAAGAAGATAAGAGAGGCATTTTAAGTTTGATTTGATGTAGTTTACATTCCTCGAGTACTTACAGAAATAGCAATATGTTTTTGGCCTAAAACCAATTGACTCGTATTTTATAAAAGGCATCTTGCAACCTAATATGGATACAGAAAAATAATTTTCACCATATAATAATATTACGACACGTGCAACGCACGTGCACCTTGATAGTACCAAGATAAGTCGAAAATGTATCGATAACAGGACAACACATAATTTAAAATAATGCAACATTTCTCAAAACGTTTATGATCTAGGTAGATCTTGCAGTTGCGGCGACAATGACCTTTCTTCTTACAATGATGGCAAGCGTCATCAAGTTGTTTGTTGACCTTGTCATTGGAAACTCAAGTAGTCTAGCCCCTCTCCATCTTCTTACTCGGATAGGAACTATTTTCTTTCATTTTCTTCTATAAAGAACTCTTCTTTCTAGGACCAAGAAAGAGAACATATTTCTCCTTCTTGATGGTGGACTCGTAGCTGACCAACATGTTCATCAACTCATTTACGCGAGGATCGAGCTTGCTCATGTTAAATTTCACTATGAACGTATTCATAAGAACTAGGAAGGGACATACGAATCAAATCCAACGATAGCCCGGATGGGATCGGAGGGTGACATCAAGGTCCACCAATTTCTCAAGGAGAGATTTCATTTCTCTAGAAGAAAATGTATTTAATTCATTACAAGCATAATATGAAAAGAAAGAAGACAAGAAATCATTTAAAGAAATTGCTTAAGAATTAACCCGAGTCGAAAACTCTGTCAAAGCTTTCCACGAAGAACTTACAAACACCAAAGAAAAAATAAAAAAGTTACAAATGAACCGGCCCTTCTATTTATAGGAGAATGCAAAGATTCTTGAGGAAGCTTTGCAAATAATATTTGGCCTCGGATTTCGTGCCCAGATCGCCATACAAACTTCTTTGATCGTGATATGGCTGCCTCGGAGAACAGTGCACCACTTTGCCGGATCACGATTTGGGTCCGTGAAAGTTTGGGTCACCATCTGTAATGAGACCCCAGATCCCGATCATGCAAAAGGGTATCGCTATCTGGGTCCGTGAAGATTTGATGCTCTCCGTGTATTGAGACCCCATATCGCGATCATTCAAAAGTGGATCGCGATCTGGGTCCTTCTTTACCACTTTTTGACTTGAAAATCGGTTTTGCTTTCAAATCGTTTTGAATTGGCAAAAATAGTTTTTCTTACGTAGAACTGAAATAAAAATAAAGCCGAAAACTCGGACGAAAGAAGACCAAAACTCGAGGATTAGATATGTAAAAAGTGTGCAAAACGAACACTTATTAGATCCCTATTTTTGTGCACAATGATTTACTTATATAACGGCCAAGACTTGGTAAAAGGCCGGAGATTACTTGTGCAGTTCAAACTTCATTTCACTATAGATCCGTGGCCCAGACAGTCGTCCAAATTGCAGTGTAAATTCTCGGACGACCATCTGAGAATGCGTGTTTTGATTCTCCTCTTGATTGGCTCGGACGATCGTCTCAAGTTTGAAGGCATTATTGAGATGGTCGTCTCAAAATGCGTGCTTTCTTCTGCACTTCTTCTTAATCCGCACGGTTGTCTGGTTTTACAGTTTATATATGGGACGGCTGTCCGAAGCTCTTTGTAGTCAACTTTGGCCGGTTTTTCAATTCTTGCCCGTTTTTTATCCGTTTTTTTACCGATTTTTCTTCCAAACGTCCGATTTCTCAACTCGCACCTATATAGAACAAGTCATTAAGCACTATAAACTCAATAAAATATAACAAAAAATCTTGTAAGAGAAAGTAATTCGAGTGTAAAATCTAGATTCAACAGGTTCCTTTCATTACATTTTTTCTCATCCCACTCTCACAAAAAAATTGTAACTAAAGATATTAAATTTGGAGATTTTCAGAAAACATAAAACCGAAAAGAAAAAGAAATCAAACAAAAAGGAATAAAAAGAGCAAACGCACAAACCAACAAGGAATGAATGAAGAAAATAAAAACAACAGCAAATACACGCGCGGCAAACAAATGAAAGAAAAAAAGCAAGATGTTTTCCCCTCTTTCTGTTTTCATAATTTCTAAGGTACTCTGCTGATTGTTATAGTTCCACCCCGGTTTTCTCGTATTATTTTTTTTGTTTTAAATCTCAGTGTCTGTTGCGTATTGATTTTTTTGTTCAGTGTATTTTACTTTGCACACCAAGTGTTTGTAGATATGTCACTTCGACGCTCAAATTGCATATCTTTGATTTTTTCCGACAGTGCTTTTGAGTTTATCACAATTTGAATGGCTTTATTGCATATGTTTGGTTTTCATGCAGGTTCGTTTCATTCTGCAATTAAAAATGTCATACTATAAGAAGACAAGCACAGAATTGACTTATCTACAGAAGGAAAATCTCTAGTTAGAAGTGAAGCAAGATTCTTTATCTGTTTCATGGTATGCGTTTTCCAGTCGTTTCATCGGGTCCCAACCTCAGCAATGTGTGTCGTAAATTAAAGGATTCGTCGTCAAGCGGCAGATGGAAAGAGGTCCTTTCTCACTACAGAGAGATAAAACAATCAGATGTTCAACTTGTAGATCATACGATTTTCTCTCATGTTCTTAAAGCTTGTTTAGCTCTGTCGTTTGGATTCGGAAAGTCCGTTCACTCGTCCGTGATCAAGCAGGGATTCGAATCTTTCACTTCGGTGGGAAATTCAGTAATGAACTTCTATGCAAAATCGGGAGCATTGAGCTCTACGCGGGATGTTTTTAACTGCATGAAAACGAAAGATTCCGTTTCTTGGAATATAATTCTTCATGCGCTTTTCAATGAAGGTGCTTTTGTGGAAGGATTCGATTTGTTTATTCAAGCTAGAGAAGATGGCTTCGAACCGAACGTTTCTACGTTGCTGCTCGTAATTCAGGCGTATCGCAGTCTTGGAGCTTTTAACGACGGTGAGAGATTTCATGGTTACTTGATTCAAAGTGGGTTGTGGAGCCTGACTTCAGTACAAAATTCTCTTTTGAGTATGTACACAGACATTGGGATGCATTTCGCAGAGAACCTGTTCGATGAAATTCACGAGAGAGATGTAATTTCATGGAGTGTGATGATAAGAGGTTACGTGCAATGTGATGATGCTATATGTGGTTTAGAATCGTTTAAACAGATGGTATCGGAGTTTGGTGTTGAAGCCGATGGGCAAACCATGGTTAGTGTACTCAAAGGTTGCACGAATTTAGCTGACGTCAAAATGGGGAAATTAATCCATAGCTTTATAATCTCGAGAGGTTTAAATTACGATTTGTTTATAGGGAACACTCTGGTTGATTTCTATTGCAAATGCGGGGACGTCGATTCTGCCGTTCTGGCATTCACGGAGATGCCTTGTAAGAACATAGTATCATGGAATTCTCTGCTGTCTGGATTTGTTCATAACGAGAACCATGCAGAAGCATTAAGGTTGTTTGGTTTGATGAAAACGTCGGGACTCGATTCTGACGAGGTGACCCTAGTTAACCTACTTTCGTTGTGCAAATTCTTGGGAGATCTCCGTCAATGCAAGTTGATTCATTCTAGAGTAATGCGGAAAGGTTTTGAATCGAACGATTTGGCCGTTAATTCTTTGATTGACGTATATGCGAAATGCAACGAGATCGACGTTTCTTGGAAACTGTTCTGCCAAATAAAAAGACCCGATATTGTTACGTGGAGTACGATGATATCTGGTTTTACGTACTGCGGCATGCCCGATGAAGCAATTTCTCTTTATCAAGAAATGTTTCTCTCACTAGAAAACCCAAACACCGTTACACTTATAAACCTTCTCGAGGCTTGTGGGGTCTCTGCCGAAGTTGGTCAATCAAAATGGGCCCACGCAGTCGCTATCCGAATGGGATTGGCATCAGACGTTGTAGTCGGCACTGCAATACTCGACATGTACTCGAAATGCGGGGACGTAAAAGCATCCAAAAGGGCATTCGACCAAATTTCGACGAAAAACATCGTCTCGTGGAGCGCAATTATCGCTGCGTACGGTCTGAACGGCCACCCGCGTGTCGCTCTAGCATTGCTCTCCGAAATGGAAGCTAACGGTTTGAAGCCCAATTCGGTGACGATTCTCTCCGTTTTATCCGCGTGCTGTCATGGAGGATTGATCGAGGAGGGACTCTCCGTGTTCAAAGATATGGCAAAGAATCATAAATCGGAGCTGAAGTTAGAACATTACTCGTGCCTTGTGGATTTATTGGCTAGATCCGGAAACGTTAACGATGCGTTGGAATTGATTAAGTGTATTCCTTTCGGCATGAAGGCGGGCCCGAGTGCATGGGGTGCAGTCTTGAGTGCGTGTAGGAACTACGAAGATCGAGAAGTGAGTGTAGGTGCAGTTTCTCGGGTTCTTGAAATGGAGCCGTCGAGCTCTGCTGGTTATTTACTTGCGTCGAATGTGTACGCTTCTATGGGTTCGTGGAACGATGCCTCGGGTATGAGGTGTTTGATGAAGGAACGAGGTGTGGAAGTGGTGTGTGGTTATAGTTTGGTTCGTGTGAATAACAAAGCGTGTACTTTTACTGCGGGGGATAAGTATCACCCTTTGTCGCATACGTTCGGCCCTGTCGTCGAGCAGTTACACTCGTGTATGAAGATGGATACGGGAGCAAGACTACCGTTTTAGTTATAGATATGGTTCGTAATAGTGTTGATATACTCTCTATCACGTATTTGGGTTCAGAAAATAATCGAAGCAGTAGGTTTTGTCAACATCAACGCGAACTAAAATGGCTTCAATTGAACGAAAACGAAAAACGAACATTTGGTAGTTGGCTGATCAACTTCAACTTGCCTGGTTAGTTTATAATATAATGGGCATATTGTACATTGCCCCCTATAAATTTCTAATTTTCACACGATACCCCCTCAAAATTTTAAAAAGTGAATGCCCACCTTCCAAATGTTATTCTTTTTGCACATTGCCTCGATAGCGAAATTTCGATGGATTATTCATCGGAATTGAGTATGTTTGTTGCACGTTGCCCCTTTAAAAGTTATTTTGTTGCACGTTGCTCCTTAAAATTGTTAGTTTTTTGCCTGTTTAAAATATTTTTGTTTTGCACGACGCCCACCACAAATTTGCTTTTGGGGCAAAGTGCCACCAAAATAATATTTCGAAGGGGGATTATCCATTTTTTTAATTTTTAATGGAAAAAATGCCAAAATGAGAAATTTATAGGGTCGAAGTACATTTTGTCCTAATATAATATGATAATAATAAAAATATTCCCTGTTTTAATTAATCGTCACGCTTGACCAGTTGTGTTTGTTAATCTTTCTTTAGCTCGTTGACACTGATACATGATGTACTTGAAATGATTACAGATCTTCATCTAATGTAGGCAGGTTGTCACAGCTGAAGTAAACCATTTGAATTTTGGACTAAGGAATTTTACGAATCTTATGCAACAAATTTCGAAACATCAAAATCCTGCTCTTTTGTTGGTAGGTTTTTTTTTTTTTTTTTTTTTTTTAGAGATGTGATTTTCACAAATCGGTTAAATAACTGCGGAAATTAGGATTAGTCTTGTAATAACCTTAAAATTGATATTAGATTATCTAAGATAAAATATTAGGCCTTGTTGGGTTGGGGAGATTAGCCATTATTAACTAAATAATTAGACTTTGTTTGATGTTTGGGCGTCAGAGGATCCGATAAAATAATCGGATTTTCATTAGATTATTTAATCTTATCTTGGCTATTCTTGGCAACCAAACGAGGCCTTAAAGGAAAACTCCTTTTACCAATTACAGTGTTGTTACATAGTTGATACATGCCATGACCAGTGGACGAAATTTGCAAATATTGTCCATTGAATTTCGGTTACTAAATAAATAAATCTGTGTTTTTTTTTTTTTTGCAGGACCATTTCTCGAACCGCAGGATTACTTGCTAGTTGTAACTCTCTCCACTAGTACTCTTGGCATATACAATAACTAAGTGTAGGTGCTTCATTGGAAAAGGTATACGACATTTTACGTTTTCGTTATGTTTTTTGTGTTATACCAAATTGTTCGTACAATGTATCTTAAGTTTAAATTAAATACTCTGGCTTTGCAGATCCGATAAGAAAGTTATAATCTAATCGAGAAAACCATCACCATCGGCTGCTATTTAAGTAATGCAGTTGATATTCGACTTCATTACCAATTGTAGGAGCTAAGTTTACAAAGAAATCACCAAAAAACTAAAATCACTACATCGTCAATAACAATGCACAAAAAAAAAATAAAAAAAAAATAAACAAATAGCAAAAAAAATACACGAATGATTTCTTCCCTAAACATTAACCCTCCTCAACTTCATCCACCGGTAACGCGTAGCCTTCTTCAACCACTCTTGCCTTGTATAAAAGACAGCTTCTTTTTTTCTTCGTAGGAAAAAATCGGGAACTAATTACGAGTGCTGTTCATTCTCTTTCTTGTGCGTGATGATAATGATAATGATAAAAAAAATAAAGCAAGGCAAGAAAAAAGAAACGAAGGGAATGTTTATATACAAACTGTAGTAGCCTAGGAAAAACTGCCCTGCTGCTGGGAAAGAAAATGAAATAGTAGAGAGAGAGA
Organism: Erythranthe guttata; assembly: GCF_000504015.1. The sequence continues at coordinate 220,494 of NW_012194461.1, forward strand.
GAGATTGAGAGAGGAGAGAGAAAGGAATCAATTGCCTAACGCAGCGAATCCGCCACCTCTCATCATCTGCTTGAACTCGGTGAAATTGACCATACCGTCCCCATCGGCATCTACCCTCATAATCATCTTCTTGCAGTCCTCGACGGCCCTGCCTTGCTTGAGCCCGAGAGACGCCAATACGGCTTTCAGCTCGTCGACCGTTATGAACCCATCGCCGTTCTGGTCGAACACGTTGAACGCCTCCCTCATGTCTTCCTCCTCGTCCCTCTCGTCCATTATGTTCTGGTACAAGTTGCCGAACTCCTCGATGTCCACGCACCCGTCCCCGTTCACGTCGATCTTGTCTATCATCTGGCTCAGCTCCTTGTCGGGGATGAAGATTCCCATGTTCTCCAACGAGTCGCTGAGCTCCTTCTGCGTGATTCTTCCGTCCCCGTTGCGATCGAACATTTGGAATACCCTTCGGAGCTCGTCGGCGTCCATTCTACGGGGGAATTTATGGAGTGGTGAAATCACGGGAGAGGACGAGGGTGACGCGGGCTCGTTTATTGTATTAGTATTATTATGTTTCTGTTGTTTTTGTTGTTCTTGTTGATGGAGATATGGGTACCAAGAAGGAGGGAGAAATGTCCTCAACTTCTTGGGAACCAAGTACAAGAAAATGGTGTTGAGGAGTTTGTAGAGGAGGAAGATTCTTAATAAAATGGTTGGCATTTTGCAGGAGATTTTTGGTTATTTTAGTGTGTGTGTGTGTGAGAGAGAGAGGTGTGTGTGTGGAAGTGAGAGAAACTTGGGGAAACACTTGAAAATGGTGGTGGTGAATAAATAGTTAGGAGAATTAATGATGGAGAATTAAAGGGTTGAGAAAAGAGCTGTATTTGGTGGGTGTGTTTGGATCTGTCAAATAGCGCGTTGTAGTTATTTTTAAGTATTTTGTTGAAACCGCGTTGTTATAATTGTGGATTTGGTGTGTGTGTCTTTTGAAAAAAATAAGAGTAAATTACAACCAACCCCCTGAGGTATGGTCAATTTACAAATAAAACCCTCTTGTTTGGATAATTACATCTAACCCCCTTAACTATGATTTTTTCTTACACCTCCACCCTTATGGTGTCATATTCAGCATAATCATCTAGATTTCGCGGAATGTGCTCTAGTTTGTACTCGTTTTGCGTAAAAATACAGTTTCTGATGCACCACAATCTGATATATACAAGCCGAAAAACACATATTATGATCATCTTGCTTCAAAATGTGGAGTTAGAATGGGATAAAACGGGTACAAAAGTGATAATATTCCATATAATCTCGAAGATTCCACTAAATTTGAAACCGCAAGGGTGGACGTGTAAGAAGATTTATATTTGAGGGGTGGTTGTAATTACACAAACAAGATGGGGGTTTTCGTAATTTGATCATACCTCAGGGGATTGGTTGTAATTTACACAAAAAATAATAATAATGTGGTGGGCCGATTTGCAATTTGTTTTTTTATTTAAACTAGTCGTTGAAGATGGTAAGAAAAAAATAAAAAAGAAGTGGGGAAAGATGACCGTTGATAACGGATCTATAATTAGTAAAAGAAGGGAGCTGGTGTGACTCTAGCTGAAAGGCCGGCTACATAAACGCGTGATTGGTGGAAAGGTGACACGTGGATGAGAGAGAGTTGGCAATGTATAGAACTGGTTTATTGGTTTGATTGGAGTCGTTATTTGGGTGTAGGAATTAGTCGTGCTACAGTGGATTTAAAGCTCGTTCAACCATTGTAGTTAAACTAAATTGAAAGCATTATAATTTATAGCGCAAATTGCAAAAAAACCCATAACAATGGACATCCTATTTCTTTTTTCTTGCAAATATATTTGTAAACCACAAATTTTTCGAATCTGTAAAACATAAATACAAGACAAGAAAAATATAGGAAAACAAATAAATATATTATCAAACGAAAGCGGATTACAATCTCCGTAATTCCCCTGATTCTTCTCTCCTATTCTAATTTTGATTCAAGGGCTTAAAAGCTTGTTCTTGAATCAAACATATGATTTCCTATCACGAACATCTCGAATCTAAATATGTTATGAATTCGAGGAATCGAATATATGATTTCCTATCACGAACATCTCGAATTCAAATATGTTATGAATTCGAGGCGGAGGCTCGAGACGTGAGCTTGAGAGCTCGATATGTGCCTGTGTGAGTCTGATTTTTAGATGCACCAAAGATCTTCTTTTATAGGCACAAGCTAGGGTTAGGGTTTCTCGACTTGCAGAGTGGGCCAGACATTTTAAAGCCCAAATATATTATGGACTTTAATTTGAGACCTAAATTAATAACCGATCTATTTTGGTTATTAATTAGTAATTTATCTCCAAATTTCGATGTCTACAAATGCCCCTACTTCTAGTCTCGGCGAAGAACATGTCGAGTAACTGTGAGACGAGACTTGAAGTACTTAAGTTTTTTTTCTTTTTCAAAACCCATTTCTTCAAATTTGGGATTCATTTGTAATTTCTCCCTTTTGATTGGCTGGCTCAAACGTAGTATATATCGGTTTTCCGAATTTGAGGCGCAAATGACATTTCTTTCTTTTCCACTTAGGGACCCAATTGCAATTTTGAAGATTTGGCTAACAATTGGATTCAGCTTCCTCTTCTGCCCTACTTCGGAATTTTGGCCACCATAACCTGACAAGCTTCTCATGGAAAACATCTTTTTAATTTCCCACGCACTTCGGATACACTATGAACATCGGCATCGAGGAGCAATTCCCACGCACTTCGGACACACTATGAACATCGGCATCGAGGAGGAGCATGGGATTTCTTGGAGGCAGCGTGGATTTCCGGGAGAAGAGGTTTGCATCGGCAGGATTAGGTGATGACTCCGGCGACTGATTTAGGCGGCAAAGTGGAGTACGATGGTGGAATGGTCACTGCCTATTGCCTAGTGTCTCTGGGAAAAGATGAGGCAGTCCAGAGACGGCGGATTTGAGAGAGCAAAAGTTTGCAGTGGCGGCAATTCCGGGCTGTTACACGGCGGTGCGAGTTTCTTATGTGAATCCACGAAGCTCAGCAACAAAGAAGCGGCAGCAGATTTTAGTGGCCGGAAGCCGGCACTGGCGGGACATCGCCGAGCACATTCGAACAGCCTTCTTGTTTGATGGCGGTGGAGAGAATTGTTCGTAGCTGTAGACCATGCCCCCTCCTTTTTTTTTTTTTTTTTTTTTTTCGGCCATCACTGTCGAGAAAGAAAATCTTTCTTTAAAAATATCCTTGCCAATATTACGACTCTTCGTAGCAATTTTGCTATTAGAATCACAAAATTCCAATTGGGGGCTTGGGGACTTGATTTGATGCTCCGACGATTTAAATCCTTGTTAGGAATATAGAGGATATAATTATAATCCACATATTCCAGCAAAGAAATTTTGTTTTCTCCAATCAATTTATGGAACTTTCGGTAGCCTTCTTTTGTGACAAGAAAAGTCTCCTTTAATTTTCTTTGCCCCCGTTGACAACTGACCGACACATCATAAATATTTGGACTGCAAAGAAGGGTTGAATGGACGTGCACTTTGACATCGGAGGAAGAGATGAGGGGCGAAGATTGTCCCACCGGGCGTGCCAATTTGTTAACCACAAATTTAAATGTCTGCAAAATAAATTACAAGACAAGAAAAAATAGGAACAAATAATTATATTTTAATCAAAACGAAAATGGGTTACAATCTTTGTTGATTCCTCTGATTCTTCTCCTAGATATAATCCAAGGGCCGAAGCTTGTTCTTGAATTGAGAGCTTGATTCCACCGTTGATTTGCGGAAGTAGATATGAATATCTAGAAATCGATTTGGGGATTTCTAGGTCTTGTGGATTTGGTGCCTTGATGAAGATGTAGAACCTCCGCGGTTGTTGTTCTTCGTCGTGGCAAGAGCTCGAGACTTGAGAGCTTTTGAGTGCTTGATGTACGCCTTGCTTGATGCTTTGTGTACTTGTCCCTTGTATGTGTTTGAGACCAACTTTTATAGGCTCGGTTTTAGGGTTTCTTGACTTGAAACTTGGGCCCGTGGACTTGGATACTTGCAATTTATTTATTGTGGGCCATATTTCGTGGGCCCAAATAGCTAACCCAAGAATGAGAATTTAGTACTCAATTCTGGGTTAACCCATATGATATATTTGTGAAGCCCAAATTTTGTGGACTTCAGTATCAAGCCCAATATTTATTATGGACTATTAATCGAGATCCAAATTAATAACCAATTTATTTAGGCCATTATTTTGTAATTTAATCTCAATTTCGATGTCAACAATATTCATTCATTTCATTCAAACTTATTTCTTACAAAGAAAATGGTTTCATATATATCGAAATTACTCCCAACTCCTTGAGACTTTAATTAATGATTTAAGCCATAATTTAGTATTAATTTCACCAATTAATCAATTTTAACCTCGATTCTAATTTGACCCCAATTTTGACCGCCATCGTCGTTGACTTTTTTTTTTCTTTTAAATCGTTTTTTTTCTTTTTTCCTGAATTTCTTTTTCTGGCAGGTCGGCCGCTGGTCTCCGACAATGACTTTTTTTTTTTCCTTTTTCGAAAAACTATTTTCATTAATATTACTGTCTTTAGGTCTGGCAATCGGGTCGCGTGAGCCGAGCCTAGGTCGGCTCAAGCTCATATACCATCGGGCTTCATTATTATAGGCTCAAGCTCAAATACCATCGGGCTTCATGCCTATAGGCTCAAACTCGGCTCACGTATTTTTTCGGATTTCGGGTTTATATCGGGCGATAAATAAATTACATATTTTACAACTTTGCAGTCGGACATGTTAAAAAAAAAAAAAAAAATTTTACAGCCTAAGAGAAAAATCTATAATATTCATTGAAAATCAAAATACGATTAAAAAAACGTTGTTTGTTCATTAAAACAAATGAAACTTAATCTTGCAAATATTTAATCCTTAATTAATTATATGAAAAAATGGATCCAAGTCCAAAATGTAAAAAAACATAAAATAAAATAACTAGAAGCAATTCTAAATGTCCTCGTAACTCGTTTCGAAAATCTTGAGACGTGCAACAAAAAATACAATACACATATATATATATATGTATATATATATATATATATATATATATATATATATATATATATATATATATATATATATATATATATATATATATATATATATATATATATATATATATATATATATATATATATATATATATATATATATATATATATATATATATATATATATATATATATATATATATATATATATATATATATATATGTTTAATCGGGTTTATGAAACGGCTGAAACTCGGCCCGACTCACAATTAATCTGGCACGGCTCAAATAAAATGGGGCCGAGCTATAGGGCTTCGGGTAGGCCCGACTCAATTGCCGGTCCTAACTGTCTTAGTCTACAATATTAATGTCTCAGAAAGTAATATTGTTGTCAAAGCCAATAATTTTACTGTGTCAACAATAATATTATTGTCCTCACTAAAATATTATTGTGACAATAATTTTACTGTGTCAACAATAATATTATTGTCCTAACTACAATATTATTGTCTCAGACAACAATATTACTACCTGGGACAGTAATATTGTTGTTAACATAGTAATATTAATGTATTAATTAATTTTATCATCTTGGCTTGCAATATTACTCTTTCGGACAATAGTGTTATTACTGTGTAAATATTAATATTAATGTTTTGGCCTTTAATATTACTGTCTGAGATTGTAATATTGTTGTTGATACAGTAATTTAGGGGGGGGGGGAAAGGTTTTTTTTTTTTTTTAAATCAATGTCGGAGACTGGTAGTCGATGCAGGCGACCGACCGAAACTTTTTTTTGGAAAAAAGAAGTTTAAAAAAAAAAAAAGAAACAAAATCAACGCCAAAAACTGGAATGAGATGGCAGACTGAAATCTAATGAGATGGGAGCAATTTTGGTATATATAAAAGAGTTTTTCTTATTTGCAAATAAGTTTGAATGAAATGGCAAACTGGAATCTAATGATAATTCCTTCCATTATAATTTGGATAATATTTAGGGAAAATACTTTTTCGAATGCTTTTACCCTCAATTTTAAACAATCAAAATACAGAAGATAAAATAAAATAATATTATTAAATATAAATAAATCAGTAAATAAAAAAAATCTGCAAAATATTCAACAATCTCTCTCTTTCGACATTCAGAAGAACACATCATCCACACTTTCTCTTTCGCCACACCATAACCACCATGAAACATACCTCAATTCAACAATGCTGACAGAAAATTAAAGAATAAGAGCAACAAAATCATCTCTTGGATCCTACTATCTGAACTGCAATTTTCTCGAAGAAAAGATTCTAATTTCTTGCAAGGACTCAAGTATGTCCTGTAATCCCAGTTACGCAGTTCTAATATCAAAAGATTTCGCCGAAAAATCAAGTTTTAGTAACCATGCTTTTCATTTCAGGGCAAACAAACAGGACATATATTCAGCACAAACCTAATTCAAAATTATTACATGTTAGTTTATGTACATGAGAGTTGGTCTAAAGCAATGACAACCTCATCCATAGTTGGTCTTTGTTCCGGGTCTTCATTTAGGCACTGCAAAGCAAGGATTGCGATAATACATGCTTCATCCTCCGAGTATTGGCCCTTCAAATCCGAATCCACTACTCGAAAAATCATTCTCTTGTTAACTATATACGGTTTTGCCCATTCCACTAAATCTTTCTCGTTTACCACCTTCGTTTTTTCTATGGCACGGCGTCCACATAGGAATTCTAACAATACAACCCCGAAGCTGAATACGTCGCATTTTACCGTTAAGTGACCTGTGTTCACAAGAACGAAGGAATCCAATGGGGGTGATATTGTTTATTGAAGAGTTTGTTATTATGTAATTGATTTCCTTCGGTCCAAAATCCTTCAATCGAAATAGCACCGAAAAGAAATAGTGGGAATGTATTTTAGACTTTACTAACCTGTCATAAGATATTCAGGAGCAGCATAGCCGTATGTACCAAGAACTCGTGTCGTCACATGAGTCATATCACCAGTTGGACCATCCCTCGCCAAATCGAACCCACACAACTTGGCATTAAATTCCTGCATCAAGAGATAAATCCCTAAATAATATAGGTTTTTTTTTTTTTTTTTTTTTTTTTTTTTTGCAAACAATCCAAAGCTTCAAAGCACAAAACAATATCTCTCACTTTTGAAAATTTATTTTGTTCTATATTATCTGTCACTTTAGTAGAATTCCGACACAACATTAATTGCATAATTATGAATGTTACCTTGATTAATTAGTGGCAAGGGCATTTTAGTCTAAAAACATACATTTTCCTAAAACCAAATCATATTTAATGAGATCATTAATCCTTGTGCAAAGCTAAAACAACAACAACTAAAAAGGAACGGAGGGACTAATATTCGATGAACATAATATATACCCCATCTAGAAGAATTTTAGAAGTCTTAAAATCTCGATGTATGATGGGTATTTCCAAGCCATGCAAAAAAGAGAGGCCTCTAGCTGCACCTTTAGCCACTTTGATCCTTGTAGCCCAAGGAAGCGAAAGATTCCCTCCTAAACAAAACGGGATACGATCAACAACAGAAAGAAAACGAAACAATTGTTCGAAAAAGGCTGAAAGATCACAAAGTCAACTTCGGATATAAATATTACTTCGGAACAAGTGATTCTCTAAGCTCCCTTTCGACATCAACTCGTATACCAGAAGAAGGTTGTCTCCCTCCGAGCAATACCCGATAAGCTTAACCAAATTCGGATGACGAAATTGATTCAAATAATTACGTTCCTTCAGCAAAACATTTGACTATTTTTATAAGTAAAAAACGTTACATCTAAAAGAAGCCGCAAAGTACAAATTAAAGACAAGAGAAATTACCGACCAACCACTCATGGCTACTCGATGGATTAAATCTTTTAACAGCAACTGCCATTCCAGTTCCAGGCTTTGTGGCAGTAAGAGTGTGCTCGTTAAGCCACCCCTTATAAACGGTACCGATTCCTTCTTCCCCTAAATGGAAATCGAATCGGAAGTTTTTCGTTGCCTTTTTCAAGTCTTGAAACGGTATGGGCTGTGCATCACGTTGAGATTGATTTGTACTAGAAGAAGCTGCGGAAGGGATGATATCAAGTACTTGCAATATATATATCTTCCAAACAGTCAAAAGTGACTAAATTACATTATAATATATTACGACACGAAGAAATCTCGAAGAGCATTGTCGGTGGAAATCGTCATATATTCAGGCCTCGTTTGGCTGTCAAGATAAAATTAAATACTTTAATAAAACCCAATTATATAATTGGAATTTCGACCATCCAATAAAAAACATGCCTATAAGGCAAGATAAGCCATGATAACATAATATTTGCGGGTCGACCCGGCAAGTTAATTGGGATACCAAACATCAAACAAAGTCCTATTATTTAGTTAACCATTGCTAATTTCCCCAACCAAAAACACTGTCCATTGAAATCTTCATATATTCAGGCTTTGTTTGGTTGTCAAGATAAAATTAAATAATCTAATAAAACCCAATTATATTACTGAAGATGATCCAATAAAAAACATGTGTAGAAGGCAAGATATGCCATGATAATATAATATTAGCGGGTCGACCCAGCAAGTTATTGGGGATACCAAACATCAAACAAAATACTATTATTTAGTTAATCATTGCTAATCTCCCCAACCAAACGAGGCCTCAATGTATAATTCAATCATCGGGTATGTCGTTTATTCTTATTTATTCAACTTCTAATGAATGAATCTGCAGATGGGTCATGGAATTCCAAGATTTGTGCATGTGAATTTTCTTGGTTTAGGGCAATTAATTTCATCAAACGAACTGAGGGAGTGTTACACAAAACCCAATTAATAATTCATATATTCTAATGCATAAATCTGCAAATGGGCATGTGAATTTTCTTTGTTTAGGGTTCATTTGTTACACAAAACCCAATTATATAGAAACCCCATGATTTCAAATTGAACAATTCCCAAAATATACCAACACACAATTTGTTCATAAACATTATAAATATGAAGTCTAAGCCAATTTAAGTAGAGAAAAAACACAGAATTGCACCATGAACAACTTGAGAGAATTAATTAAATACTAGAAAAAACAGATTAGTGAAAATACCAACGACATCTTGAAAGGAAGAATCGAGACTGAAATCAGATGTAGTGGAGCTGTTGAAGCTTTCACACAGCGCAATTTCCCTAAGCAGTTGTCTCTTCAGAACGGCTCCGACCAGCTTCTCCCAGTTATCATACACCCTCGACATTTCTCACTTTTGCTTAATTATGCCATCCTCTCTCTCTCTCTCTCTCTCTCTCTCTCTCTCTCTTCTCTCTCTCTCTAAACGGAACACAAGATAAGAAGTGATTCTGATTCCTGCCATAATAATATCGCAGCAAAAAGTACCAGCTGCTAATAATACACTTTTTAGTAGATGGGTTAAATACGAAAACACCCTTTACTATACACATCGTATCATTTAAATATAAAAAAATCCCCTATTTTTGAAAGTCAATGGGCAAAACATTGACGACGTTAAATGGATTGGTGAAACTACAAATTTACCCCCACTTTATTTGCTACAATACTAATCATCTATCTCTTTTGTAGTTCCTTCGATCCTACACTCGGTGATAAACGCCGGGTGGGTCTTCTGCTGCCACGTATTCTTTTTTTTTTTTTTCTAAAATTCCTAAAGGTAAACCCTAGCGGGGAATCTATTATAAAATACAAAAAAGAGACACGTGACAGTAGAAGACCCACTCGATATTTATCACCGGGTGTAGGGTCGAACAAATCCGCTTTCACTTGCGGCTTCTACCCTTCTTTTTTTTTCTATTTTTGAGAAAACGAAAAGAGAAAAAAAAAAAGGTAGAGAAAAAAAAAAAAAAAAAGGGTTTAGTTTCAGTTATTTAATCTTTTTGTTTGGGTTCCTCGAGAAACAACTTGAGGCTTTTTTTTATGAAAAGTGACATTTATGATTTAGTTTCAAGTATAGATATGTAGAACTTTTGTTTTTTCTTGATAGATGCATTTATTTGCAATTTATGGTTAAAGACCATAAGAAAATTGTTGGGGTTTTTGCAGGGAAAAAAAAATGGGGTTTTTCTATGGAAATTGTTTATTTAGTGTTTAGAGCATAATTTAGAGTGTAATTTTTCATGATTGATTGTAACATTTAGGAATTTTATTTTCTGCAATGACGTCAGATCAATAATTAGAAAAAAATGACTAATAATGTGAAAAAAAAAATAGTGAAAAAAAGGCTCAAACAAACTCTTATATTTACAAGCTCTAGAAATGTATTTTCGTCCAGCTAAACCAACGGCTACTTCCCAACAACTCTCTCTCTGACAAACAGGTTCTGCAAAAAGTGTAATGATAGTGGGGATTTTGTATTTATGTATAATACATGGGGTATTCGATACAAGGTGCATAGTGCATGGGTGTTTTTGTATTTAACCCTTTAGTAAATGATTTTTTTCTTTTTCTTTTTTGATAATTGTTAAGTTTTGAGTTCATAAATGAATTTTATGATTGGGCCCAAATTTAATTGGGCATATTATAAATAAGTCCATTAAGGGATACTTATTCATAAAGTGGGTGAGACAAATATTTCTTTTACAAAAAAATTGACACATTGTCCAGAGGTGTGTAAAAAGTTAAATAGTCCCTCACATTTTAATATGCTCTAATTTTATCATTTAATTTAATTTAAACTCAATTTGTCTACAAATTTCACAAATTACTCAATTTTGACCAAAAACTCAATTTTAAGTACAATTTCGCATGTCGCCGCAGGTTTGCGGCGTTGACTTTGTGTTTTTCCTTCCTGATTTGTCCGCCGGTCTCCAGCGTTGACGTATTCGTTTTTTTTATTTTTTATTTTTTGGTTTCTGCCGGTGGTTCTTCGGTGGCGTTGACTTTTTCTTATTTATTTATTTATTTATTTATTTATTTATTTATTTATTTATTTATTTATTTATTTATTTATTTATTTTCTTTAACATCATTTTGCCCAGCAATATTGTTGTGGTTGATAGAATGACAGTCATATTAACTATGTTACTATTAAACACAATAATATTAACTATACTACTGTTTAACACAATAATATAGCTATATTAATCTCTAGCTCAATAATATTAACACAACAAAAGTCATTATTATTGTGTAATAGAATAATATTAATATGTTGATCGTTCAACAAAGGTAAACATAATAAAAAACCAAAGGAATTAATATTGATGTGGTTGACAGTAATATTATTGTCATCCATTACAGTAATATTACCGTCAACCACAATAATATTATTGTGTTTACAGTAATATAATATTAGTAGACAGTAATATTATTACGTTAATCTGTTAACAACTCAAACAAAACAAAAAGGCAAAAAAAAAATATATTGATGTGGTTTGTAGACGCATAAAATTAATAAATTGGTTAATTAAATTAGCCAATTAAATTGTGTCTAAATTAAATTATACCTTGTCTTGCAAGACAAGTCATGGGGATAATTATCAATTAATTATTGGCCAATAGGATTATTTCTTCTCTTCCAAGTTATAAGAGATAAATATCAATTTAAAGAGAGCCAATCAAATCGCGCCACGTCATCAAGCAGACTTTAAGTAGGACTCTTATTCTACCACTATAAATAGGGACCCTCCCTACACAATTCAAAAGACAACTCAAGAAGAAGAAAAACCGTAGGAGAAAATTCTCTCTACAATATTCAAGTCGTCCTTCATCAAATTCAAGACGTTCTTCATCAAATCGAGGGCGTTCTTCAACAAATCAAGATCGAAGGAAGATTGAAGGGTCAAATCCATCAAGAACTCCAAGATCTTCAAGTCAAAACCCGTCATTCTTCAACAAATCAAGATCGAAGGAAGATTGAAGGGTCAAATCCATCAAGAACTCCAAGATCTTCAAGTCAAAACCCGTCAAAGTTCAGCGTTTCGATCCGAGATTCAAGTCGCAAGACCTCGGAAGACGTTATTCAAATCCAAATCAAATCCGGAGAAGATCAAGTCAACTCTCCGAAATTCAAAGTCAAACACATATTGTTCTTGAGAGAAGAATCAAAGGATTAAATTAGATTTTGTAACCCGCAATATTTTATTTTAATTCAATAAATTATTTTTGTGCAAGTTTTTATTGTTTGTCTAAATCGCAGATAAGAATTTGTTGTTACAAATTTTGGCACGCCCGGTGGGACATCTCTACCTCTCATCTCTTCTCTCTCTCGAAGATCCTCGAAGTGTTGCAGTGACTGCTCTACGTTCACAATGAAGATTGCTTCTTCGAATTCATCAAGTGTGGGCTTAGGTACAAGGAGTATGGCTAAGAAGCTGCAAGCATCCTCCGAGACTAACTCGACGCCTCAAACCATTCAGAAAGGCTTACCACCTCTTGTCAACACAAGCGCAGACGTGGAAGGTTCAAAACGAGAGATTTCACAGCCCACGCCTCGTTCAACATCAAGCTACTCAGAGGTGGCATCCGTCATGACAACAAACGCTACAACCATGGAGGAGCAAATTGCAAGTTTGACAAAGGCCATTGAGGGACTCCCAAAGCATGTTCAACAACGAGATTCTCAAATTGCCGAGTTGATCAACAAGATGGACAAAGCTGATGCTAGTCAAGCTGTGGAGAATCAGATAGAGGTTCAAGACGAAGTCGAGACATCCACAAAGCAATAACCAGTTGAAAAGAGAAGGCTCCAGCTGAAGAACTTCAAGTTTCTCCAGAAGGAATGATTCATGTAGATCAAGTGATGACGCTGATCAGTGGAACCATCAAAGACAAGTTGGAAGGAAGCTCGAAGTCTCCATCAACCTATGTCAAGCCACACACGCAAAGAATTGATGATCTAAGGATGCCAATGGGCTATATACCTCCAAAGTTTCAACAATTTGACGGCAAAGGCAACCCCAAGCAACATGTGGCGCACTTCATCGAGACTTGCAATGATGCCGAGACGTACGGATATCACCTCGTCAAGCAATTCGTCCGATCGCTCAAAGACAACGCGTTTGATTGGTACATTGATTTAGGGGCAAACTCCATTGATAGTTGGAAGCACTTGGAGGAAGAATTTCTCAACCGCTTTTACAGCACTTGAAGAACAATCAGCATGATTGAGCTCACCAATTCCCCCCAATGGAAGAAGGAACCTGTCATCCACTACATCAACCGTTGGAGAAATTTGAGTCTTAATTGCAAGGATCGACTGCCGGAGGCATCAACTATTGAACTGTGCATCCAAGGAATGCAATGGGGACTCCGATATATCCTTCAAGGAATTCAACCTAAAAGTTTTGAAGAGTTGGCCACTCGAGCACATGATATGGAATTGAGCATAACTGCAAATGAAGTCGAAGAACCTTCATTCCTAAAGTCATATCAGCTCAAGGAAGAACATGTTGAAGAAGAACAAGAAGATCACGAGGATGGGGGCAAGTCTTTTGAATAAACAACATCCTATGCAATGTGACAAGTCAAATCAAATGAAGCACTCCTTGACACGAGTTTAAAAGGTCTACATGTCCAAATCAAATGAAATACTCCTTGACACGAGTTTAAAAGGTCTACAAGTCCAAATCAAATGAAACACTCCTTGACACGAGTTTAAAAGGTCTATATGTCCAAATCAAATGAAGCACTCCTTGATACGAGTTTAAAAGGTCTATATGTCCAAATAAAATGAAGCACTCCTTGACACGAGTTTAAAAGGTCTACATGTTCAAATAAAATGAAGCACTCCTTGACACGAGTTTAAAATGTCTACAAGTACAAATCAAATCAAAGCTCCTTGATACGAGCATAAACTATCCAAATCAAATCAATGCTCCTTGATACGAGCATAAACTATCTATATCTCCAAATCAAACAAGGCTCCTTGATACGAGCATAAACTATCTACATATCCAAATTAAATCAAGGCTCCTTGATACGAGCATAAACTATCTATATATCCAAATCAAATCAATGCTCCTTGATACGAGCATAAACTATCTGCATATCCAAGTCAAATCAAGGCTCCTTGATACGAGCATAAACTATCTATATATCTAAATCAAGTCAAGGCTCCTTGATACGAGCATAAACTATCTACATATCGACGTCAAGTCAAGGCTCCTTGATACGAGCATAAACTATCTACATATCGACGTCAAGTCAAGGCTCCTTGATACGAGCATAAACTATCTATAAATCAAAGTCAAATGCTCCTTCAGCACGAGCTTAAGTTGCAAATGTTTCTCCTTGTCCACATGTGTAAACAGTGCATGACATCCCTCAAAAGGATATATTTTGAACTACGTTATGACTTGATCCCTTTATAGGGTACGTAGGCAACTTAGAATCTCTCTAAGTCCAGTCATGATTTCAAAAGTTATATGTGTTTTGCTAGATCAAGCTGCAATTGAAGTTGAGCAATTATCGAGACTCATCCACTCCAAGATGCATTGTCCGTGAACAAGTCTCGAGGGGGCATTTGTAGACGCATAAAATTAATTAATTGGTTAATTAAATTAGCCAATTAAATTGTGTCTAAATTAAATTATACCTTGTCTTGCAAGACAAGTCATGGGGATAATTATCAATTAATTATTGGCCAATAGGATTATTTCTTCTCTTCCAAGTTATAAGAGATAAATATCAATTTAAAGAGCGCCAATCAAATCGCGCCACGTCATCAAGCAGACTTTAAGTAGGACTCTTATTCTACCACTATAAATAGGGACCCTCCCTACACAATTCAAAAGACAACTCAAGAAGAAGAAAAACCGTAGGAGAAAATTCTCTCTACAATATTCAAGTCGTCCTTCATCAAATTCAAGACGTTATTCATCAAATCGAGGGCGTTCTTCAACAAATCAAGATCGAAGGAAGATTCGAGGGCGTTCTTCAACAAATCGAGATCGAAGGAAGATTGAAGGGCCAAATCCATCAAGAACTCCAAGATCTTCAAGTCAAAACCCGTCATTCTTCAACAAATCAAGATCGAAGGAAGATTGAAGGGTCAAATCCATCAAGAACTCCAAGATCTTCAAGTCAAAACCCGTCAAAGTTCAGCGTTTCGATCCGAGATTCAAGTCGCAAGACCCTCGGAAGACGTTATTCAAATCCAAATCAAATCCGGAGAAGATCAAGTCAACGACCTGTCTCCGAAATTCAAAGTCAAACACATATTGTTCTTGAAAGAAGAATCAGAGGATTAAATTAGAGTTTGTAACCCGCAATATTTTATTTTAATTCAATAAATTATTTTTGTGCAAGTTTTTCTTGTTTGTCTAAATCGCAGATAAGAATTTGTTGTTACAATTATATATTGATGTGGTTGACAGTAATATTATTGTGTTTACAATTATTTTACTGTCAACGGCAGTAATATAATTACAATGACTTGTCAACAAATCAAACAAAATAAAAAAAAAAAGACAAAAAATTAATAATATTGTCGCTGACTGTAATTGTACTGTCAACGACATTACAATTACATGAATGTACTGTCAACAGTACATTACGTTAATGTACTGTAACTGGACTGTCAACGATAGTACAATTACGTTCAGCGACGGTATAATTACTGTTAATGACGGTACAATTATGGTCAACGTTTAGCGGCGGGCGTAAAAAAACGGATAAAAAAACACTAAAAAAATTCAACGCCGGAGGGTGGCGGCCGAAAAAGCAGACAGAAAAAAAAAATCGAAAAAAATTTAACGCTGGAGACCGGCGGCACAAAAATAATTTTAGAAAAAAGAAGTCAAAGTTGGATTTTTGTGGTCAAAATTGATTAAATTGGGGTTACAATTAAGAATTGAATGTAAAGGGTTGAGCATAATTTTATCATATACATTATTTTTTTTCTTTTATTTATAATACATATTAAATGAATGAAATTATTGGTGAAAACGATATAACCCCTGAACCTAAAATAATAAAGATGGTTGATCAGATACTTATGCACAAAAATACAAATTTAATTATTCTCGGTGGCTCAACTTAAAAAATTGTGTATTCCAAGTCACTCAAGCTCAGTCCACAGTCAACCCTATTTTTTATCTTGACCGTCCACATTAAATCACTTAATCTTGGACATTCATTAACTCATATTTAATCGTTCTCTTCTTGCGACCGTAAACTCGTACTGTTTGGATATCTTAATAAAAAATTGACATAAACTAATTATTTTTTTTAAATTTATTTTGACCTCCATTAACCTATAATGTACGGACACGGATACGCGGACACCACGATACGCGGATACGGACACGGTGATACGGCATTTCCAAAAAACTAGGATACGGACATGCGGGGGAAACGCGTAAATATAAAAAATATAGGGGTGTATTTATAAATTATAAAAATATAGGGATACATTTCTAAATTGCAAAAATATATTTATAAGTCGCCAAATCGCATAAGAGAGCCGCTCGCCCTTGCTGCTCGTGTTCTTGGTCGTCGTTGTCGCTAGAGTTTTAGACTTTTGATGGGTGTTGGACATAGATTCTACTTCATCAATAGTGCAACATTGGTTTAAGACACTACTTGTGGGTGAGCTATTGTACACTATAGGCGACATGACTGTTCCTGGATGCATAATCATCTCAAAGGGGTTCGTCCAATACGTTTTAAAGAAAAAAACTAAAACAAGAATAGATGCTTCCCATAACATATAAGCAACTTACACAGACAACTTAGTTAACTTAGAAAGTTTATTTGCATAGCTTAGTTATACAACTTAATTAAATAGGGCGAATGGCAAAAAGGCCCATCACATGGGACTTAAATGCATTTTGGTCCACAAAAAAAAACAGTCTATCAATTAAACCCATCCCCATGTCTTTAGTCTAAAATATCCTCCATAATATAATTCTTATCAATTCCACCCATTATGCTCTAACTTCCTTAATATTACACATTCACCCCAGATTTAAACAAATATATCACATTAACCCTCAAATTTTTTTTTAGAAAATAATTTTTTTCCGGCCAGATTCTGGCGTTGACTTCTTTTTTTTTTTTTTTGAAATTTTTTTTTTCTAAATTTTTTTTCTGACCGGTCAACCACCGTTGACCGCCGGTCTCCGGCATTGAATTTTTTTTTTTTTTTTTGAATTTTTTTTTCTTAGAAAAAAAAATATTTAAATTAATATTACTGTCTTGGCTACTAAATTACTGTCTCACACACTAATATTACTGTTTGGGACAATAATATTATGAATATTATTTTTCCGAACAGTAATATTATTGTCTAAGACAGTTAAATTACTGTTGGAGACAGTAATTTAGCATCCAAGGCAGTAATATTAATTAAAATAATTTTTTTTAAGAAAAAAAATTAAAAAAAAAATCAATTAACAATTAAATTACTGTGACAATTAAATAACTGCTGGAGACAGTAATTTAGCAACGGATACAGTAATATTAATTAAAAATATTTTTTTAAGAATAAAAAAGTCAATTAACAGTTAAATTACTGTCTCCGACAGTTAAATAACTGCTGAAGACAGTAATTTAGCAACGAATACAGTAATATTAATTAAAAATATTTTTTTTAAGAATAAAAAAGTCAATTAACAGTTAAATTACTGTCTCCGACAGTTAATAACTGCCGGAGACAGTAATTTAGCAACGAATACAGTAATATTAATTAAAATATTTTTGAAGAAAAAAAAAGTCAATTAACATTTAAATTACTGTCTCCGACAGTTAAATAACTGCCGGAGACATTAGTTTAGCAGCCAAGAAAGTAATATTAATTAAAATATTTTTTTAAGAAAAAAAAAAAATCAACGCCGGAGACATGGCGGTCAACGACAGTTGACCGGCCGGAAAAAAATTTCAGGAAAAAAAAAAGTTTTTCAAAAAAAAAAAAAAAAAAGGAGAAGAAAAAAAGTCAACGCCGGAGACCGGCGGTCTCCGGTGGTGGCGGGTTAAAATTGGGGTCAAAATTAAAATTAGGGTTAAAATTGGTTAATTGATGAAATTTGGCTAAATTGGGGTGCAAATCATGAAATTGGAGTTGAATTGGGTTTCAATGAATTGGGGGTAATTTTGGTATATGTAAAAGGATTTTTCTTATTTGCAAATAAATTTGAATGGGCTGGATTTATTTGAAAGACAAAAAAGTTGGATGTCCCTCTTTTAATTGAGTGCTCTTGTCATGGGCCTATTTGCCATTTACCCAATTAAATAAGCGGAAGAAAAAAAAATTAAATCACTTGTGCGTATATCACCACCAACACTACCATCACCATCACCAAACAATTCTTAATATTTTTTCGGTTTGGTTTCCATGATTATTAGGTTACAACGGCAACGAATGAGTGTAACCAAAGTCGTATGTGTGTATGTGCGCGCGTGGTTGCGTATGTGCGTATGTAGGTGTGTGATTATGTGTGTATGCCTACGTGTGGTTGTGTTGCAGAGCTTTTCAACGATGACAGCGGAGTAGGGATGAAGCACATTTAACGGAATGCAATGGGGTTGGACATAATCTAACGGAGTGTGGAGTGTTTAAAGAACACTGGACTTTAGCAAATTGCAAAAGTTAGCCTATCCTGATTTGAAAAACAATTAGAGCTAAAAAATGTTTAGCAAATTGGCCCTAAATTATATTTATGTACTACATATTGGAGATATTAATATTAAATGATACATTTCACTAACAGCTTAAGCTTTTGGTTGAGATGGTCATTCAACATGGTATCAGAGCCAGGCCAAATGAAAGGTCCTGAGTTAGAATCCCGCAGCCACCCATTTAAAAAAATATTTCAAGTGCAAGGCTTCAAATGTAATTCGCCTGCACTTGAGGGGGCATATTGGAGATATTAATATTAAATGATACATTTCACTAACAGCTTAAGCTTTTGGTTGAGATGGCCATTCAACACTACATTATCCTTCATGGTCTTCTACTCTTATTCGGTTATCAATATTAATTTTGAAGCCAACGAGTACTCAATAAAATTAGTAGTGACTTTCCCCCATCTAGGAAATATAGAAAATTGGGAAAATTAGAGCAAACCCCCCATCTAGGAAATATAGGTAAGGAAACACCCCCTTCAAAAAATAATTAGAAAAAACCCTATAGCTAATATTCCACCAATGTGATATTTTCATAAAAACTACCTTTAATTGTCTATTATACTTTTTCAAAACCCTAATCTTATTTTTAATTTAATTCCGCCGCTTTCTCGTTTCTCTTTTCTCCTTTTCTCTGCGTTTCTCTCTTCTCTTCTTCTTCTCTGTTTTTTCTCTTCTCTGTTTTCTTCTTCTTCTTCTTTTCTTTGTTTTCTTCGGCAATCTTCTCCCCATCGCTGCCGCAGCCGCCCCCGGAAGATGGAGAAAGAAAGAAGAGGAATCACTCGTCGTCGGTGTGTGGAGGAGAAACACTCTTCTTTCTCAACAGCATGTTCCACCCCGTCGGCGTGTGGAGTACGAAGAAGAGGAACAAGCTGTTGAGAAAGAAGAAGAATCACTCGTCGGAGGAGGAGAATCAACGGAAATTGTTATGAATGTAAATTTTTTTTTTACTTTATTATTTTTTAGTGTTGGTTTTGGTCAAAAATTATTTATGGAGTGACCAACAATGGTTGACAAATACCTTTGAATCGTTCTTATTTTTTTTTGTTGACATTGAAATGTTAATTTGTCTTTTTTTGTATGAATTATTTATTTTATTCTTGTTAAGGATTGGTTGAAATTGTGTGGTGCGACGGTGTGGTGACGATGGGGAAGCATATTTAGGGTTTTTTGGTGGATCGGGCAGAGAACGGCGCATGTAGAGAAATTCGCGCAGGCTGGAATCTTAATCTACTATGTACATGTTCAATAGTCGATTAAGCTAATCCACTATGTTCTGGTAGTCGATTAAGGTTGATCAACCCCAGTGTTTTTTCTTTTTTTTTTGGATTTTTTGTTTATTGATTCCAATTGTATATATCAATTATAATGTTGGTATATTTTTTGTTTTTGTAAAATATAGTTGATTTTGCTTTTTTTTTTTTTTTTGCAGTTGTGATTTGTTATTTTTATTAGCAGATTCTTAATCGACTATGCTCTGGTAGTCGATTAAGGTGTCGATGCCAATATTTTAATATTTTTTTTGGATTTTTTGTCTATTGATTCCAATTGTATAAATAAATTATAATGTTCCTATATTTTTTTTTGTAAAATATAGTTGATTTTGCATTTTTTTGCAGTTTTGATTTTTATTTTTAGTAGCAGATTCTTAATCGACTATGCTTCATCATAGTCGATTATACTGATATATAAAAAAAAAATTGAAAACAAAAAAGTTAAAAAAAATTAAAGAATTTCCTTAATCGACTATGCATCATAATCGATTAATTAAACTGATACAAAAAAAAAACGGAAAAAAAAGCAGAAAAAAAAATTCGCTGATGACCAGCGCGTGACGCGGTGATGATGTGGCGGGCGGGGACAAAACTGGAAAAGATAATAGCTGGAAATGGATGTGGGCTTTTCTCAAATAGAGAGAAATATTTTGGACCTCTTTCCATTAAAAGAAGTAATGAGGGGTTTTTCTCGAGGAGCTCCTAGAAAATAAGATTATTTTATCCCTTAAAAAACTATAGAATATATAGGGATTGTTGACTAATGATATATTATGGAGAAATCACGTTTAGTACCAATTTTTTTAACATAATTAATATTAAAAGTCTAATATGAGAAATTGAACACCATACAGAAAGTTAAATATATTTAATTTGATTAAATCCAAGTTAATTAATCCAACATGAATATGGACTTGAGAAATTTGAAGTCCAAAAAATAGAATTTTTTAAGTCCAATATCATCTACTCTACATCCATGGCTCTCAAGAATCCTACTTCAAAGAGTGTTGTACGTACCTTGCTGAAATAGTTTATTTTTTCTTTTAAATAAAATTTATCAAAATAAACGAGCCAATTGCACATAACCCCCTATGTAGTTTCGAATGGCCAAGAAAGCCCTCGTATTAAAAAAAATAGCAAACAGTCCCCCTATATTATTTTTTACGTAGCACATTGCCCCTTATTTTGTTTTTTGCTGTTGATTTAGATCAAATAATAAAATTATCCTTACTTCAAAATAAAACAAAATACTCAACCAAAAAAAATAAAAATAAATAAAATCCCAAAAAAGAAAAAAAAAAAAAAAAGAGAGAAAGAAAAAGGAGATAGAGCACTTCATCTTCCCACACCACCCACCCCATCTCCTGCTCTCCCTACAACCAAACAACTCTCTATTGAAGACCTTAAATGGTACATCCACCGCCGAACACGTGGGAGAGACACCGTTCACGAGTAACCGAAATTGTCTCCGACGATGGCCGTGGATATGGGCGTCGTGAGGGAGGTTCTTATGGCGGTGGTCGTGGTGGAGGCGGTTACGGTGGTGACCGTGGCTACTCTTCCCGCGGCGGAGGCAATTATGAAAGAAACTTTAAATTTAGTTGCATTTTTTTCGTAAGTTCGCGATCAAGTTTTCAGATTCCATTTTTGGTTTGGTTTTCATGACTACTCTATTTTTTATTGTTTGTTTTGAAGTTGTCCATGTACAAATAGTGTTTACAGAATTCAAGATCAATGAAAGAAGTGAGTGTAACACAAGCTGTCAAAGTCATTAAATTTTTTAACATGAGAGTTTTTTCGGCCATTAGAGATTACGCAAATGTGGTTTTTGCAAAAATCCCCAAACTAAATTTAAAAAATAATTTAATATTATTACTTATTGATCAACGTCAAATTACATGAACACATGGGATGCTAATAATACACAAACAAAAAAACATTAAAAATTAAAACACGCTACGAAACTAGCAGGCAACTAATAAATCTGAATTTGCCTTTCTCTAATCAAACCCTATCAAATAAATTGTTTCTACGTTCATCAATTACAGGCTGACGTGCGCATCGCAACAGCTTTACATAGTGGGCAAAAATTCTTCACACGCAACCATCGTTTGATACAGCATACATGATACTCGTGTCCGCATCCGAGGATTCCAACACCCGTCTTGTCTTTCTGGTGACACATACCATCCAAGCAAATCGCGCAAACTTCAGTTTCTTCCTCCTCGTCTCCTTTATTATCGAGAATATCCGGACATAAAATCTTTTTCTTCAGACACCTATCAATATCTTCCTCGGACAAACCACTGGCATTATTATTAGTACGATCTTCTCCAAGGTGAGTTTCCCCATACGCCGGGGTAAAAGACATAACCTGGCCAGTTCTCAGATCGAGCATTAGCAAAATTATGCGGGCAGACATGACTTCTTCGATCGATCTTTAATCAGAGATGGGTGAGAGAGAAAAATATTGGAATTTGTAAGCAGAGATTGTGATGTATGGGTTATGTTATGTGGTGTATATATAGAGTTTAATAATGTGATAAGCAGAATATCTCTCTAATTCCCTTATTTTTGGTAATACTTACCATATAATGTTACCATGTAGATTTGGAACATCTAATCCTATTTGGACTTCAATTCTTGGAGTTGATTAACGTCAATTTGTTAGATGCTTTGCTCGTTTTTTTCCATAAATAAATTATTATTATTATTATTATTATTATTATTATTATTATTATTATTATTATTATTATTATTATTATTATTATTATTATTATTATTATTATGGTTGCGCGTGAAGAATTTTTGTCGACCATGTAAAGCCGTCGCGATGCGAACCTCAGCCTGTAATTGATAAACCGAGAAACAATTTATTTGATAGGGGAAGACAAATTCAGATTTGTTAATTGCCAGTGAGTTGTAGCCTGCTAGTTTCGTAATTTGATTAGTATTTACCATCCCATGAGTTTATGTAATTTGATTGATCAACAAGTAATATTTATTAAAGTATTTATTCAATTGTTTCGTACTGTTTTTTTCCGCACGACCGCACCATATATATAATATATATCTAGTAATTTGTTTGATAATAATTTTATTCAATTGTTTCGTACTGTTTATTATTATTATTATTATTATTATTATTATTATTATTATTATTATTATTATTCTAAAAAATGAGGATTGAAGTCCGAATAGGATTAGATGTTCCAAGTCTACATGGATTAGAGAGATAGTCTGCTTATCACATTATTAAACTCTATATATACACCACATAACATAACCCATAGATCACAATTTCTGCTTATCAATCCAAAGTTTTTCTCTCTCAACCTGTGATTGTGAATTATCAGATGGCTATGGCGAGGGTAAATTTCTATTCGGATCCGAATCCGAAACTGGGTACGGGTATGGGTGTGGATTCAATTCCGATGGTTGTTGGTTGGTACGACGTTAACGTTCCGTCAACGGCGACAGACAAGGAAATAAAAATGGCTCATTGCGAGGAGGAAATAAAAATGGCTCATTGCGAGGAGTGCGTGAACGCGGAGAAGAACGGGTACACGGCGTCGTTTCATCTCTGCGTTAACGACCCGGTTGTCAAGCCGTTTGCAACGCGGTTCGGGCCCATTAGCCACCCAACAAACCGTTCCGCTGAAATTTGCTAGGTTTTGTCATTCAATACCAACAAAAAAAATAATTTAAAAAATTGGTATTTGATGCGTAGAATATTCTTAAAATTTGGGAGTGGAGAAGGTTAGAGAGTGGCGGTGTCAAAATTTGAACTTTATTGATGTTATTTTTTCTTTAGCAGTTACGACTTCTGTCCTATTTTATGATATAATTTATATAGATTATTTTTTTTTAACAAAGTAGGAATGAGTGGTTTGACTTTAAAATATTAAATTTTACATTTTTATAGTATTTTTATTATGTAGATATATATATTTTATTATTTTTAATAGTTGGTTAAATATCGTACGATACGATAGGATACACAGAGAAAAACGATAGGCCGATATTTTTCCATGTGTATGTAATTTGATGTTGATTAACAAGTAATATATATTAAAGTATCTTTTCAATTGTTCTTACTGTTTTCCGCACCATATGTATTAATTTATTTTCATAAATTTTATGTAAGACGAGATCATATTGGACTTCAATTAATTCATTAATTGAAAAGACTATGAATATTAGCAGGCAACATAAATCTAAATTATGTAATACCAATTAATTAGTAGAATAAGAGTCCTTGATAACCTTCTTAGATGACGTGGCACGATTTGATTCACTCTCTTTAAATTGATATTTATAACTTGGAAGAGAAAAAATAATCCTATTGACCAATAATGAATTGATAATTAACAAATAACAACCGAAAATTATCTAATAAAAAACGCGTCACAACCAAAATTAATTAATAGAAAACGATGTCACATGGAGGCGCTCGAAAGATAGAGGCACGCTAGGGTAAGTATTTATAATATATATAAAAAATACATCATTTTGTATAAATCGGTTCGGTTCGGGAAATCTGTTCGGTAATTTTTAAATTCTCCATACACAAACCGATATTTTCGGTTTTTCAAAAAAAATTTACCGTGTATGCGGTTTTAAGTCGGGACGGTACATATCGGCTCGGTTTTTTCGGTTTTCGGTTCGGTTTTTCGGTTTTTCGGTTTTTTTGCTCACCCCTAGTTGGTACCTAACATTTACCAATAGGGTAAAGGTCTAAGGTTCGAGTCCCCCCTCCTCTACTTCCTCTTGTAATAGACTTGAATTTACTAAATAAAAAAAAAGTTAACTTTCTAATACAACTTGAATCACCTGGACTGAATGTCGGTTGACATATTTATGCATGTTCAGTTACATTGTGAATTTTCGATAATTCAAATCATTAAAATTGTGGACATTGTTCATTGATTCATGCATATCATTCTCACCGAACATCCAATCTTGGTGATTCAAGTTGAATTAGACATTTAAGTCAAATAACATGCACCATTCCGTGTTTTGAGCTTTTGCCAGATTTAGACAAAAAAGGGTCCAAATCACTATTGAAGAATATAATAAAGATAAATTATATTACAAAAACATAAGTAAAAGCGTAAGTCAAAATCACGATTTAACCATAATATTTAATATTGGTATAACAAATATAAAAAAATTCATGAGAAAAATTAAAATGGTAAATTACAAAAACTCCCTTGAACTTAGGCTAAATAACAAAAAGCCCCGCACCTATCCCTAATAACCAAAATCACCCTCTGATTAATTGTTGATTAGGTTTATTAACAGAAAATGTGTACAATCTATTATAAGTTTTGTTAAATAGGTGAGAAATAAAAGAAAATATCTGAAACTGTGTAAAGTCTATTCCCTCAAATAAAATAAAACAAATTTCGTGAAAAGTCATATTGTAAAGGGGTTGGTCTAAAATGGAAGAAACCATGCAGTTTAGTCTTTACACCTTCCTGAACTTTACCTATTCAAAGGACTTTACCCATCGAACACTGCTCTTCTTAATCACCATCATTTAAACATACGTAAAATGGAAGAAACTACCTTATGAGTCATACGAGACCGTCCCTCTTCGAAATAATATAGAACTCGGTGCATTTTACCCCAAATGTGTATCTCCAGTCTAATTCTTGTCAAATTTGAGTACATAGGAACGGTAAATTCGTCTTTTAAGGCTTTAAATGTCATTACCCCATCTTAAGATGATTATGAAGAACAAAGATAAAAAATCGAATTTGGAAGAAAATTTCATCTAATTTGGAAGCGAATTTCATCAAATTGGAAAGATAATTTTGTAATTTGGGAACTCTAAGTAACTCTAAAGGAGGATTTTCAAGCGGAAAAAGTAAAATGACATACCCACCTTCAATTCGGCGAGACTTAGACCGGAAATACACATTTGGGGCAAAGTACATCGAGTTGTATATTTTGAAGGAGACGGTCTCATTTTTGTTTTTTGATGGGGAAAAGTGCAAAAACAAAAGATTATTTTTAGGGGGCAAAGTGCAATTTTCCCTAAAGGTTTTTATATTAAAAGCACCACTTACCTTATTCCCGATTTCATGTATTACTCCAATAGTCACTTGTTCTATGTCTTTAATTCTTTCTATCATTGAGAAATTATGTAAGCTTCCGTGGATCATGAATTAATTTCGCATAAAAACGCAGTGAAATAAAAATAATGATTCTTTATAAATGTATTACATATAACAGTAACATATGTTTAATTTCTTCAAAAATGACATCCATTTGTGGAATTTATGTAATTCACCTTCCAAAAAAATGTATATTGTTGAAAAATGTAACATTAGTTATTGTGATCATACAAGATATCCATTAAAAATTATGTTATTGCAGTAAAAAAGAAAATTTAATTACGAATATTTGATATTTTCCCCACCAATTTGTTTCACACATTTTTCATTTATATCATACTAATTACAAATGATAGTATATGTATAAAAATGAATCTAAGTAATGAGTATTTAATGACAAAAAAAAAAAAAAAAAAGACCCTATTACTATATATAAGCTGTCTCGCCGGAGTACAGGCGCACCAGAATTTTGAACTAAGTCTCTATTTGCAGCTAGCTGTTAGCATACACACAAAATCTCTTAGTTGATTTAGGAGTTAAGATCATTAAACGATAGTGTGAAACATGACCTTCATATATATTTTCTAATAAGGGAGGCTATCTTTTGGGTTTTACGGCACAAATAATGACTTTACGGCTGAAATTTAATTGCAAGCAATTAATCAATTATGCCATGTAAGAAATCAATAATTTTGTAATATTTGTTCAAAATATTATTCTTTTGTATAAGATAGTCATGAAACCAATAATATTCATCCTTCCATCCATAGTAACTTAGTTAAGTAACTACACATGCAAAAGATTTCCTGCAGCATGTCACAATTCCATGTCACAGTTTAAGAGTTATATTACAAGACAAGGGTAATTCAAGAATTTGATATTTTGTGTAGTCTCTGTTACATAGACACGGCAATTTGGTGGAGTATCCGCGTGTCGGAAATGTTTCGGACACGAAACGCGCGGAAACCCTTCAGATACTTCACTGGGCCGTGTCTGTAATTTCCCAAAAGTTGGACACGCGTATCAGTAAAAAAAAAACCTTTTTCTTTTACCAAGAAAAGCCTAAACTCGACTAAAAAACCCCTCTTTTATTCATTTTTCTCACATCTTATTATTCTAAGCCAGTAAGTTCACATGTATTTATTTGAATAAGTTAATAAAAGTTATAAGTAAACTGTATTATTAATAATAAAAAGAATTTTTAAAAATTATAAAATGTACCCCTATTTTTTTTTTAATATTGACACGTATCCCCCACGTTCCCGTGTCCTGCTTTTTTTGATAAAATGTTTCCCCATGTCCGTATCCACGTATCGCCGTGTCCCTGTACCTGTGTCTATGTAACATAGTGTGTAGTTATTTATGTTGTTATAGGTCATCAAAGTTGCACAATGAAAGTTTACATATTCAATCAAACCTTTAAGCTGATGAGATGCCCCCACTTGGTGCCAAATTTTGATCCCTAAGAAACTAAAACATTCCAAATTGTTATTGAAACAACAATTTCGGGGTGGAGACTATTAACAAAGAAAAAGAATAAGTAGTACCTTGTGGTGAACCTGGAAGCCAAAAAGGCATTGGATTTTAGCACTTAGATATGTAAATCCACGGGTAATATATTTTATTCATATGTTCTTAAAATCAGATTTCAGTGATTGGTAGAGAGAGAAAGATCGCAGAAAAACTTTTACAATAGAAAAAACCCTTTTACATACGAATGTTTGAATTTGAGAAATTGGGATGTGCTTTGGGGTACGTAGGAGTTTCAACAAATACCATATATGAATGACCATTCATATTTCATGGTGTTATAACTATGATTATTGCATTAAAGACATGGTTTCATATGAAAAGTCATTTTAACACAACAAAAACGAAACGGAAGAAACAATAGTGGGAAGTTTGGAAGACAAAGCATAAAAAAGTGCTGCGGTTAAAAAGATATTTTCTAATTACTGTTAATTTACTTATTTGTCCTCCGTATTTCATCTTACATAAGGATGTTTTGAATTCATGTTTCTTTGGTACTTTAATATTTAATTTTAATGGAAGATATAAATTTTAAATTGTTTTGATATTTGATGTAATAGTTAATTTTGATTTATTGCAATTGATAAGACATGTTTAATTTGTCATTAGAAATAATGAAATATTGAATTTATTAGAAAAAAAGGCAGTTGCAATTGCAACGAATATATGAATCGTCGCAAAAGAGAAATATTATATTTGCGACTAAATATATGTCAAAATCCGTCGCAATGTAACTTTGGTGTAGCTACGAAATCCATTTTTTCGATGCAATAATATTAAAAACTTTTGCGACGATTTTGACATTAAAGTCGCAATTTGTTGTCACGAATATTAAAACGTCGCAACGGCATGCGACGAAAATAATTTATTTCGTCGCAATGATAAACAAAATCAATTTTCTTGGAAAATCTAATTATTGCGACGGTATGGATTATTCGTCGCAGTATGTACGACGGAAAAAATATTCGTCGCAGGTTTTGCGATGACACCCATAGCGTATTAGATTCGTCGCAATCATGAA
This sequence comes from Erythranthe guttata, assembly GCF_000504015.1. The sequence continues at coordinate 249,144 of NW_012194461.1, forward strand.
AATATCGTCGCGAAACTCTTGTTTTCGTCGCAATTTTTCGTCGCCAGTGTTGTGTTTTGGCCTAGTGACAAGTCTAAATTTAGCAAATCCATGAGGCGCCACACGTTTGATGGTATGCTTGAAGACAACATGTTGGAATCTAGAAAGAGCTTTCTTAAAGATGTAATATTTCCTAAACATTTAAGAATCGAACCATAAAATTTATTTTGGCTCAAAGATAAAGTAAATAAGCTTTGTAAATCACAAAGATCCTTTGGAATGGAACCGCGCATATTATTTTTTTCTAGATATAACCCTTGAAGCTTATGCATATTTTATACAGTACCAAACAACTCATTCCCGCCTAAAGAAAGTACCACGAGGTTGCTTAAATTACCGATTTTTGCCGGGATGATACCCTTAATTTTACAATTGTCGCCCAATAATATTTGGAGGGAGGTAGAAAAGTTCCCAATGGAAGTTGGAATGGTTCCATCTAGAGGATTATCACTAATTTGGAGGTTCTCTAGAGATCTGCAATTTGTCAAGGAAGTTATGAAACTCAGTTCTACAGAAGATGATTCACTCATTAGATTGTTTTCGAATAGGTGAAGACGTACCAGGAGTCTTAGGTTACCAAAAAAGTAAGGTACGGAACCGGTGAATTTGTTAAAATTGAGTGCGATGATTCTGAGTTTAGAACAATTAGCAATGAAGCCGGGTATTGCTTCATTGAAGTAATTTGAACCAAGGCCAAGGTGTTCAAGAGCGGGTAACCCGTAATCCAAATTTCTCGGAAAACCCCCTGTTAGGCCATTCCCTGTGAGTGCAAGGATTTGAAGATTTGACATGTTAAAGAACTCTGGTGGAATTAAACCACTCAAGTGGTTAAATTCCAATCCTAATTCTTCCAGCTGGTAAAATTTGCCAATTTCTCGTTGTAAATCACCTGCCAAGATTAATAAAAGGGAAATACCGGAAATGTTGAAAAAACCAGAGGATATTGGAAGTCTTGTGTTTTATTCTACTTAGTAGTCAGATTCAGACCTGTTAATTTGTTGTACGAGATATATAAAATTTTGAGCTCCGTAAGATTTGCCACATCTTTTGGGAGGTTTCCAGACAATTCATTGCGATTGAGGTGTAAAAGTTGGAGAGAAGAAATATTGAAAATACTAAGGGGAATTGAAAATCCAGCCAGGTTTTGAAGATTGCCGATCTCCAATGGGATAGCCCCTGAGGAACACACAAAATAACTGTCATGAAATAGAAATATACAAGCATCATATCAATGATGTTAAGATCGAATGAAAGAAATAGAACATTCGGTCGATCTAGTGATGTAAGGATGTTAGACCAGTTAAATTGTTATCACCGAGATATAATATCTGAAGAAATTCTAAATTGCCAATTTCTCTTGGTATCTTCCCACTAAAGGAGTTGGTCGTTAGCGAGACAGTTTGAAGTTGTGAACATTGCGACAGACTTGATAGAATTTCGCCACTTAGCTGGTTTTTAGCTAGGTAAATTCCTTGAAGAAATGGAAGATGAGTGCACATGTCACTTGGAAGGCTACCACTCAATTCATTTCCTGTGAAAGCTATAACTTCCAGGGTCGGCATGTTAAATATGGATGATGGTATATGACGGGAGAGACGATTCTCTTGAATGACCAAATCCTGCCGATTGTGAAGCCTTCCCATATCTTCTGGAATACTTCCTTGAAGAGAATTGAAACAAAAATCAAGATCTCGTAGATTTGTCAGATTAGAGACGGAAGTTGGAATGGAACCGGTAAAGCTGTTATTTCGTAGAGAAAAATACTCGAGTTTAGTTAGCAGACCCAACCACGGTGGAATTTCTCCACTCAATTTGTTTACTCTGAAAGAAATATACTTCAATCTGTGTAGAAAGGACAATTGTTGAGGAAGAACACCACTGAAAAGGTTGAAACTAAAATCGAGTGAAACAGGGAAGGAGAGGTTTCCTAGTTGTGGCGGAACTGCGCCCGAGAGATTCATGTTGGAAATATCGAGTGCAATTACTCGATTATGTCGCACACCGCAAGTGACTCCAATCCATCTACAGACAGAGCTCGAATTCGTCCAATTTTCGGTAAGTATGTTAACAGGATCCAAAGTGATATGAGATTTCAGGGCAAGAAGAGCAGATTTATCGGTTTCGAGGGTGGTCGAATATTTTATGGCTAGGCAATAATAAGACATTTGGAGTAGGACTATACATGCAAGAATACAACAAGTTTTCCCCATCATTATATTACTTGCTATAAAATTATTTTGGTGAACTCCACATAACTATGGGTGGCATTTATTTATATAGTTAAATACTGAAATTCATTAGCTCATCGATGAGTCTCCTAAGAGTTGGAAAATTGCTACAAATTTGTGGTTTATATTTCCTTTGAAATTTATATACGAACAATTTCCATAGACTTGACTTTAAAAGTCCTTATCGGTCGACACTGATATATAAACTGATATCTCAACAAAATTTCATCCAAAGGGACTGATATTAGACAAAGCTTGAGTTGTGTAAAGATTCCCATCCATTGATTATAATGAATTGAGTATTCAAACCATTTCTCACACATAATACAATTGGAGTTTATTGCATTTACTATTACTGTGAAAATAAAAAAATTAGCAAATATCCCACGTGCTTATTAGTCAAAGGCAAAAATCCCTTCAGAGCAGATCGTGCACCTCACTCGTAAGTTGTCTGTGAAATGACATAATTGTCCCCAAAGGCCTCATCTCTTCTCTTTCTCTCTCATCTCTTCATCTTGTTCCACTGCTAGCTGTTTTTTTTTTTTTTTTTTTTTTTTTTTTTCTTTCAACACATCTTCTCACCATGTTCAATGGAGATTTCAAAAAACAAATGGGTAAAGCTTCACATCATAAACAAATCATTTGTTTCGATTTTCTCCACCTTCAAATCCAGGGTACAAAATACACACGCAGGCGCAAAATCTGCGCTTTTTACACACACGATAAGGCTGCCGGGAATAGAGCTCAAATTCAAGCTAATAAGTAGAAATAATATTCAGATGATTGTAACTATATATTATCAAAGTAATGAAAATATGGTGCCAAAAACAGCAAATTAATTGAAAATTAGGTAAATAATACGTAAAAAAGCACGACTATAAATTAGCAGGCAACATAAATCTGAAATTACCTAATACCAATTAATTGTTTTTCCACATTAATCTATATTTTCGATCCGACGTGATGCGACTGCTTTACAGAGCGGACAAGAATTCTTGGTACGCAACCATCGTTTGATGCAACACACATGATATTCATGTCCGCAGCCGAGAACTCGAATCGCCGTTGTCGTGGTCTCCTCATTTTCTTCTTCACAAGACGTGATCATATCATCCAAGCAAATCGCACAAATTTCATCACTCTCCTCATCCTCTCCTTTACGACACGAATTCCTCGTTTTCAGACAGTTTTCGATATCTTCTTCGGACAAACCACTGCCGTTAACGTTTTGACTCCGACTCATCCTATGATCTTCTGTTACAGCTTGTTCGGTATCACCAGCCCCAATAACCCAAATTACAGAGTCATCTATTGCATTATCATATATCATCCTATGATCTAGGACATGATAATATATGGTGCCGTTGTTAATTTGCCTGAAACGAGGAGGCTCATCATACATTAATTCTTCCATCGATCTTTCACAAGGGTGAGAGAGAGAAGAGATGGAATTAAGCGCATATATATATATATATATTGGTATCTATATTATACCTTGTATATATAAATAGTTTAAGTAATTAATGTGTAATAAGAGTTCGAGTATCGCTCTAATTCCTTATTTTTCGTAATACTTGCCATATTATGGGAGTAAATTGCAAAAAGTACCCCTGTGTAATATAAAAATAGCGAAAACCCCTTGTGAATTTTTTAAATAGCACATAGGACCCATTGTGATTTTAGTCATGGGTAAATGGCAAATAGGCCCATTGATAAGAACATTTAATTCAAAAAGAGACATTCAATTTTTTTGTCTTTCAAATATTTATTTGCAAATAAGAAAAACCCATTTATATATACCAAAATTACCCCCAATTCATTGACACTCAATTCAACTCCAATTTCATGATTTACACCACAAATTAGTCAAATTTCACCAAATAACCAATTTTGACCCTAATTTCAAATTTGATCCGCCACTACCGGAGAACTCCGGTCTCCGGGGTCGACTTTTTTTTTTTTTTTTTTTTCTGAATTTTTTTCCGGTAGGTCAACCGCCATTGACCGCCGGGTTTCCGATGTTGAATTTTTTTAATCAATATTACTGTTTGGCTGCAATTACTGTATCTAGCAGTTATTTAACTGTTGGAGACAGTAATTTAACTGTTAATTGAATTTTTTTTTTATAAATATTTTAACTAATATTACTATCTTGGCTGCTAATATTTTAATCAATATCGCCAAACACTAGGAGAATCCGCGTATCAGACGCCGGACTCGCCTGGACTCGCCAGGACACGGCTCAGACACCGTGTCGGGCCGTATCTGAATTTCCATAAAGTGTCGGGCCTGAGTATCGTGCCGTTTTGCAATTTTATAAAGTAGGGGGACGCGGCAGTGTTCAATTTGGACACTGCTTGAGATGTAATTTCAGCGTTTCTTTCATTTGAAAGTGCGTTTCTTTAGTTTTTTTCTTCTTTTTTTTTTCATTTTTCTTTTTTAAATTAAAATAGACAGCATATTTTGTCAGAAGACAAATAACACAGAGCAAAACTCGATTCTTCTTCTCTTCTATGCAAAAAATTATATATATATAAATATTTGTAAATATATAAATATATTATTTATAATTTATAAATATACCCCTATAATTTTAATAATTATAAAATACCCCTATATTTTTAATATTTACGCGTATCCACCCCGGTGTCCGTATCCTACTTTTTTAGGAATGCCGGATCGCGGTGTCCGTATCCGCGTATCGCGGTGTCCGCGTATCCGTATCCGTGCTACATAGATATCATCTTCATCTACTCTACATCCATGGCTCTCAAGAATCCTACTCAAACAGTGCTGTACGTACATTGCTGGAATAGTTTCTTTTTTCTTTTAGATAAAATTTATCAAAACAAAATACTTAACCAAAAAAAAAAAAATAAATTGAAGACAAAATCACAAAAAAGAAAATAAATAAAAAAAGAAGGAGGGAGAGAGAGAGAGAGAGAGAGAGAGAGAGAGAGAGAGAGAGAGAGAGAACGCGCTTCATCTTCCCCACACCACCCATCCCATCTCCTGTTCTCCCTACCGCCATCCACCGCCGCACACGTGGGAGAGCCACCGTTTACGAGTAACCGAAATCGTCTTCTACGATGGGCGTCGTGAGGGAGGTTGTTATGGCGGCGGCCGTGGTGGAGGCGGTTACGGTGGTGACCGTGGCTACTCTTCCCGCGGCCGTGGTGAAAGAAACTTCAAATTTAGTTGCATTTTTTTTAGTAATTTCGTGATCAAGTTTTCACATTCCGTTTTTGGTTTGGTTTTCATGGCTACTCTATAAATCAAGATTACACAAAGATGGGTTTTTGCAAAAATCCCCAAATTAAACTATATATGGTGCGGAAAACAGTACGAAACAATTTAAAAAATATAATTTAATATTATTACTTGTTGATCACCGTCAAATTACATTACATAAACACATGGGATGCTAATAATACACCCACGAAAAAAAACAGAATTTAAAACATGACTACGAAACTAGCAGACAACTAATAAATCTGAATTTGTCTTCACCGGTATCCTAATCAAACCCTACCAAATAAATTGTTTCTACGTTCATCAATTACAGGCTGACGTGCGCATCGCAACAGCTTTACATAGTGGGCAAAAATTCTTCACACGCAACCATCGTTTGATACAGCATACATGATACTCGTGTCCGCATCCGAGGATTCCAACACCCGTCTTGTCTTTCTGGTGACACATACCATCCAAGCAAATCGCGCAAACTTCAGTTTCTTCCTCCTCGTCTCCTTTATTATATATCGAGAATATCCGGACATAAAATCTTTTTCTTCAGACACCTATCAATATCTTCCTCGGACAAACCACTGGCATTATTATTAGTACGATCTTCTCCAAGGTGAGTTTCCCCATACGCCGGGGTAAAAGACATAACCTGGCCAGTTCTCAGATCGAGCATTAGCAAAATTATGCGGGCAGACATGACTTCTTCGATCGATCTTTAATCAGAGATGGGTGAGAGAGAAAAATATTGGAATTTGTAAGCAGAGATTGTGATGTATGGGTTATGTTATGTGGTGTATATATAGAGTTTAATAATGTGATAAGCAGAATATCTCTCTAATTCCCTTATTTTTGGTAATACTTACCATATAATGTTACCATGTAGATTTGGAACATCTAATCCTATTTGGACTTCAATTCTTGGAGTTGATTAACGTCAATTTGTTAGATGCTTTGCTCGTTTTTTTCCATAAATAAATTATTATTATTATTATTATTATTATTATTATTATTATTATTATTATTATTATTATTATTATTATTATTATTATGGTTGCGCGTGAAGAATTTTTGTCGACCATGTAAAGCCGTCGCGATGCGAACCTCAGCCTGTAATTGATAAACCGAGAAACAATTTATTTGATAGGGGAAGACAAATTCAGATTTGTTAATTGCCAGTGAGTTGTAGCCTGCTAGTTTCGTAATTTGATTAGTATTTACCATCCCATGAGTTTATGTAATTTGATTGATCAACAAGTAATATATATTAAAGTATTTATTCAATTGTTTCGTACTGTTTTTTTCCGCACGACCGCACCATATATATAATATATATCTAGTAATTTGTTTGATAATAATTTTATTCAATTGTTTCGTACTGTTTATTATTATTATTATTATTATTATTATTATTATTATTATTATTATTCTAAAAAATGAGGATTGAAGTCCGAATAGGATTAGATGTTCCAAGTCTACATGGATTAGAGAGATAGTCTGCTTATCACATTATTAAACTCTATATATACACCACATAACATAACCCATAGATCACAATTTCTGCTTATCAATCCAAAGTTTTTCTCTCTCAACCTGTGATTGTGAATTATCAGATGGCTATGGCGAGGGTAAATTTCTATTCGGATCCGAATCCGAAACTGGGTACGGGTATGGGTGTGGATTCAATTCCGATGGTTGTTGGTTGGTACGACGTTAACGTTCCGTCAACGGCGACAGACAAGGAAATAAAAATGGCTCATTGCGAGGAGGAAATAAAAATGGCTCATTGCGAGGAGTGCGTGAACGCGGAGAAGAACGGGTACACGTCGTCGTTTCATCTCTGCGTTAACGACCCGGTTGTCAAGCCGTTTGCAACGCGGTTCGGGCCCATTAGCCACCCAACAAACCGTTCCGCTGAAATTTGCTAGGTTTTGTCATTCAATACCAACAAAAAAAATAATTTAAAAAATTGGTATTTGATGCGTAGAATATTCTTAAAATTTGGGAGTGGAGAAGGTTAGAGAGTGGCGGTGTCAAAATTTGAACTTTATTGATGTTATTTTTTCTTTAGCAGTTACGACTTCTGTCCTATTTTATGATATAATTTATATAGATTATTTTTTTTAACAAAGTAGGAATGAGTGGTTTGACTTTAAAATATTAAATTTTACATTTTTATAGTATTTTTATTATGTAGATATATATATTTTATTATTTTTAATAGTTGGTTAAATATCGTACGATACGATAGGATACACAGAGAAAAACGATACGCCGATATTTTTCCATGTGTATGTAATTTGATGTTGATTAACAAGTAATATATATTAAAGTATCTTTTCAATTGTTCTTACTGTTTTCCGCACCATATGTATTAATTTATTTTCATAAATTTTATGTAAGACGAGATCATATTGGACTTCAATTAATTCATTAATTGAAAAGACTATGAATATTAGCAGGCAACATAAATCTAAATTATGTAATACCAATTAATTAGTAGAATAAGAGTCCTTGATAACCTTCTTAGATGACGTGGCACGATTTGATTCACTCTCTTTAAATTGATACTAGTATCTCACCCGTGCGATGCACGGGATCAAATTTTAGATCAAAAGAAATTATTCTAAAAAATCACCGAACTAAAAAAAGGTCTAGGATTTAAGTCGAATACGACCGAACAAAAAATAACAATTTCGTATTTTATATCATCACCAAAAAGTGCACATAAATATAAAATGGCAATCTTGTACAAACCATCCACGCCGAAATGCCACAACCAACTCCAAATGGGGAATCGAATGAATGGACCACTCTTGTACATTAATCTGAATGTTGGTACAATATAACACGAAGCTACGGCCACGAACAATGAAAATACATTTAAATAAAATAATATAGTAAAAACTTTAATTAATTGATATATAATATGATATAGTCCAAAACAAAAAAAATATCCATTCCATCTGATTTAAATACAAAACTTAAACAAAAATAATAATAAAATAAAATATAAAATAAATACTTGTGATATAAAATATACAATACCTCATCTGACCCAAATCGTAAAACTATCTCGCCCAATGCACTCGAATCCTTAACATGAAATTTAGTTATCAAAGTGATATTTTATACATGCATTGAAATCCTTTACAACTCATCTAATACCTTGTGAGTAACCTACACATTTTGTATTGTTCATATTCTCTCAGTCGTACACATTACTGAATAATAAATCACCTAAAAATGTAAAATAAATACAATTTATATAAAATTACCTAGATTAAAAAAATTCATTGGAGCGGCACTAATGTACATTAGAGATGAATTTTTTTGTTATAAAATCACAAAATTTTGTGCTATACCTTCATAATCACTTATAAACCCTCCTTTTAGACAAAATTGTTAATAACATTATTCGCCTGATTCCAACTTGATAAATTTCTTTATGCTACCCATACTCTATTCTCTGCATTACGATATATAATTGTCCATGCAACTTGTAATACTAATGTTGATACTAATACTAATACTAATACTAATATTATTACTAATACTAATCCTAATACTAATACTAATACTAATACTAATACTAATACTAATTATACTAATATTAATACTAATATCAATACTAATACTAATACTAATACTAATATTAATACTAATACTAATACTAATGCTAATACAAATACTAATACTAATACAAATGCTAATGCTAATACTAATGCTAATACTAATATTAATACTAATAGTATATTAATAACGATAATAGTGATACAGATATTGATACATATTATATTCATTAATATTAATACTAATACTAATACTAATACTAATGTGAATACTGATACTAATACTAATACTAATACTAATACTAATACTAATACTAATACTAATACTAATATTGATATTGATACTAATGTTAATGCTAATGCTAATGATAATGATAAAAATAATGCTAATGCTGATACCGATCCCGTTACCGATACCGATACCGATACCGATACCTGTACCGATACTAATACTGATACTGATACTAATCCTTATATTCGTACTCAAAATAATACTTATAATCATACTCATACTTTATTATTAAACAAACCAAAATACTTACGGACTACCATAAAGTGTGCATGTAGTACATGTAAATGATAGAAAATATAAGATTTCAAAATTCAAAAATTTCAATTGGGCGGCAATAGAAAATCGATTTTCCTAAAAGCATTAACTCTGAATGGGAGGAGTATAAATTTTACCTAAAAAATATATATTGTTATATAATTGGACATAAATGATTCAAATGTATGTCTCAAATAAAATTTTATTAACGTGAATATTTAAATTAAAAAATAATACAAAAAAAAGACATGAAAAATTACGTTTCTCGGAACATTAAATTAAATAAGATAATATTTTTTGAATTTATTAAATATAAAATTCATAAAAGAATATGTATATACAAAAGTTAAGTAGGAAACAATTTAATTATACAAAAATAAAAAATGACAAATAATCAATTGACTAAAATGCATAAGCAATTTAGTTCAACTAAGCGATTTCAAAGTTTGACATAAGCATCTTGACACATGTCATTCGTTAAGGCAATAATTTTCTTAAAATATTTTATATAGATTAGTATAATATAAATCATGCCTATTGTCCTTTTTGGTTATATGCAAATTAAATTTCTCGGACGTAGCATTGTATTGCAATTCATTATTTATCATGCCTACAATAATTTTATAATAAAAGATCATTTATAAAAACAGTTATGATATTTAAAATCTCAATTAATCTAATTTCCTTTCTTATAATATGAATATAACACGCTATTTTATATTTAAAATTTCTTTCACTTTTATGAGGAGAGTAATACAAAAGGTATTGATTGTTGTTTGATGATGTCACATGCTTATCTGAAAAATTAGCTTATTAAATAAACTCACGCGGTTTTTATTTATACCAAAACACATTATGCTATTCGGATCATGAAGGCAAGATTAAAACACTTCTAATTATAATCAATGATTTTTTTTTTTTGCGTATTTATATAATTTATCAAGTCAACTAATTAAAACTTGATATTCATAAGTTCAAATAAATATATAAGATTGGGAGGACATATTAAAATAATCTATCCATTTAAGGTAATTAAAGAATATAATTTGAGGAAATAAAAAAATTAAAAACTCGTATAGTTTTGAAAATAAGATTTGAATATATCAAATTCATATCAATATTTTTGACAAAGTTAAAATAAATTAATATGTAAATTGATTGGAATATATTGATAACAAACATGACAAAAATAAAGGAAACAGAAAGTAGATAATGACGAGTGAATGTCAAACGAATGTAAGGAAATAGTAATTCTCATCGAAACATTATTAAGTGAATAAAGATACTAACAAAATTTATAATATAATATAACATTTAATGTGATAGATTCTTTAAAATTGAATCATGTAGACAAAAAAATTGACGTATATAAGAAAGACTTGTCTTAATCGATTGGGATAATATATAATCTTAAAACTATTTACCATGAATAATCAAAGTGCGGCAAACACTTATATAAAATTTTGTAACCTACTAAAAAAATGGGAAGATAAGCCTGTGGCGTTCATACTTCATACAACTATAATGTTGCAGTCAAACTTCCTTGAATCCCATTTTGCATTTCTAATTTCTTTATAGTCTCATTTATTCCGTGAATTTGTATATGTACCTGTATGCTTTGTATTTTCCACTCAAACAATGTAACTGGGTAATTCCACTATATATTTTTGCCTATTTTTCAATAGTTGCACAAGTGCACAAGATTTGGCCTCAACTAAGTGGCTAAATTTTGTCACTTCTATATAACAAAAAAAAAATCATATATCAAATTGTGTTAATGATACAAATAAATAAATAGAAAATTAAAAAAAAATTATAGAAAACTATATAATAAAATATTCGTATTATAAAAATTATTGAATAATAAAATAAATAATTGTAAATAAAAAATGTAAGCAACCCCGTTTCGATGAATTATGTATGATCGAAGTTGGATTCGTGAAAATACTCTGCAAGAAAAACATAAAACATATAACATGTTATTATTTAACTAAATAGAAATATCAAATGGAGTTAAAAACATATATAAAAAATTACGAAAACATAAACATATAAATACCAACAAAAAATAAGAGAAGAAAAATGCACAAAAAATATAAACAAAAAAAAAAATCAAATTCAATGTAATGTACATTATACTATGTGTAGAAAAAGGTTGGGGTAGTGTGAATAAAATGAATGGGGATTATATAATTTTGATTAAGATATATCGTTTAGGAAATTTTATGAATTCAAATTTCAAATTAATTGGTCATGGGCGGCAATAAAAGTGAAACGAAAAAATAATAAAAAAATATGATCAAAAGTCCTCACATTTCGGATTTTAGTAATGGAATATTAACAAAATCATTAAATACAATACATAACTGAATATACATATACCATATTGGTTCCAAAACTCAACTCAAATCAAAATCGGATACCATAACTGAATATACACATGCCCCATATGCCATTGATTGGATTTTTTTTACCAAAATTGCATAACTAAAAGAAATCATCATAAATAAGTAATCATTCAAAGTCTAAATTAATTGGGAGAGTATTTTGGCAACATATTAAAAGGAAAACTTAAATATTAAAATTTTATAAAATTTGAAATCCGGATAATTGATTAATTTGTTACATTAAAATATAAAAATGCATAAGATAGTAGTAGAACTAATTTTATCAGAAATTAAATAAAAGAAAATTAATAGTATGTATATTTTAATAATTATTGCATTACAATAATTATTAGATGATATTAATTTTAATATGCAATTTCAAATTTCTAATTTACTTTCGGATTTTGAATTTTTACGTGATTTTAATTTATTACACGAATTATTTTCTTTCTAAAATATTGGAAGACTTGAAAAAATATTAATAGGACTAATTAGATCAGAAATTAAAAAAAAATAGAATAAAAGAAATTAGTTTTATTAATTAAATAATTCATGAAACATTAAATGGAAGAAACGTGTACCATATATATTAAAATATGGAAATGACTCAGACATACTAATAGATATCATGCAAAATATGAAAACCATGCATAGTTTATATTATGCAATTCGTATATATTATCAAAAAATCTCGCAATAAACTCAACTTGTTATGATATTATCATATATTGAAATGATAAAAACTTATGATATTATGGTATATAATATACATATTATAGAGAAATGATTTATATAATAAATGCATATCCAAATTTTAGAAAAATTTCAAAATATATGAAATATACATACATTTGTTTTTGTATTTTAATAATAAAAATATAAATTTCGTAATATATAAAAAATATTTTTTTCAATTCGGTTTAAACATCTATAAATATACTATATTTGCAAGAATTAAAATAAATGAAAATTAATATGATATCAAAATACATGGAATGATGTTAATGTAAAATTATAAAAATACTATATTTTCAAGGAACATACAATGCAAGATACAGAGCATGGAACGACTTTGATTGATTCCCCACATGAGACGCACATACATGGATCGAAATTAGGATCAAAATACGCGTTGCAAAGAACACATTGTTTGAAATAAGCGCAAACAATTTTTTTGATCTTCATAAAGTACGAACGACTTTATTTAATAAACTGCATGAAAACAATTAAAAAAGTATATTAAAATTAAAACCCAAAAGAAAGAAATACAAATAGTACTAATATGTATATATAAAAGTAATTATAAAAAAAATGTAATATGAAACTGTATAATACGAACATTGTGCACTTTGTAATCGAATGTTGGTAGATAAAAATGAAATGAACATTGAGTGGTTTATATAGTATTGAAAATGAACTTAATTCTTAATTCTATGGAAAATTTAAAAATTCAAAAGATTTATATATTAGTGAATCAAATCAAATCAAATCAAACAAATGAAGGAAACAACCCAAAAAAATAAAATAATAACTCGTGGAAAAAATCTTGCAATATAAAAACATTAAATATGAAGATACGATTTTTATTTTTTACCATTCAATTTTGAATTAAAGTGTAAATTAAATCAATCAAAGATGATATGAAGGAATCTTGGAATACTAAAGATTCCTTTGTATTAATGATTTGATATTTTATTTGAAATAGTAATTGACAAATATAATGCACAATCCGGTTTATAGTCCGAAACATATTATATAATAAATAGTGTTTTCGAAATATACTTTAAAACTACTGCATTTAGAAAACAATTTCTTGTCCTAACAATTACGGGCCGGAGATCACAAAAAATTTAGAAAACAACAAATATGCTTTAAATTGTTAAAATATACTGCATTTAAATTATTAAATTTTCAAATTTCAAAAAAAATTGCATATTTATTAAATAGAATAATTATTTTTAATTTGAAATATGGTATAATAAAAGTTATATAAAAAAATATTGTATATTTATTAAATAGTTCAATTAAAAAATAAAACATTTTATTATTATTATTTTTAATTGAATGGATATTCGAATATTCTAAAATATTGAAAATTAAAAAAAAACAAAAAAAAAAAACAACAACATATTCCTTTATTTTAATATTTTAGTATTTAAAAAAATTATTTTTTTTATGAAAATTATTTGAATATTCGTAAAAAAATTGAGTTTCATGAATTTTTTTCAATAAATATATTTTGAAATACTGAAAATATAAATAAGATTTTTTTTATTTCGAATTTATAAAATATTAACTTTGAAAATAATATATATACATGTGGTAATTATTTAATGATTGTGTAAATGTAAAATAGGAAATTTTTTAAAAACATCCATAAATAAAAATGCCACCTAATCAATTGAAGAATCCACCTCATCAATTGAACTCCAACTAAGCAATTTTGACAAATGACATCATCATTTGCCACATGTCAATCATTGAGGGCATAGATCCTCTTTTTATATTATATATAGATTATTTATAACTTGGAAGAGAAAAAATAATCCTATTGACCAATAATGAATTGATAATTATCTCTTATAACATGGAAAAAATAAGTTATCCTGAACTTGGAAAAAAATAAGTTATCCGGAAATTTTTGCAGGATTGAGTTGTCATACGGAACAACAGATTCGCTTCATAAGATGGTGTAGACAACGGCGGTGCTTAAGGCGGCAATGGACGGCGGTGCTTAGGGCGGCAATGGATGCGGGCATGAGTATCATGTATCCTGCATCAAACGATGGTTGCGTGTGAAGAATTTTTGTCCACTATGTAAAGCCGTCGCGATGCCCACGTCTGCCTGTAATTGATAAATCGAGAAACAATTTATTTGATAGGGTTTGGTTAGGGGAAGACAAATTCAGATTTGTTAATTGCCAGTGAATTTTTTCCAACTAATTTCGTAATTTGATTAGGTATTTAGCATATATCCTATGTGTATGTGATTTGATGTTGATCAACAATTAATATATATTAAAGTATTTTTTTCAATTGTTTCGTACTGTTTTCCGCACCATATATATTAATTTATTTTCATAAATTTTATTTAAAAGTAAAAAGAAAGTATTTCCATTGTTTGAAGTAAGACAAGATCATATTGGACTTCAATTAATTCATTAATTGAATATTAGCGGGCAACATAAATTTGAAATTATCTAATACCAATTAATTGTCAATATTTTCAATCCGACATGAAGGGACGGCTTTACAGAGCGGACAAGAATTCTTAGTACGGTCGAAATATTATTAGGACGTTACATGTTTTCCAAATGTATACGGATTCAACAATGGCGAAAATGATGGTGATTAACCTCTGGCGACGTTTGCAATTTGTGCTGGATTGAGTTGTCATACGGAATTGAGGTGTTATGATTTTTGGGGAAATTGCAATCAAACCCCTAATTTAAGTTTCAGAAATTTATTATAAATTACAATTTGGCCTCTATTTATTCAATTTGGCCTTTATTTTAGTGAAATGCTATTTGCGGTTAAGAATTTGCTATTTGCGGTTCATAACCAAAATTGTTTATCTCTCTAAAACCGAAAATTCTACCAAAACCTCACAAAACCGCAAATAGCAAAAAAAAAAAAAAATCGAAATTTCGAATTCAAGCTTCAAAGAATGATTGGGCTTCGATTTTTTCAGGTAATTTCGACTATTTTATGTATAATATGCATTGCCCATGTCGATTACGGAACCGATTTCATGTTAAAAGCCCCTACAAATCGAATTGTAGGGGTTTTTTTTCCGGAGATTATGAGCTGAACGCCCAAGTTGGGCGCCCATGGGGTGTTTGAAACGCCCGATTGTTCACGCCCAATTCAGGCATTCGGGTCAATTTTTTTTTATTTTTTTTAAATTAATTATAATAATTTAATAAATTTAAAATATATTTTATGTTTGTAGGATGTCTAATTGGATGAAAAAATTGGGAATGTGAAAAGGGAAGGGGCCCCTGATTCGTCCTCCTGCAGATCCGGTGGAGGAGACTACTGCGGAACGGGAGGGCAGAACGCACAACCGTAATGTTACCAGTTCTAAACGTCGTGGGGAACGGACTGGTGCTTTTGTACAACCACGTATGACAATCGAGGAGGAGGAGGAGGAGACAGAGGCAGAGCCCGAGCAGGAGATGGATACATATATGGATCTGCATGAGGACGGGTACGATTCAGGACTACGTTTTCAGCAGAAGTATCTGTTCCCGGTGCCTGATTTGCCATCCGATGACGACGACGAGGACGGTTTGACTCCGCCTCCGCCTCCGGCTTATACAATTGCTGGTACTTCCGGTGATTCTACTCCTGTCCCAAACCCGAGGTCCTGGCCCGGTCCGAAAAAAACTCTTCCTACTTGATTGGTGAGACACCCGGTGGACCTTAATACCCTCATTTGATTTCGAGTTTTGGAGCACATATTGCCTACGACATCTGGGAGGGAAAGGTAATACTTATTAATTTTAATAAATTTGGTTTAAAATGTTTATACTTGATTTTCCTATTCTTAAATATGAATATATCTTCAACATGGCCGACATATGCTGAAGTTGCAGACTTACTTGGCCGGGCCCCGACAACTATTATTGTGTTTCACTACTGGAGAGTACGGGGTTGTATCACTTGCGTTATTGTTCGCTCTCTCAACACAATAACCCATTGATAGAGGCTTTTATCGAGAGGTGGCAGCCAGACACCAACAACTTTCATATGCCGTTCGAAGAGACGACAATTACTCTCCACGATTTGCATTATATCATGCATTTGCGAGTTAGTGGACAGCGCCCTAACGTTTGGATGGATAAGGCAGATGCGATTTATGCGGGTGTGAGAGCGTTCGGTGTCGAGCCCCCAGTTATGGAGAAGTGGTATGGTGGCGGATCCCGGGTAGATGATTCGGATATGACGTATGGCGACAATTCTTCATTTGCTTCCAAGTTTCGGGTACGAGCATATATTGCGTACTTGCTCGGAAAGCGGTTGTTTGTCGATAAGAGT
This sequence comes from Erythranthe guttata, assembly GCF_000504015.1. The sequence continues at coordinate 266,200 of NW_012194461.1, forward strand.
GGATCGAAGGTGAAAGCAGATTTTTTCCCACTTTTAGAGCACATTGATATGATTTCCGAGTATTCCTGGGGTTTGGCTACATTGGCCTATTTGTATCGACAATCGACAATTGGGCATGATTACGCGAGCTGAGGCGGCACAAATGGGTGGTTGTCTGACACTGTTAGAGGTATTTTTTATTTGTAGTAACCCCTCAATTTTTTTTTATTAATATCACCAAACTGTTATGTTTAATACGCCGTATCATTATTTTTGTAGTGTTGGATACATGAGTATTTTCCGTGTTTCCGGCCTCCGATGGTTAATGCACATGTGAATGGAGAGTCGTGGTGTAAGAGGTGGCAGGTGATACATCATATCCCTAAGGACGAGGATATACTTGTTGATTATCGTCGATGTCTTGATTCTATGCGTGCGTCAGATGTAAGTATCAAGTTTAAAAAAATTAAGATTTATATATTTACTATGTTTATTAATACATGTCTATTATTAATACATACGCACATGTGAATTGGACGCCATTTGGATTGAATGTGTCGTGTGAAGTTGAAAAGATGGTTCATCACGGGACTATTCGATGGATGGATACGGTCGAGCCTTACATGCCCGATAGAGTTTTGCATCAGTTCGGGTTTCGGCAGATTAAACCGGCGGACCCTATTCGTCCACTAAAAGGTGCTAAGAGGGAGAAAAAATTAGCATCGTACAAAATTAGGTACGAGCCTGGCGATCAGATGTTGAATAACTTCATGTGTGGTTTCATCAGTACGAAACCACTTGTAATAGTTATGCTCCTCAAGCAACCCAATCAAATGTTGCATCACTGTACGGTCACCCCTAGCTAATCTTTTCAATTTCGCCTTTTCATTGTATATTTGTTTCGAATAAGCATCGAGACCCAAGCCATTTTGTCTCAAGTTAGCCAAAATCTTCTTGGGCGGCACATGAATTTGTGAAAGATCCCTGATAATCTTCACCTCCACTTCATTCAAAGCACTCATCCCATGCCCAGACATGTATATCGGAAAATGACTATGCTTCCTATATATTATTCTGAGCCCCCATCTATCATCCAACCGCCGCTCTCCGACAATTTGAAAACCATAGTTTATTTTTTTGCTACCAGAGCTTTTCGAGGCCGCCTCTGGGTTAGTTGATTGTGTTTCTCGGAGCCCCCCGAACAGGTCACAAGTCAGACATACTTTCTTTGTTTTGGGGGCACTTTTTCAATTAATTTCACGAAAAGACCTCTTGCAATGGACCTCGCCCAAGCCACTAACTCGTCCCTCGAGTCAAACAATTGAGTTGTTGTAAAATAATCGGTATGATCAACTTCAATTGTAGACGTATTGTCCTGAAAAAAGCATTAAAAATTTATTAAAAAACAAAAATTGAACCGGGCGCCCAACTCGGGCGCCCATTTATGCAGTGCACGCCCAAGTTGGGCGTGCACTGCATGAATGGGCGCCCAAGTTGGGCGTTTGCACGATTTGCCCAGTTTTTTCGATCGAGAAGACAGAATTTTTACCTCATTATGTCCGGTATCACGATCTTCATCCGATGAGCTCATTTGTGTTCGTATATCACACCAACAAAAATGATTTTGAAGCAAATTCCCTTCAAAAGCTTCTTTTTCTAGAGAGATAATATTTTAATATTAAACCGCAAATAGTAATTTTGCAACCGCAAAAAGCAAGTCCCTTATTTTATGACATAGGGTAAATTACGACCAACCCCTGAGGTATAGTCAAATTACGAAAACCCCCTCTTGTTTGGGTAATTACATCCATCCCCTCAACTATAAATCTTCTTACACGTCAACCCTTGCGGTTTAAAATTTACTGGAACCTTCGAGATTATGTGGAATATTATCATTTTTGTATCCGTTTTATCCCATTCGAACTCTAGGTTTTGAAGCAAGATGATCATAATATGTGTTTTTTTGGCTTGTACATATCAGATTGTGGTGCATCAGAAATTGTATTTTTACATAAAATGAATACAAACTAGAGCACATTCCACGAAATCTATATGATTATGTTGAATTTGACACCATAAGGGTGGAGGTGTAAGAAAAAAAAAATCATAGTTGAGGGGTTAGATGTAATTATCCAAAAAGAGGGGTTTTTTGTTTTTTTACATCTGGTTAATGACTAAAATCACAATGGGTCCAATGTGCTATTTAAAAAAAATTCACAGGGGGTTTTCGCTATTTTTATATTACACAGGGGTACTTTTTGCAATTTGCTCCCATAATATGGCAAGTATTACGAAAAATAAGGAATTAGAGCGATACTCGAACTCTTATTACACATTAATTACTAAACTATTTATATATATATACAAGGTATAATATAGATGCCAATATATATATATATTTATATATATATATATATATATATATATATATATATATATATATATATATATATATATATATATATATATATATATATATATATATGCTTAATTCCATATCTTCTCTCTCACACCCTTGTGAAAGATCGATGGAAGAATTAATGTATGATGAGCCTCCTCGTTTCAGGCAAATTAACAATGGCGCCATTTATTATCATGTCCTAGATCATAGGATGATATATGATAATGCAATAGATGACTCTGCAATTTGGGTTATTGGGGCTGGTAATACCGAACAAGCTGTAACAGAAGATCATAGGATGAGTCCGACTCAAAACGTTAACGGCAGTGGTTTGTCCAAAGAAGATATCGAAAACTGTCTGAAAACGAGGAATTCGTGTCGTAAAGGAGAGGATGAGGAGAGTGATGAAATTTGTGCGATTTGCTTGGATGATATGATCACGTCTTGTGAAAAAGAAAAAGAGGAGACGACGACGATTGGGAGTCTCGGCTGCGGACATGAATATCATGTGTGTTGCATCAAACGATGGTTGCGTACAAATAATTCTTGTCCGCTCTGTAAAGCGGTCGCATCACGTCGGATCGAAAATATAGATTAATGTGAAAAAACAATTAATTGGTATTAGGTAATTTCAGATTTAATTCATAGTCATGCTTTTTTATGTATTATTTACGTTATTATCAACATAAAATTCTTTTCAATTAATTAATCCCCTACTGTGTTTGGCACCATATTTTTATTACTTTGATATAATATATAGTTACAATCATCTGAATATTGTTTCTACTTATTTGCCTGAATTTTAGCTCTATTCCCGGCAGCCTTATCGTGTGTTACACGTGCGGATTTTGCGCCTGTGTGTGTATTTTGTTCCCTGGAAACACCAAAATATCCTTTTACTTAAAAATTTCAGAAATTACAGATTCATCCCAGAAAAATTAAGCCCAAAAAAGAAGTTTTTCAAATTTTCAATTCACCCAATTTTTCGGTTACTTGTAAACGGTGGCTCCCACGTGTCCGACGGCGGAGGGAAAAATTGGGAATACATGAAGGGATGAGTGTATTAGTAATAAGTGAAAAAGGGCCGGACCCATCCTTATCACAAAATTATTAGAAGGGGGTTTCACTAATAGTCCCTGTTTATAATTGTCCCTAAATTTGTTTGTGACTTTCACCTTGCGATGAAGTTTACGTTATTATTAACAAGAAATAAGATAATTTTATCCCTCTAAATGCACATTGGTACAGACAAAAAACAGTCTTCCAAATAAACTCATCTCCATGCCTTTTGTCTAAAATACTCTCCATATTATATTTTTTATTAATTCCATCCATTATACTATAACTTCCTCAATATTACACATTGACCCCGAATTTAAACAAATATATCACATTAACCCCCATTTTCATATTTTTTGAAAAAATAAATTTTTTCAGAAAATAATTTTTTTTCCGGCCATACTCCGGCGTTGACTTTTTTTTTGAAAACTTCTTTTTCTGATTTTTTTTTCTTGCCGGTCAACCACAGGTCTCTGGTCTCCGACGGTGGCTGGTCAAAATTGGAATAAGGGTCAAAATTGGTTAATTGGTTAAATTGAGCTAAATTAAGGTGTAAATTATGAAATTGAAGTTGAATTATGGTTTCAAGTATTTGGGGGTAATTTTGGTATATATAAAAGAGTATTTCTTATTTACAAAATTAGTTTAAATGAGCTGAATTTTGGAAGACAAAAAAGTTGAATGTACATTTTTTAATTAAGTGCCCTCATCATGGGCACCTTTGCCATTTACCATGTTAAATAAGGATATACTAAAAACTAGGGTTAATATCAAAGAGGCCTATAATAAGGGCACTTAATTAAAAAAGAAACATCCAACTTTTTTGTCTTTCAAATATTTACAGCTCATTCAAACTTATTTGCAAATAAGGAAAACCCTTTCATATATACCAAAATTACCCTCAATTCATTGAAACCCAATTCAACTCAAATTTCATGATTTACACCCCAATTTCACCAATCAACCAATTTTGACCCTTATTCCAATTTTGACCCGTCACCGCCGGAGACTACCGGTCAGCCGTCGTAGACTATTTTTTTCGTAAATTTTTTTTTTCGGTAGGTCAACCGCCGTTGACCGCTGGGTCTTCGGGCGTTGACTTTTTTTTTTCTCTTAAAAAAATATTTTAATTAATATTATTGTATTGGCTGCTAAATTACTATCTCCAACAGTAATTTAACTATCGAAAATAGTAGTTTAGCTGTCTGAGACAGTAATTTTACTGTATGTGACAGCAATTTTACTGTCTGTGACAGCAATTTTACTGTTTGTGACAGTAATTTTACTGTATTAATTAATTTTATCGTCTTGGCCTGCAATTTTGCCGTCTTCGACCGTAATATTTCTATCTCCGACCGTAATATTACTGTTCAGGAAAGTAATATTCATAATACTACTGTCCCAAATAGTAATATTACTGTTTGTGACAGTAATTTAGCAGCCAAGACACTAATATTAATTAAAATATTTGTTTTAGGAAAAAAATTATTAAAAAACATAAAAAAATCAACGCCAGAGACCGACGGTCAACGGTGTTTGACCAACCGAAAAACAATTCATCAAAAAAAAGGTTTTCAAAAAAAAAATTCAACGTCCGAATCAGACAAGAAAAAAAAAATTCATAAAAAATTTATTTTACGAAAAAAAATTATTTTTTCAACAAAATATTAAAATGGGGTTAATGTGATATATTTGTTTAAATCTGGGGTCAATGTGTAATATTGAGAAAGTTAGAGTATAATGGATGAAATTGATAAAAAAAAATATATTATGGAGGAGGGTATTTTAGACTAAAGACATAAGGATGAGAAATTAGGGGTCTTAGGACATAGGTCCCTAGTGACAAAACTTATTAGAACTAAATGACAAGTCTAATTAAACATTTGCTTCACATCCTTCATAAATTTTATTCCAAAAATGCCCTCCACACACAAAATATGAAATTTGCATCAAGTAACATTTAAACTGCGTTTATCATTTTTTATTATTCATTTAACATTTTCATTTTGCATCGAACATTTTTTTATTATTTTTTTTACGTACAACACATTTACTCTTTTTTTTTTATTCATTTTCGTATTTTTTAGTACTTTAAGAATCTATTTTTTTCGATTATTTTCTACGTGATATTGAAAATTATGAATTTAAAAAAAAAATCGGTCTCAGTCATGTATAGACATCCATAGGAAACTATAGGAAACTGTAGTAATCTGTAGTAACCTGTAGTAAACCATAGACATCTATGATAGCATATTCTTGAAACCCTAATTTCTCCTTTTAACCATAGCCGCCAGACCCATAGTAACCCATAGACATCAAATCGAAATTTTTTTGATTCATCCCACCAAACCCCAGATCCACCCACCAAACCCTAGATCCGTGACGCCGAAAGCCACCCACCATCCACGTCTCTAAGGATACCACCGGCCACCCACCCATGCTGCCATCACATATCCGCACATCACCACACCACCAACACCATTCTCGAACTTGGGGCGCCAGCGTCACCCTCGAAGCCGCCTCCGCTACGCATTCCATTGTCGCTTCAGATCCACCGCCTCCACCATAGATCCGACGCGCCACCGCTACCCACTTCGTCGGCGCCTTCACCATAGATTCACCGCAACCGCAGCCACCGCCTTAATATTCAGATCTGCCCACTCCGCCGCCGCCTTCTCGTCGGTCGCCACCCCATTTGCTTCTCCAATCAAAAAACTAGTTCAGAGGGATAGAGAAAGGGAGAGAAAAAGAGAAAAGGAGAAAAAGAGAAAAAGAGAAAAAAAAATGAGAGACAGAGAGAGAAAGAAAGAAAGCGATGGAGAGAGCGGGAGAGAAAATGAGAAAAAGGAAGAGACGGAAGAGGGAGGGGATAGAGAGAGAATGAGGGGAGTAGAAATAGAAATAATTTTAATTAAAAAAAACTGAATGAATATGTAGATTAAAATATTTAGGTTATAAGGGTAATTTAGGGATAAAAAAATAATTAAGGATGTATGTCATATATTGTTTCAAATTAAGGATTTAATTAAAAGATTGGATTTGAACTTGTTATTTAGTTCAAATTAAGTTTCATTTGAGGGGCTCTTAGCATATTACCCCGAGAAATTATCCTTATGTCTTAAAAACTAAAACTATAGTACGAGAAATTAATCCAAGTTAATCGGACATGAAAAGATGATTTTTTGAGGTCCAATATATGTGGTCGTCTTGCTCTCAAGAATCTTACTTCAAACAATTTTGTACCTTCCGGAAATAATGTTTTCCTTTTAATTATAGTTTATCAAGATAAACTATGGTGCCAAAAACAATAGGAAATAATTAAAAATATACGTTAATATTAATTATTGATCAACATCAAATTACATGAACACATGGGATATATGCTAAATACCTATGAAATTACGAAACTAACACGAAACAATTAACAAATCTGAATTTGTCTTCCCCTAACAAAACCCTATCAAATAAATTGTTTCTTCGTTTATCAATTACAGGCTGACGCGCGCATCACGACGGCTTTACATAGTGGACAAAAATTCTTCACGCGTAACCATCGTTTGATGCAGCATACATGATACTCGTGTCCGCATCCGAGGATTCCAACACCTGTCTCGTCTTTCTCGTGACACATACCATCCAAGCAAATCGCGCAAACTTCAGTTTCCTCCTCTACGTCTCCTTTATTATCGAGAATATCCGGACACAAAATCTTTTTCTTCAGACACATGTCAATATCTTCCTCGGACAAACCACTGCCATTATTATTAGTACGATCTTCTCCTAGGTGAGTTTCCCCGTTCGCCGGGGTAAGAAACGTAACCTGGCCAGTTACCAGATCGAGCATAAGCAAAACTATGGAGGCAGACATGACTTCTTCGATCGATCTTTAATCACAGGTTGAGAGAGGAAAACTTTGGATTGATAAGCAGAAATTGTGATCTATGGGTTATGTTATGTGGTGTATATATAGAGTTTAATAATGTGATAAGCAGACTATCTCTCTAATTCCCTTATTTTTGGTACCGTGTAGGTTTGGAATATCTAATCCTATTCTGACTTCAATCCTCATGTTTTTCAAATATTTTGGAGTTGATAGATCTAAAAATTGGCAGATTGTTTGCTCGCTTTTTTTCTAAAATAAATTATTATTATTATTATTATTATTATTATTATTATTATTATTATTATTATTATTATTATTATTATTATTATTATTATTATTATTATTATTATTATTATTATTATTATTATTATTATTATTATTATTATTATTATTATTATTATTATTATTATTATTATTATTATTATTATTATTATTTACGTTTGCTCTTCAAATTTGGCGAAATCATATGCATTTTGTTGTTAGCGATTCCATAATATAAATTCTAATTTTCAGTTTGCTATTTGTAGTTCATGAAGTCATACGCGCAACCATAATAATAATAATAATAATAATAATAATAATAATAATAATAATAATAATAATAATAATAATAATAATAATAATTTATTTATGGAAAAAAACGAGCAAAGCATCTAACAAATTGACGTTAATCAACTCCAAGAATTGAAGTCCAAATAGGATTAGATGTTCCAAATCTACATGGTAACATTATATGGTAAGTATTACCAAAAATAAGGGAATTAGAGAGATATTCTGCTTATCACATTATTAAACTCTATATATACACCACATAACATAACCCATACATCACAATCTCTGCTTACAAATTCCAATATTTTTCTCTCTCACCCATCTCTGATTAAAGATCGATCGAAGAAGTCATGTCTGCCCGCATAATTTTGCTAATGCTCGATCTGAGAACTGGCCAGGTTATGTCTTTTACCCCGGCGTATGGGGAAACTCACCTTGGAGAGATCGTACTAATAATAATGCCAGTGGTTTGTCCGAGGAAGATATTGATAGGTGTCTGAAGAAAAAGATTTTATGTCCGGATATTCTCGATTATAAAGGAGACGAGGAGGAAGAAACTGAAGTTTGCGCGATTTGCTTGGATGGTATGTGTCACCAGAAAGACAAGACGGGTGTTGGAATCCTCGGATGCGGACACGAGTATCATGTATGCTGTATCAAACGATGGTTGCGTGTGAAGAATTTTTGCCCACTATGTAAAGCTGTTGCGATGCGCACGTCAGCCTGTAATTGATGAACGTAGAAACAATTTATTTGGTAGGGTTTGATTAGGATACCGGTGAAGACAAATTCAGATTTATTAGTTGTCTGCTAGTTTCGTAGTCATGTTTTAAATTCTGTTTTTTTTCGTGGGTGTATTATTAGCATCCCATGTGTTTATGTAATGTAATTTGACGGTGATCAACAAGTAATAATATTAAATTATATTTCTTAAATTGTTTCGTACTGTTTTCCGCACCATATATAGTTTAATTTGGGGATTTTTGCAAAAACCCATCTTTGTGTAATCTTGATTTATAGAGTAGCCATGAAAACCAAACCAAAAACGGAATGTGAAAACTTGATCACGAAATTACTAAAAAAAATGCAACTAAATTTGAAGTTTCTTTCACCACGGCCGCGCTTAGTATAGGTCAAAGTGTTGGCTCTTGATGCCAAATTGAAATAATTTATGGTCCCGAATTCGTATTATACAGAGATGTTATCTGAAATGTTGTGACACTTGAGACAACATGCAGCGGAAATATAAAGATTAAAAGACAGTACTCAGAATTAAAAATGTTCACAAGTAAAGACTTGTGAACTTGCCCTTTACAGGACGGAAAAATATATTAAAATCAGTATTCCAAGAATACAAACAGAAGAGGTGCGAAAACTTCTTCCTTATGAATGAATCTTTTTCAAGATCATTCTTACAATCAAATCTAGATACTAAAAGAAAAATATTAAAAATTCTAGATTTCAAAGAATGTACTCGTGAGGAGTACGTAAAGAACTTATGAATGAATCACTATCTTGATCATTCTTACAACCAAGTCTAGAAACATATATACTATACAATCTAGACTACAAAGAATGTACTTATGAGAAGTACGTAAAGAATGTACTCATAAGGAGTACGTAAAGATTGTACTCATGAGGAGTACAAACGACCGATTCTAAAACCACTCTAAAACTCTCGTGAATATTCTTCAGCCCTCGGTTTTTATTTCGTAGAATCGATTCATTTCCTTGAGTCTTGAAGTCGGTATTTATATACATTCCAAGCTTCCACTACTCAGCCCATGATCTGCAAGAAAACCAACCACAAGAGCACTCAAGAAAATGGGTTAGTGGGTTAGTTTAAGGAGTTAGAATAATATTCACAATTAAACCCACTTAAGCACTACTTAACCCATTAACTACTATACTTAACCCACTAAGCACTATTTATTTAATAATTAAAATTTAGTTAGAAAAATAGGAAAGTTAAAAACAATTCCACGTGTTTCAGCCTCCACCACGGCCGCCGCCATAACAACCTCCCTCACGACGCCCATCGTAGAAGACGATTTCGGTTACTCGTAAACGGTGGCTCTCCCACGTGTGCGGCGGTGGATGGCGGTAGGGAGAACAGGAGATGGGATGGGTGGTGTGGGGAAGATGAAGCGCGTTCTCTCTCTCTCTCTCTCTCTCTCTCTCTCTCCCTCCTTTTTTTATTTATTTTCTTTTTTGTGATTTTGTCTTCAATTTTTTTTTTTTTTTTTTTGGTTAAGTATTTTGTTTTGATAAATTTTATCTAAAAGAAAAAAGAAACTATTCCAGCAATGTACGTACAGCACTGTTTGAGTAGGATTCTTGAGAGCCATGGATGTAGAGTAGATGAAGATGATATCTATGTAGCACGGATACGGATACGCGGACACCGCGATACGCGGATACGGACACCGCGATCCGGCATTCCTAAAAAAGTAGGATACGGACACCGGGGTGGATACGCGTAAATATTAAAAATATAGGGGTATTTTATAATTATTAAAATTATAGGGGTATATTTATAAATTATAAATAATATATTTATATATTTACAAATATTTATATATATATAATTTTTTGCATAGAAGAGAAGAAGAATCGAGTTTTGCTCTGTGTTATTTGTCTTCTGACAAAATATGCTGACTATTTTAATTTAAAAAAGAAAAATGAAAAAAAAAAGAAGAAAAAAACTAAAGAAACGCACTTTCAAATGAAAGAAACGCTGAAATTACATCTCAAGCAGTGTCCAAATTGAACACTGCCGCGTCCCCCTACTTTATAAAATTGCAAAACGGCACGATACTCAGGCCCGACACTTTATGGAAATTCAGATACGGCCCGACACGGTGTCTGAGCCGTGTCCTGGCGAGTCCAGGCGAGTCCGGCGTCTGATACGCGGATTCTCCTAGTGTTTGGCGATATTGATTAAAATATTAGCAGCCAAGATAGTAATATTAGTTAAAATATTTATAAAAAAAAAATTCAATTAACAGTTAAATTACTGTCTCCAACAGTTAAATAACTGCTAGATACAGTAATTGCAGCCAAACAGTAATATTGATTAAAAAAATTCAACATCGGAAACCCGGCGGTCAATGGCGGTTGACCTACCGGAAAAAAATTCAGAAAAAAAAAAAAAAAAAAAAAAGTCGACCCCGGAGACCGGAGTTCTCCGGTAGTGGCGGATCAAATTTGAAATTAGGGTCAAAATTGGTTATTTGGTGAAATTTGACTAATTTGTGGTGTAAATCATGAAATTGGAGTTGAATTGAGTGTCAATGAATTGGGGGTAATTTTGGTATATATAAATGGGTTTTTCTTATTTGCAAATAAATATTTGAAAGACAAAAAAATTGAATGTCTCTTTTTGAATTAAATGTTCTTATCAATGGGCCTATTTGCCATTTACCCATGACTAAAATCACAATGGGTCCTATGTGCTATTTAAAAAATTCACAAGGGGTTTTCGCTATTTTTATATTACACAGGGGTACTTTGTGCAATTTACTCCCATAATATGGCAAGTATTACGAAAAATAAGGAATTAGAGCGATACTCGAACTCTTATTACACATTAATTACTTAAACTATTTATATATACAAGGTATAATATAGATACCAATATATATATATATATATGCGCTTAATTCCATCTCTTCTCTCTCTCACCCTTGTGAAAGATCGATGGAAGAATTAATGTATGATGAGCCTCCTCGTTTCAGGCAAATTAACAACGGCACCATATATTATCATGTCCTAGATCATAGGATGATATATGATAATGCAATAGATGACTCTGTAATTTGGGTTATTGGGGCTGGTGATACCGAACAAGCTGTAACAGAAGATCATAGGATGAGTCGGAGTCAAAACGTTAACGGCAGTGGTTTGTCCGAAGAAGATATCGAAAACTGTCTGAAAACGAGGAATTCGTGTCGTAAAGGAGAGGATGAGGAGAGTGATGAAATTTGTGCGATTTGCTTGGATGATATGATCACGTCTTGTGAAGAAGAAAATGAGGAGACCACGACAACGGCGATTCGAGTTCTCGGCTGCGGACATGAATATCATGTGTGTTGCATCAAACGATGGTTGTGTACCAAGAATTCTTGTCCGCTCTGTAAAGCAGTCGCATCACGTCGGATCGAAAATATAGATTAATGTGGAAAAACAATTAATTGGTATTAGGTAATTTCAGATTTATGTTGCCTGCTAATTTATAGTCGTGCTTTTTTATGTATTATTTACATAATTTTCAATTAATTTGCTGTTTTTGGCACCATATTTTCATTACTTTGATAATATATAGTTACAATCATCTGAATATTATTTCTACTTATTGGCCTGAATTTCACTACAAGAAAAATGAATTTTAGTGACAACACAAGTTGTCACATTAGATCATAAAATTGTCACAAATGAAATTTAGTGTCAATATAATGTTGTCACTACGTTGTCACTAATTCTGTGTCGTTAATGCTCATTTGTGATAACTTACAAAATATTGTCACTTTAGATTTTAGTTAAAGTGACAACATTCATGTTGTCACTTAAGGCTTAAGCAACAAGAGTGACAACTTGAATGTTGTTATTAGCGTATATTATTATTATTATTATTATTATTATTATTATTATTATTATTTATTATAGTTACCTTATACATTAGGTTACCTTGTATATTGGATTACCTTGTGTAGTAGGTTAGGGTTTCCTACATGTAACTATATATATTCTCAATATACGTAAGATATATCATTCTCTCTTCTCTCCAAATATTCTCCTTCTATCATGGTATCAAGCCAAAAACCCTAGCCGCCGTTTCTCTCCTTCTTCAAATTTTTTTTTTTTTCTCGTTCTGCCTTCTTCAATTTTTTTTTTCTTCACGTTCTGCCTTCTTCTCTTCAACCATGGCCACCGAAACACCAACACCGCCTATGATTTCTAACCCTTTTCACCTTGCTCATGCTATATCTAACATCAAAGCCCTTATTCCTGTAACCCTGGATATTAAAAATCCGAACTATCAAAAGTGGAGCCACTTCTTCACCATCACCGCAGGTCGCTTCTGCCTCACCGATCTGCTTCTCGGAAACAAAAAGCCCGACAACATCTCCGCCGATGAATGGCAACGTGCGGATTACCTCCTCCAATCTTGGATCTATGGCACCATAACCGAGGACCTCTCAAGCATGGTTCTCTCCAAAACCGCAATGGCCCATGATCTGTGGAAGGCCCTCGCCTCTCTCTTTACAGACAACGAAGACTATCGGGCCATCCAACTCGAAGAACAGTTCAAGTCCCTCAAGAAAGGATCTCTTTCGATCCATGATTATTGTCAACTTCTCAAAACCACTGCCGACAACTTGGCAGACGTCGGCAACCCCGTGTCAGACAAGCAACTCGTCCTCCAAACCCTCCACGGCTTACCAAAACATTACGGGACCATTGTCAATCTAATCTCCTTCCAAACTCCGCTGCCATCTTTTCTCCAAACACGTTCACTACTCCAGATGGAAGAACATCGCATTGCTGAACCGGAACAGACCCCTACTGTTCTCTACGCATCTCGCCCCAACAGTTCCAACAGTTGGCCGAACAGTTCCAACAGTTGGCCCAACACTTCCAGCAATTATCGAGGTGGTGGTTCTTGGCGCAATCAGCGAGGTGGCGGTCGCACAAATCGTCGTGGCGGTCGTGGTCAGTCACGACATCCGATGCAACACTACGGTTACAATCAATTTCACTACCAATCGCAACCTTGGCGGGCCCCTTATACGCCTCAGACATCTTCATCGATTCTTGGACCCCCCCCAAGCTCTCCTGGTCCTTATCAGGCTCCTACAGCTCATGCTTATTTCGTTGGACAGCAAGATCCCCAACAGCACGTGAACTGTTCCAACAGTTCGTCGAACAGTGGTCCCCTACAGCCAACAGATCTTGCCACTCATCTCAACACGTTGACTCTTCAGTCATCGAGCGAACCTCAGTGGTTTATGGACACGGGCGCCTCATCTCACATGGCACCTCACTCAGGTAATTTCCATTTTATTTTTAATCCTAGTAATAATTTTCCCAAGCATGTCATCGTTGGTAATGGCTCCACTGTTCCTATCCATAAAATTGGCCACACCATCCTACCCTCTACCCCATTTCGTCTAACCAATGTCTATGTTACTCCTCACATCATTAAGAACCTTGTGTCTGTCCGAAAATTCACTAGAGATAACTCTTGTTCAGTTGAATTTGACCCTTATGGCTTTTCTGTGAAGGACCTTCGGACCAGAACACTCATCCTCAGGTGCAATAGCTCCGGTGATTTATACCCTATTGGCGCCCCTTCTCCCAGCCCATCCGCAACCGCCCTCCTTGCTCACACCACGTCTGTCTCCTCTACTACATGGCATCGTCGTCTCGGTCACCCGGGAAACCCTGTCATGTCTCGTCTTTTTTCTTCCAATTTAATTTCTAGTACCAAAGACCCACGGGAGTCTCTTTGTAATGCTTGTCAATTAGGCAAACATTCTCGCTTACCTTTCTTTACTAGTCATTCTATTAGCGTTGCACCTTTTGAAATTATTCATGCTGATCTATGGACCTCTCCTATTTCTAGTATTTCTGGTTTCAAATATTACCTCGTACTAATAGATGATTTCACCCACTATACATGGACTTTCCCCATACACTATAAATCCGATGTTTTCTCACTGTTCCAACAGTTTCACAAACTTATACAAACACAATTTCAGCACCCCATTAAAGCTTTACAATGCGATAATGGACGTGAATTAAAAAATACAGATTTTCAAACATATTTTGCCAAACACGGTATCTTACACCGTTTCTCATGTCCCCACTCTTCCCCTCAAAACGGACATGCCGAACGCATGATCCGCACCATCACAAACATGATCCGCTCACTTCTCTTTCAAGCTTCCCTTCCCCCCACCTATTGGGTCGAAGCCCTTCATATGGCTACACACCTCATCAACATCCTTCCTACCAAATCCACACAAAATCGCACACCACATGAATCCCTATACAAATCAAAACCCACATACTCTCACCTTCGTGTCTTCGGTTGTCTCTGTTATCCCAATCTAACCGCCACCACCCCTCACAAACTCGCCCCTCGATCTACTCTTTGTGTCTACCTTGGTCACCCCTCATCGCACAAAGGCTATCGTTGTCTCGATCGGTCAACCGGTCGAATCATTATCTCCCGCCATGTGACCTTTGATGAAAGCCGTTTTCCATTCGCTGAACCCACCGACTCACCCCACAATTCCCCCACCTCTAATATGACCGAACCCCTGCACCCACTTCTCTTCCTTCCTCAGCCTACACAAGTCCAACCAACTGTCTCACACAACTGTCCCAACAGTTCGTCCAACAACGATACACAACCACCTACGGTTACAACCAACTGTCCCAACAGTTCGTCCGACAGTCCTCCCTCAACTACACCCATGCCCCTCCACCCGACTGCATCTCCACACCCAGCAGAATCACAGCCTCCCACTCCCGCTTCCTCACCCCCACCCAACCATCCTATGTTGACACGCAGCAAGGCCGGTATTCACAAGCCCAAAATCCCCTTTTCTGTTACCGTGTCTACCGCATCCCAAACTCCCACTACATATCGCCATGCCCTCCTTGATCCAAACTGGCGTATGGCCATGCTTGAGGAATATACTGCTTTGATTAAAAATAACACATGGGATATTGTGCCCCGCCCCCCCTCTACTAATGTTATCAGTGGCAAGTGGTTATATAAGCAGAAATTGAAGGCTGATGGTTCATTGGAACGGTATAAAGCACGATGGGTTGTTCGCGGTTTTGATCAACGCCCTGGCATTGATTTCGATGAAACATTCAGTCCGGTGGTCAAACCAGCAACTGTTCGAACAGTTCTCAGTATTGCTCTCTCGCGATCATGGCCTATCCACCAACTTGACGTGAAAAATGCCTTCTTACATGGCAATCTCTCTGAAACTGTCTACTGCGAGCAACCTCCCGGATTCGTCGATCCATCTCGCCCCACTCACGTGTGTCGTCTCAACAAAGCACTCTACGGCCTCAAGCAGGCACCACGTGCTTGGTACAAGCGTTTTGCATCTCACATTACTAACATGGGGTTCAGAGAATGCAAGTCCGACACTTCACTCTTTGTGTACTGCCGCAACAGTTCCCGCGACTGTCGCAACAGTTCACGCGACTGTCGCAACAGTTCATGCGCCTACCTTCTGCTGTATGTCGATGACATTGTACTCACGGCCTCCACACCTGAATTGCTACGTTCTATCATCGCTGCCCTTACTCAAGAGTTCGCAATGAAGGATCTTGGCGATCTTCACTACTTTCTCGGCATCTCAGTCACTCGCTCGTCGAATGGGCTGTTTCTCTCTCAACGCAAGTACGCTGACGAGATACTAGAGCGTGCACACATGGCCTCCTGCAACCCTTGTCTTACGCCGGCTGACACCAAGAGCAAGTTGTCCTCGACCACTGGACCCCCCGTTGCTGACCCCACTCTTTATCGCAGCCTTGCCGGTGCACTGCAATACCTCACGTTTACTCGTCCTGACATCTGTTATGTTGTGCAACAAATATGCCTATTCATGCATGATCCGAGGGAACCTCATATGGCTGCTCTCAAGCGTATCCTTCGCTACATCCGTGGGACCCTCGATCACGGCCTTCAGCTCTCCCCCAATCCGGACCTCTCCCTTATCGCCTACTCCGACGCCGATTGGGGTGGCTGCCCTGACACTCGTCGTTCGACATCGGGCTATTGTGTTTTCCTCGGCAACAACCTCATCTCTTGGTCCTCCAAACGACAGGTCACTACTTCTCGATCGAGTGCGGAGGCCGAATACCGAGCTGTCGCAAATGCCGTTGCCGAAACGACTTGGTTACGCAAACTACTTTCCGAGTTGCTCTGCCCACTTCCGAAAGCCACCATTGTCTACTGTGACAACGTTAGTGCCGTCTACCTATCCAACAATCCCATTCAACACTCTCGTACGAAACATGTGGAGATCGATATACACTTTGTCCGAGACAAAGTTGCTTTGGGACACGTTCGAGTTCTTCACGTCCCATCCGCCTACCAGTTTGCTGATATCTTCACGAAAGGTCTCCCCACTCAACTGTTCCAACAGTTCGTTTCCAGTCTCCACGTTCTCTCCTTTCCCGTTTCGACTGCGGGGGTGTATTAGCGTATATTATTATTATTATTATTATTATTATTATTATTATTATTATTATTATTATTATTATTATTATTATTATTATTATTTATTATAGTTACCTTATACATTAGGTTACCTTGTATATTGGATTACCTTGTGTAGTAGGTTAGGGTTTCCTACATGTAACTATATATATTCTCAATATACGTAAGAGATATCATTCTCTCTTCTCTCCAAATATTCTCCTTCTATCAGTTGTCACTAATAAAATGAACCTAGAGTGACAACTTGAATGTTGTCACTAATAAAATGAATCTAGAGTAACAACTTGAATATTATCACTAGTTAAATGAACCTAGAGTGACAACTTGAATGTTGTCACTCATTCACTACAATTTGTGAAGCATATATGTACACATTTATGTTTTTCCTAAACACCAAACATTAAAAGAAATCCAATATTATAAATATAGAGACACTATTTGAATCAAAAAATTTCCTGTACAAATCAAGATATACAACTTCAAATAAAAATATATAACATTTACCAAAGATTTTTTCCTTACAATATGATTTGTAGAAAAAAAGTACATACATGGTAAACTAGTCTGGTCAGTAGTAAACCTAACTATAATCAGACAAGAACTCCGTAAAATGCAGCAACAGTACAATCGATAGCATTTCTTTCTCTTCCCTGCTTTTTTTTATCAATTGAACCTGCTATTTGTAAATTATATATTTACGCTCGAATATATAATAAATGTACTGTTTAAATAAGATTAATAAAAATAATCAGAATAAGACCACTTTTTGGGTACCGTCACACAATTCTTGTTCCATGGCTTGTAACTGGAGTTTGAGCTCTGTGCTGCCTTTACTAAGCTTGATGTATCTCTCTGTTTATAATCCAAATCTGAAATTAAAAAATATTTTATTTATACGTTACAAAAGATCTAGTACTGTAAAATTTCAGAACAAAACACAACAAAAAACATCCCACGAATGAAAAGGAAGTATATCAATCAATAACCAAATATATAAAATACCATCGACTTAAATCAAATCTGTGAAAACAATAATACAACATGCTCATTTGTAGACAAACTTGGTTCAAATATGTATTTAACTAACACCATCACCACTCAGAGGATACTACTGCTTCAGCCATATATAACTGACATGCAATGCAAGGTCTTAGAATATTGAATTAGAGAGAAATTATTTTCTTACCCCTTCGGCATATGTCCTGTGTTAGTAAGTGTAGTAAGAGTTGATTCAAGCAAGTCTCAAAGTGATGATTTTGGGTCCTATCCTTCGAAATATGCAACTGAAGAAAAAATGTTAGAACACGTATGATTTTTTTCCCCCTAGGTTTTGCTTTCATGATGTTTTTTTTACCAAGTTGTCGGTTGATTATATATGGTCATGTCTGTTACTATCGTTATATCCTTCACCATAGAAATCTTTGGAGCTGGCTCTCCTCTAACCTTCGTGTAAATCTGCAAGTGTGCAATAAAAAGTGGAACTTGAGAAATTAGTTTCTTTTGGGAAAAGAAAAACGATAAAAGGACAATTTTGATGGCATACTTAATATATGACCATTAGCTCTGGTAGGATTTTCCTGAGAAAAATCATACTACTTAACCAAACTTCTACGTATTAATATCACACACGAATATTAGGGAAACAAGGTAAGAGAACACAATCAACAAAAGGACAATTTTGATGGCATACTTAATATAAACAAAGGTTCTCTGAGATTCGTCACCATCCACAAGCTTCAGTGGTTCACCCCTCTTAACAGGTTTTGGACAAAAAAGACAGAGCAAATGGAAATGAGACAACCTCAAATAATAATATAAGGCAATCCAATTGAGCTAAAATGATCTTACATTGCTCAACTGGGATGCAAACGTAAAAATAAAAAAAAAATTAAAAAAAAAAAAGCAAAAACAAGCACTTGTGCTTAGAATTGATGGAAATTGCGGTGGTGAATATATCTATAGAATTAGACCAGTAAAAACTAGATTGACACATTGAGTATTGAATTTGGAGTGGTGAATATATCAAATAAAGAATTACCAAGATATGCATATATACCTATAATTCTTTAACTTGCTTTAATTACTCACCTTGCAGTCTGCTAATGGTGCTCAAAATCTCGCCGACAGAAGATTCTATATGCTCGTTACGTGCTTCTACAACAACCTTTTTCCAAAAAGAAAAAAATGTTTGGAAAATATTTATGAAACTAAGCACCAAACTAATATTTTTGCAATTGATCAAGAAACATGGATAAAGGATATTGCGTAATTCATTATGCTCATCTGATTCATCATCACTATCACCATAATCTAATTCATCATCACCATCTCCATAATCTGATTCATTTTTCTCATTATAATCCTTAATATTTCTATCATTATTTAAATCATCCTCATGAGATTCCCCATGATATACCCACCGAACATAACTTCTCTGTATCCCATATATAGACAAGTGGTATCGAACGACTTCTTGAGTTTGATCGCAAAAATTACTACACTTATAACAAGGACAGGGGATTTTCTCATGCGGTTCTTTATTAGAATATGCAAATTTAATAAACTCTTCGACTCCTTCAAGGAAAAAAATGACCTAACCTACTCAATTCCATCGATTTTTATCCATTGTTAGGAATCTAAAAAGATGACAGCAAATGAATCGAGTTGAATGAAGAAACTAAACCTGAAAATTTAGAGAATTCCAATTTAGAGAATTGTTAGGAGAATTCCACTAATAGTGTTGGAAAATATAACTCATCACAATTCCAATTTATCAAATATAAAATTATACAAGATATGCATATAGACATACCTTAAATTCTCGAACTTGCTTTTGTTGTTCAGCTTGCAATCTTCCAATGGTGCTCAGAAATTTTAACAAGTAAGTAAATGTCAAAATACCTCAAAGACAAGAGGCTGAACAAATGCCAATCAACTTCTGCAAGATGATACTTCTTACCCTCTCTACTAATGAGGAAGATAACTAAATATCAGGAAAAGTCGAAACATGATTATCCCTATTTATTTTTTAGAATTAACTCGGATAATAGGAGCTATCAAATCACATGTTAGATGCGTAATGATGACTTGGTCCTCTTATAAGCATGGGGAATATAGCTTCAACACATAACCTTACTTCTCTACCCAAACATTCAAACTACATATCTACAAAACACCTTGTACAATTTCAAAAAACGAGGGAGAATCAAACAACGAGAACTATAGAGACGGAGAATCAAACAACGAGAACTTCAGAAATTTCAAAAAAATTGAAAAGGGAAGAGAAATTTCTGCAAAACTGAAACCTAATTGAGGGAAGAGAAATCTCTGCAAAACTGAAACCTCATTGAGGACTATACCTCGAGCAAAGTATGAATCTTCGAGTGAAAAAAAAGAACAAAAAATTCTTCTTCATCAATGAGATGCGCCGATTGGAACTATACCTCGAGCAAACATTACTTTAGCTGAATGATGCGAGACAAAATGCAAAATTGAAGTCATTATGTGTTTTCTCCTTCATATCAAACATTAGCAAAGGTGACAAAATGCAATAATTATTGTCTTTGACTAATTCTCATAAGGGGAATTTTTGCTAATTTTTTTAAGGTTTTTTCGGCCATTGGAGATTACACATAGGTGATTTTTACAAAATTTCCCAAATTAAACTATACTGGTGCGGAAAACAGTATGAAACAATTTAAAAAATAATTTAATATTATTACTTATTGATCAACGTCAAATTACATGAACACATGGGATGCTAATAATACACCCACGAAAAAAACAGAATTTAAAACATGACTACGAAACTAGCAGACAACTATTAATAAATCTGAATTTGTCTTCACCGGTATCCTAATCAAACCCTGCCAAATAAATTGTTTCTACGTTCATCAATTACAGGCTGACGTGCGCATCGCGACGGCTTTACATAGTGGACAAAAATTCTTCACACGCAACCATCGTTTGATGCAGGATACATGATACTCGTGCCCGCATCCGAGGATTCCAACACCTGTCTCGTCTTTCTGGTGACACATACCATCCAAGCAAATCGCGCAAACTTCCGTTTCTTCCTCTTCGTCTCCTTTATTATCGAGAATATCCGGACATAAAATCTTTTTCTTCAGACACATGTTAATATCTTCCTCGGACAAACCACTGGCATTATTATTAGTACGATCTTCTCCAAGGTGAGTTTCCCCATACGCCGGGTAAAAGACATAACCTGGCCAGTTCTCAGATCGAGCATTAGCAAAATTATGCGGGCAGACATGACTTCTTCGATCGATCTTTAATCAGAGATGGGTGAGAGAGAAAAATATTGGAATTTGTAAGCAGAGATTGTGATGTATGGGTTATGTTATGTGGTTACTGGTGTTTATATAGAGTTTAATAATGTGATAAGCAGACTATCTCTCTAATTCCCTTATTTTTGGTGGTTATACTTACCATATAATGTGACCGTGTAGATTTAGAACATCTAATCCTATTTGGACTTCAATCCTTGGAGTTGATTAACGTTCAATTTGTTAGATGCTTTGCTCGTTTTTTGTCCATAAATAAATTATTATTATTATTATTATTATTATTATTATTATTATTATTATTATTATTATTATTCTAAAAAATGAGGATTGAAGTCCGAATAGGATTAGATGTTCCATGTCTACATGGATTAGAGAGATAGTCTGCTTATCACATTATTAAACTCTATATATACACCACATAACATAACCCATACTTCACAATTTCTGCTTATCAATCCAAACTTTTTCTCGTGAAATCCTGAGGATTCAGAGAGAGAATTATCAGATGGCTATGGCGAGGGTAAATTTCTATTTGGATCCGAATCCGAAACTGGGTACGGGTATGGGTGTGGATTCAATTCCGATGGTTGTTGGTTGGTACGACGTTAACATTCCGTCAACGGCGACGAACAAGGAAATAAAAATGGCTCATTGCGAGGAGGAAATAAAAATGGCTCATTGCGAGCTGTGCGTGAACGCGGAGAAGTACGGGTACACGGCGTCGTTTCATCTCTGCGTTAACGACCCGGTTGTCAAGCCGTTTGCATTTGTTGAACGGTCAACATATTAATATTACTCTATTACACAATAATAATGAGTTTTGTTGTGTTAAAATTACTGTGCTAGAGATTAATGTAGCAATATTACTATGTTAAACTGTAGTATAGTTAATTTTACTATGTTTAACAGTATATAGTTAATATTACTGTCAATCACAACAATATTGCTATTTTAACTAAAAAAAAGATGTTACAGAAAGAAAGAAGGTGAAAAAAAATTCGAAAAAGTTAACGCAGGAAAGCGGTGGCGGAAAAATCAGGAAGAAAAAAAAAGAGTCAACGGCTGAGACCGGCAGTCAACGGTGTGACGGACGAAATTGTCCATAAAAATGTGTTTTGGGTCAAAATTGAATAATTTGTGAATTTATGGGTCAAATTGAGGTTAGATTAAATTAAATGATGAAATTGGAGCATATTAAATAATGAGGCGCTATTATAGTTATTTACAAACATCTGGACCATGTTTGAACTTTTTTGTAAATGAGTTTATTGTCTGGATCTTTTTATGAATAAGTACCCATTGATGGACTTATTTGTAAAATCCCAAAATAATAACTTGGATCTCCACTCATATAAGTTTAGAATAAGGGGTGTTCTACCCAATTTTACATTAATCAACTCCAAATATTTGAAAACGATGGTCACGTCTACCAAAAATAAGGGAATTAGAAGAGATACTCTTATCACATTATTAAACTCTATATATACACGACATAACATAACCCATACATCACAATCTCTGCTTATCAGTCCAAAGTTTTTCTCTCTCTACATAACCGTGTGATTAAAGATCGATCGAAGAAGTCATGTCTGCCTCCATAATTTTGCTTATGCTCGATCTGGTAACTGGCCAGGTTACGTTTCTTACCCCGGCGAACGGGGAAACTCACCTAGGAGAAGATCGTACTAATAATAATGGCGGAGGTTTGTCCGAAGAAGATATTGACAAGTGTTTGAAGACAAAGATTTTGTGTCCGGATATTCTCGATAATAAAGGAGACGAGGAGGAGGAAACTGAAGTTTGCGCGATTTGCTTGGATGATATGTGTCACGAGAAAGACGAGACAGGTGTTGGAGTCCTCGGATGCGGGCACGAGTATCATGTATCCTGCATCAAACGATGGTTGGTCGTAAAGAATTTTTGTCCACTTTGTAAAGCCGTCGCGATGCCCACGTCAGCCTGTAATTGATATACAGAGAAACAATTTATTTGATAGGGTTTGGTTAGGGGAAGACAAATTCAGATTTGTTAATTGCCAGTGAATTTTTTCCTGCTAGTTTCGTAATTTGATTAGGTATTTAGCATATATCTCATGTGTTTATGTAATTTGATGTTGATCAATAATTAATATTAACGTATATTTTTAATTATTTCCTATTGTTTTTGGCACCATAGTTTATCTTGATAAATTATAATTAAAAGAAGAACATTATTTCCGAAAGGTACAAAATTGTTTGAAGTAAGATTCTTGAGAGCCATGGATGTACAGTAGATAATATTGGAGAACAAGACGACTACATATATTGGACCTCAAAAAATCATCTTTTCATGTCCGATTAACTTGGATTAATTGAACCAAATTGAATATATTTTACTGTCTCCGACCTTGACTTTTTTTTTTTTTGTTTTTCAATAACTTTTTTTTCTTTAAAAAATATTTTAATTAATATTACTATCTTGACTGCTAAATTACTGTCTCGGACAGTAATATTATGAATTTTACTTATTACTTTCCCTAACAGTAATATTTTGGTCGGAGACAGTAATATTACGATCGAAGACGGCACCAAGACGATAAAATTAATTAATACGGTAAAATTATTGTCTCAGATAGTTAAACTACTGTTTTCGATAGTTAAATTACTGGTTGAGATAGTAATTTAGCAGCCAATACAATAATAATATTAATTAAAAAAAATAACGCCCAGAGACCCGGCGGTCAATGGCGGTTGACCTACCGAAAAAAAAAAGTCAACGGCGGCTGACCGGCGGTCTCCGGCGGTGGCGGGTCAAAATTGGGCTAAAAAAAGTTTTCAAAAACAAGAATAGAAAAAGTCAATGCCGGAGAACCGCTCGGGCACGCCGGAATCTGGTCGGGAAAAAGATTTAGATAAAAAAAATTCTGAAAAAAATTATATTTTAAAAAAAAATTATGAAAGTGGGGGTTAATGTGATATATTTGTTTAATTCCGAGGTCAATGTGTAATATTGAGGAAGTTATAGTGTAATGGATGGAATTAATAAAAAATAGGGAAAATGTGGGATAACCCCCTAATTTTGAAAAGAGTAAAAAGCAGTTTGGCCACTAAATTAAGGGCCGTTTTGCACTTTGCCCCCCCAAACAAAAAAATTTGCACGTTTTTACCTGAACTCGTTTATTCATTGCACGGTTCCCCCTGAACTAAATTTTCCGGTAATTTTGACCGGAATTCTAAAACATGTGCAGTGCACGTGAGATTTGCGAGGATAAATTTGTTCATTCACATATATCCTATATATTAAATATAAATTAATAGTTTAAATAAAATAAATAAATAAATAATAAAAAAAAAAAAAAAAAAAAAACAAAACCAAGAGAAGCTGTAACTCACCAGCCTCCCAAACCCAAGCCATCCCCAAGCCCAGCCAAAAGACATCTCAACTCAAATTTCAAAAAATCAACTCAAAGCTCAAAACCTCATTTTCTTCCTTAATCTTTCTTGTTTTTGTTCTTATTATGTTTCTCCTTTTTCATTCTTATTCAGCTCAGACTGTAGGTTTAAACAAATAAATAATGTATGAAAGCAGCAGTAATTCTCGGGGTGGTTTAATTGTTGTGGCGATTGGTAGCATTTTTTGTGGAGGATAAAGTTGCAGGGTTTGCCGGCGGAGGTGGCATCGGCGTCAGCGTCGAGTTTGCCGGCGGAGAACGGCGAGCAGTGTTAATGGTCAAAGGAAATTCCAAATTGTCATTCCAAAAATTTCCAAATTTAGTTCAAATAAAATTTAGCTTCCATCTTTGAGTTGGTGGTGAAAAGTCACTCGGAGCAGGTGTTAAGTGTATATTTATACACTTAATTGTACCTTTTAATTGGAACTTTTGGTATGTTTTAACGATAATTGGTGCTTAAAATGGTTATTATTTGTATTTTAGGTGCAAATTGAAGAATTGGCAACTTGTGGGGTGAAAACTGCAAATTCGGAGAAAAAGTGGGCCAAAAGTGAAAATGTCGAAATTCTGGAGAATTAAGGACCGGACGGCCGTCCGGATTTTAAAGCGTATTCTCGCACGGCTGTCCGGATTGGCGAGGTGGCGCAGTGAAGGAAGTTTAATTACACAAGGAAACCCGCCCTATTATATTTTTGCACCCTATTTAAAGGCCAAAAGCACACAATTAGATCTATCTTTTATCTTTAGTTTTTATCTTTCATCTTTCTACACGCAATCAAGGAGCACAAGAACGAAGACAAAGACTTGACGACTCTTCATCATAGTTCTCCTCTTTTATTAGCTTTTATGATTTTTCGTATTTTTATTATGCTTTTCGTAGAAAACATGAGTAGCTAAGTTTTTATTCTAGGATTTTATTGGAACCCTATGTGGTAATTCGAACCTATTTTTCTACTTTTATGCAAGTTTAATTATTCGATTATTTCTTCTATCTTGATCTTATTTAGCGCATGAACGTAGCTAATTTATGTTGTTATTTGTTATTGTTAGAATTGATTGACATATCGTTTTAATAATTAGAACAGGGATAGAAGAGTGTTGAGTGTAGATATTACACTCAATACGTTTACTTTACGTTGATCTTTTGTTTAGATTTAATTATATTTGTGCTTTAATTGATTGATTTTGTGTTTTATAGGTGAAAAACGAGAAGTAGATGTCCATGAAGGAAAAAAGATCAAAAAGAAAGGAAAAAATTGCATATAAGGAAACAAATCAAATTGGAAGAAGGAATCTCGCCACAGCTTTGACAGTGTCCACCATTTCGAGGATATCTCTCTCATACGAACTCCGAATTAGGTGATTTTGACGGCATTGGAAAGCTAATTGCAAGCGCTACAATTCTTAGTTACATAACATTCCAAAATTCGGACTCCAACATGGCACAAATCGACGAACAAATCCTGATGGGGGAAAATGACGGAAATTGATTCCTATTAGGTTTCCACTACTTCCTTATCAAGAAAAGCCTATAAAAGCAACAAGTCTCTACACCATAAGCACGAAATTTTACACCACAAAACACGAAGAACGAAGATCAACGAAGACTCAAGCATAGTTTTTCTTATTTATTTTATTTATTCTATTTTGCTTATCATAAGAATTACGAGTAGCTAAGTTTTTAATCTAGGATTTTGTTGGAACCCTATGTGGGGATGGTGACCCTTTTTCTTGAGATTATGCAATTATGATTTTATGATTATTTCTTCTACTTGTTATGATTGTTAGTGCATGAACTTGATCAATTTATGTGCTTTATCTGTGATTATTGGGATTGACTCGACATAGCCATTTTGATAATTAGACGGTAAGTAAAAGAACCTTCGAGTAGTTTTCACCGGATGAGTGTGTTAATTGCATGTGGTATCGTAGACATACAGATATTCACCTTAGGTAATCATTGTTGGGACTTATTCTTTAATGCTTTATTCATGATCGGATTGCATAGACATATAGTAATTTGGTTTTGGATAATAGAATTATAATACACGCGACAACGGGTTATAATTAATATAGTGTCTCAGGTTAATAATCATGAATCATATATTTCATAATTGAGGGGTTTTAGGTGAACAATTCTTGCATAGGGGGAAGATAAAATCATATGTCCTTTTTTATTGATATTTTCTCGTATTTATTTGCTTTCTTAATTAGTTTAATTTATTTAGTTGATTAAATTTGACAACTTTGCGTAGGCTGGATAAAAATCATAATTATTAGGATTTGGTACTTAGGATTAGATAATTTGAGTATTCCCTGTGGGATCGACATCCGACTCTCACGAGTCCACTTTTACTACTTGTTTGCGATACGTGCACTTGCGTGTTAGGTATTTAGCACCCAACAAGTTTTTGGCGCCGTTGCCGAGGAATACGGCTAAATTATCTATTTATTCTAATATCAAATTTGAGCAATTTTTCTTACTTCAGCCATTTAATTTTTATTTTTATTTTTATTTTTAATTTTTATTTTTTGTTGTTTTTGTTTCATGTCTGATTACAATGTTCGGGCACCTCAAACGGGATATGAATGGCTTCCATCTGACGAATACCTCCAAAACACCTATGATATGCCTCCGTTTTGTTCCGCATGTGGTGGAAATCATTATTCCGATCAATGTTGGGGATCACCAAAAGCGACAAATTTCGTCGAAATTACCAACGGAGGTTATTGGAA
Source organism: Erythranthe guttata (assembly GCF_000504015.1). The sequence goes on from NW_012194461.1 coordinate 293,800, forward strand.
CACTTACACCAACACATACGAGCAAAGCTTTCAAGACCAAGATTTGAACGAGTTTCAACATAGAGAGCCACAATTTGATGATTTTCAAAATTTTTATCCAATGCAGCAGCAGCAGACCACTGATGAACAAGTTGATTTGGTATCCCTCATTGCCGAATTCATGAAGTCCACTCAAGCATCATTTCAAAACATGGAGATACAACAGGAAGAGATGACGCTCAAATTAAAATCTGAATCTCTTGAAAATATTCCAGACGAAATCGGCAATGGTTATATCAAAGAAAATTCGGGTGAAGCCTGCAGTGAGAAAAATCTTCTATGTCGGGAAAATAGTGTCGATGTGAGAGAAATAGAAATTACGAAGACACTTGAGCATGATGAATCTGAGAAGGCAATCGAGCTTAACCACGAAGATGCCTCAGAACAAGAGAAGAAGAAGATGGATGTAATGATTGAAGATATTCTAGTTGTGGGCTCTGTCGTTGATCTAAATGTGGATTTGAATGCATCAATAGTGGTTGATGAGAAGACTAATATTTTTGAGGTGGAGGTTATACGCAGACTGGAGATTTTTGTATACCGATTTGAGGGAGCGGGTGATGAAGATCCCATCTTGGCTTCGTACCGATTGATTACAACCAAAAAAGACTACAAGCTAAGGTGGACCATGACATATTGCAGTGCTATCCATGCCTTGGTTGCAATTGAAGTGATAGAGCTCATGGATGGATGCGCAATCTACAAGGCTTTGGATTGGACATAACAATTTCAAGAAGCAAAGTCTGGGTGAAGACTTAAAATTTAGCGCTTCTCGGGAGGCAACCCGAGCTTTACTGTTTTTCATATTTTACTTTAAATTTTATGTTTTATTTTTATTTTCATAGGCATGCATTCTAATTAATTGATTTGATTTATTATTTTTAAGGTCGGAATTGCGATCGGGAAAGTCATCCGAGAGACATAGAGGGCATCTTCGTAAGAGGAAAATCAGATTTCTTTCCCACAAATTCTCACACCCCGAAGACAACAATTCCGACTAAATCAGGTGTTTTCTAACCTTAAACTTTGTGCTAATTTCGTTGAGGGCAATGAAAATTTTAAGTTTGGGGGTGAAAAAAACATGTTTTTTTTTTTTGTGCTTATTTGTTTTAGTTTGCATGCATTAGGTTTTATTTATTTTTATTGCTTTTATCGTTTTTTCGGAATAAAAAAAATAATAACAAAAAAACAATTGCTTGAGCCGAATGCATCGATGAGTTATAATGATGAGAGATGATCAATGTTTAATGATGAGATTGTTTGTTTTGCGTGATAAGGATTAGATGTTTGTTTAGCTTTCGATTCAACGGAACTTAGAAACGAATTATTGCTAGGAATCACACTTTGTGCATTGCTTTGGTTGAATGTTTTGTATTTTAAATTTGGAGTTAATTTGTGTTAGATCATGCTATGTTCGGTTTTAGACCTCACCTTAGGAAATTTATAATACAAAGTATTGAGTAGTGAGTGATTTGGGATATGATTTGGGCCTTCTTTGAACCGTTTGAGCCTTTCAAGCCGACCTTTTTATCGAAATTATCATTAGAACCTTGATTTGAGCCTCGGAGAAAAGGTGTTCTTTCTTTTAGCCAAAGTGTATAAGGTAGAAAAGTGGAGATTTTTGAAAAATTAACCCTTGGAGTTCGGTCGAAAAATTTTATAAGGTCCTTCTTCTTCGAAAAAAAAAAGACAAATATATATGCTTCTATATATATAAAAAAAAAAGAAAAAAAAAAAGAAAGAAAAAAAAAGAAAAAGAAAAGAGAAAAAGAACTAGAAGAGACTAGAAGGGAGAAGTAAGGACTAGTTGTTGAATTGTTTTGAAAGCTCGATCCATTGTCTTAAGAGCAAAAGTGGAGACTTTTGAACTCTTAAGAATCGAGTTTCTTAAAGTCCTTAGAGGTGAATTCATTGTTTCAAACGCCTATCTTTCAAATTTTGGCGTAATCACCTCAATTCAAGAAGAATAGCCACATATACCTATATTTCCTACCTCGAACCAAATAGCCTAACAATTGAAAGCCAAAAAGCCCCAATGATCCCAATAGCTTAATGTTCGATATTAGTAGAGTAGAATATTTTGGTGAGTATTTGGAGTCAAACATATACATGTAAGCATAACTTTTTTCTATCTTTAATTTACAAATATTGGATGCTTGAAACAATTGCATGATTTGTGGTTTTTGGCTATGGTAAGTGACTAAGTGCTTTTGAATTTTTAGCTTGCGAATGCCTAAGAATTTTCATTATAATTACAAGTTCTGAAAACGTGAAGTTGGTCATTAATCTATAGGATGAGATGCGGTAGTTGAGTTTTTTCTTACGATTAGATTTTGCTTGAGGACAAGCAAAAGTTCAAGTTTGGGGGTGTGTTGAGTGTAGATATTACACTCAATACGTTTACTTTACGTTGATCTTTTGTTTAGATTTAATTATATTTGTGCTTTAATTGATTGATTTTGTGTTTTATAGGTGAAAAACGAGAAGTAGATGTCCATGAAGGAAAAAAGATCAAAAAGAAAGGAAAAAATTGCATATAAGGAAACAAATCAAATTGGAAGAAGGAATCTCGCCACAGCTTTGACAGTGTCCACCATTTCGAGGATATCTCTCTCATACGAACTCCGAATTAGGTGATTTTGACGGCATTGGAAAGCTAATTGCAAGGGCTACAATTCTTAGTTACATAACATTCCAAAATTCGGACTCCAACATGGCACAAATCGACGAACAAATCCTGATGGGGGAAAGTGGCGGAAATTGATTCCTATTAGGTTTCCACTACTTCCTTATCAAGAAAAGACTATAAAAGCAACAAGTCTCTACACCATAAGCACGAAATTTTACACCACAAAACACGAAGAACGAAGATCGACGAAGACTCAAGCATAGTTTTTCTTATTTATTTTATTTATTCTATTTTGCTTATCATAAGAATTACGAGTAGCTAAGTTTTTAATCTAGGATTTTGTTGGAACCCTATGTGGGGATGGTGAACCCGTTTTCTTGAGATTATGAAATTATGATTTTATGATTATTTCTTCTACTTGTTATGATTGTTAGTGCATGAACTTGATCAATTTATGTGTTTTATCTGTGATTATTGGGATTGACTCGACATAGCCATTTTGATAATTAGACGGTAAGTAAAAGAACCTTCGAGTAGTTTTCACCGGATGAGTGTGTTAATTGCATGTGGTATCGTAGACATACATATATTCACCTTAGGTAATCATTGTTGGGACTTATTCTTTAATGCTTTATTCATGATCGGATTGCATAGACATATAGTAATTTGGTTTTGGATAATAGAATTATAATACACGCGACAGCGGGTTATAATTAATATAGTGTCTCAGGTTAATAATCATGAATCATATATTTCATAATTGAGGGGTTTTGGGTGAACAATTCTTGCATAGGGGGAAGATAAAATCCTATGTCTTTTTTTGTTGATATTTTCTCGTATTTATTTGCTTTCTTAATTAGTTTAATTTATTTAGTTGATTAAATTTGACAACTTTGCATAGGCTGGATAAAAATCATAATTGTTAGGATTTGGTACTTAGGATTAGATAATTTAAGTATTCCCTGTGGGATCGACATCCGACTCTCACGAGTCCACTTTTACTACTTGTTTGCGATACGTGCACTAGCGTGTTAGGTATTTAGCCCCAACAAAGAGCCTTCGAGTAGTTTTCACCGGATGAGTGTGTTAATTGCATGTATTATCGTAGACATATAGATAATACCTTAGGTTTTACGAGACTTGTTATTTAATGCTTTATTTAAACTAGGTTTGCATAGACATATAGTGAATCTTTTATGAATAATAGGCTTATAATACAGCGACAGCTGGTTATGAGTAATTTCGTGTCTTGGGTTAATAATCGGGAATCGTAACTTGCATGATAGGAGATTAATTGGGTGAAGAATTATCACATAGGGGGAAGATAAAATCCTAGATCCGTTTTATATTGATATTTTCTCGTGTTTAATTGCTTTCTTAATTAGTTTAATTTATTTAGTTAATTAATTTGACAACCTTGCGTAGGCTGGATAAAAATCATAATTGTTAGAATTTGGTACTTAGGATTAAATAATTTGCGTATTCCCTGTGGGATCGACATCCGACTCTCACGAGTCTACTTTACTACTTGTTTGCGATACGTGCACTTGCGTGTGGGTATTTAGCACCCAACAGCAGGTTTTCTACGGCGGCGACACTAGTAGACAATTTTGGTTCTCTCATGTTTGCAGGTTTTTCTCGAGGAAGGAGGAGGGGTTGCAGATTTTTGCTCCTTTTCTTTTCTTTTTTTATTATTATTATTACTATTATTATTATTTGTTTTTTTTTTCTTTCTTTTTTATTTAGTTTGATGAATGTAGGGGAATAGACACTTTTGACCCTGCCAAACTCACGTGAATGGCATGTGGTGTAAGATTCCGGTCAAAATTGCATTTTTAAGGCACCGTGCAACAAAAAATTAAGTTTAGGTAAAAACGTGTAAAAAAAATTGTTTGGGGTAAAGTGCAAAACGGGTCATAATTTAGGGGGTAAACTGCTTTTTACTCTTTTGAAAATATATATGAGGAGGCCCAATGTTTTTTTCTCTCTTAAGCAAAAACCCAAATTCTTAACTTAATTAGGTAGACCCCCTTAGACAAATTGATATACCTGTTTTACCCTTATAGAATTTTTTTTAATCACCACGTTTGTACGCATTCTCTCTCCACTCCCGTGCAAACCCTAGTCTTCTCTTTCTCGATGTTTTCTCTCTCCTTAGGCAAACCGCCGCTCTGTTCCCCTCTTCTTCCGCCACTGTCATCGCCACCGTCAAATCGTCTCCCTCTTCCTCCACCACTGTATTGACGCCCTCGCCGCCGTCAAATCGTCGGATGAGATCCACTGTATTGACGCCCTCACCGGCGTCAAATCGTCGGATGAGATTTTTGTCGGAGTTCGGTGATTTTCATCTCTCTCGTAAGGAGTTTCGTTGTTGTTGCTTTTTCAATTATTGTATTTTTCTCTGTTGGTGTATGTTGGGTTGTTGTCTCCTTTTAGATGGTCTCTGTTAATATATATTTGCTGTTAAATGTGATTTATCACTTGTTAGTTGTAACAAGGTTCATCCCTGTTTTTGCCATGCCTTCATTTTTTTATGCGTTCGAAATTAGTTTATTTTAATGTTTTGGAAATTCAGGCACTGTAATAGACGAAATTGATGGATTTTTAGCCTCCTTGTGCGTGAAGAAGTGGAATGGCTGAATAAGTACCACTACAGATGCAGAGAAATTTTGGCTCCGTTTCTCGATACTTATGAGATGGAATGGCTCAAGAAAGCTACTGAACATGTTCTAATCACACCAAGCCCCAGTTCTATTTTCTTTATGTTTATTTATTTATTTATTTTACTATTACTTTTTTTAAATATGGATTTTCTTGTCTGATTTGCTTCTTGAACCAATGGGTTCTTTAATTTGCTTTAACAATGGTGTTTTTTTTGTCACAGGTATCAGTGTTTGAACAACTTCTATTCACTAAGTTTTTTTTCGAGAGGACATGGTGTTCGTCAATTCAAAATATCTTTTTGCAATTGATAAATCGGAGTTGTTGTCATATTGAAAAGTGGGATTTGAAACTATAGACTACAAACTACACTATATATGACTATACTCATGTAGTCACATGTGGTCATATACATATAGTCATAGATAGTCACATGTCGTCATATACATATAGTCTTATATAGTCGCATGTGGTCATATACATATAGTCATATATAGTCACATATGGTCATATACATACAGTCTTATATAGTCACATGTGGTCATATACTATATAGTCATATATAGTCACGTGCAATAAAATGTAGTAATATATAGTTATATGTAACTATTTTTTTTTATGTATAGTGATGTTGATAATTGTGTTTTTTTCAATCTTTTGCTCGGTACTAATTGATGATGATGATTTGTTCTTTGTTGAAAACATATGCATGTGATTGTGTATTTCGATCTATATTTGTACAAATTGATTTATAATATCAAGATTTAAACTGTGAGTTTTGTTGTTGGTGTCGATGAAGTTCTTTTTCGTATATAATTAGCGTTCTACATAATCGATCGATTATATTTAGCTACACATGACTATATATAACTTTGGGGTAAAAAGAAGGTAAATGACTATATATAACTACACGTGACTATAGAACATGTACTCTACTATAGTCATATATAGTCACTTTTTGTACAGGAAACTTATTAGAAATTATTTATAAAAAAAAAAAACTAAAAAAGAATTTAAAAAATAAAATTAAAAAAAAATTCTTTTAAAATTAAAAAAATTAAAAAAAATTAAAAAAATAAAAATTAAAAAAAAATTAAAAAAAATAAAAATAAAATAAAATAAAAATAAAATACACATTTATATTTTTTTATTAAAAAAATTTGTAATAATGATTAATGCAGGTCCAAATGCTAAATACAGTTTCCCATAATGTTAAATGCAGTTAGTGAAAATGCTGAATGCAGTTGGGCGAAAATTGCAAATAAGGGCACAATAGTACTTTTGCCTCTCTAGGGGGTATCTCAAAGAAAGATTTTTAGGTGTGGACCTATCCCTATATATTTTCCATTTGAGGGGTGTATATCAAATGGACCCTAAAAAATATATTATGGTAGGGGTGAGAAAGAGGAACCGAGGAATCGAGGAACCGAACCGAAAACCGAAAAAACCGAACCGAATTGCACCGAACCGAAGTATACACCGCATACTCGGTTTTCAGTTTTATGTGAACCGAAAAATTCGGTCTGTATTCGGTTTTTTAAGTTGGAAACTGAACCGAGGAACCGAACCGACACCAATACGACGTCGTTTTATTAAGTATATATACCTGTCTTTATATTTTTTTTACTTTTACATAGAACATAATGGAGAACGCACAATCACAGATTCACAGATACAAAAAATTATACCCGACTCCCAAACTGAACCCTAGCGCCGCTTCTCAAATTCTCCATCACCGGTGACTCGTCGCCCTTGAAATTCTCCTCCAAGGTTTCACTGTTCAAAAATCACGCAAAGGGTAAGTTGTTTTTCTTTTGTTCTTTATCTTTTATCTGTTTAATCAATTCGTCTACAAACTTTTTCTTTTATTTTGTTTTTTGCTAAATTTATTTTTGGGTTATTTCGTGTCTTACTCTTGCTGTTGAATTTTTTTGTTAACCATCAAATAGGATGTTGTTGAAAATTGAAAATTTGTTGAGATTTTAAATAATGGGAGAGATTTTAAATAATGAAAAATTGTACAGTAAGTTTGTTTCTTGAAATCTCGACTTGTTTTTTTTTTTTTTTTCTTTCACAATATCTGTTTTCCCACAGATTCTCTTTTTCCTTCAATAACATGTCATCCTCTTTTTTTTTTTTTTTGTGATCCCTTTTTTTTAACTTTTATGCAATAATTGTGTTTAATTTTATTTCTTATGTATATTGTGTAGAACTGTAGATGGAATTTGAGGATCAACTTGATGTGGACACTGTCCCTGAGAATAACGAAAACGAAACTTTGACCGAGGAACAAAATGACACTCAACAACAACAGGACACTGTAAATGAGGAACCAACTGGAAAAAAAGACGGTCGTCGAACTTCTTGGGTTTGGGATCATTTTCCTAATGTAAAGGGTACATTGACCACTCAAAGCCGTTATTGTAAAACGAAGATTAGATGTGATACAAGACAAAATGGGACTGCTGCTCTTAGTACCCATTTGAAACATCATTGTCGTACATCGCGTGTGTATGTGGGAAAGAGGGGCAAACCAGGGGTTGATAAAAAAAACAGTCAATCCTAAATTATAAGCCTAGCATGAAGGGGGATGATGCTTGTGGAGAGCTTACTACTCATACGTTTAGCCAAGAGAGATGCAGAGTGGCACTTGCTAGGATGTGCATCAAGGATAATAGGCCATTTAGTATCGTAGATGATGAAGGATTTAGAGAGTTTGTGCATGAGCTATGTCCTTTATTCAAACTTCCTTCTCGGTGGACTATAGCTAATGATTGTTTGAATATTTACCTAGATGAGGCCACCATTTTGAAGAAACAGTTGAAAAGGCAAATGTTATCTCTCCCCATCGATACATGGACATCGGTTCAAAACATCAATTATATGTGTCTACCGGCCATTGGATTGATGATAATTGGGTACTACGGAAAAAAATATTGAACTTTTGTCGCATTGAGCATGTTGGGTGCTAAATACCTAACACGCAAGTGCACGTATCGCAAACAAGTAGTAAAAGTGGACTCGTGAGAGTCGGATGTCGATCCCACAGGGAATACTCAAATTATCTAATCCTAAGTACCAAATTCTAACAATTATGATTTTTATCCAGCCTACGCAAATTTGTCAAATTAAATCAATTAAACAATTAAACTAATTATGAACGCAAATAAACACGAGAAAATATCAATAAAAACGGACCTATGATTTTATCTTCCCCCTATGCAAGAATTGCTCACCCAAAACCCCTCAATTATGAAATATATGATTCATGATTATTAACCCGAGACACTAATTTACTCATAACCCGCTGTCGCGTGTATTATGAGTCTATTATTCATAAACGGTTCACTATATGTCTATGCAAACAAATTATGAATAAAACATTAACTAACATGTCTCGTAAATGGCTACTACCTAAGGTGATATATGTATGTCTACGACACCACATGCAATTGACACACTCATCTGGTGAAAACTACTCGAAGGTTCTTATACTTACCGTCTAATTATCAAAATAGCTCTGTCGAGTCAATCCCAATAATCACAGATAAAGCACATAAATTGATCAAGTTCATGCACTAACAATCATAACAAGTATAAGAAATAATCATAAAATCATAATTGCATAATCTCAAGAAAACGGGTTCACCATCCCCACATAGGGTTCCAACAAAATCCTATATTAAAACTTAGCTACTCATGTTCTCTACGAAAAACATAATAAAAATATAAAAAGACATAGATTAAGAAGAGATAGAATAAAGAAGATTTGTGATGGAGATTTGTCAATTCTCCGTCTTCGATTCTTCGTTCTCTCGCTCCTCTTCCTCCAAGGTTGTATACAAAAAGTCCTTTAATTCGTGCTTGGTTTGCCCTTAAATAGATGTCACAACTTGGTAGATGATTCTAGGTTTCCTTGTGTGATTAAAAGTCCAAAATTGTCTCCAGCGTGTTTTGGCGCGGCCGCGCGAAAATCAGTGTAATTCTCACACGGCCGCACGAGAATCGCCGAAACCTTCTGCCCAACTTCTGCAGTTGGCATGGCCATGCCAAAAATAGGCTAAATTTGGCACGGCCGCGCGGGCACTTTTCAGCCAATTTTCAGCATATTTTGTTTTCTTCTGTTTTTGCCCGTTTTTGACCTTTTTTGGCTTGTTTCGTCCCTAGAACTTCCAAATCGTCAAGTTGTACCTAAAATACAATAAACCACTCATTAAGCATCATTAAATCAATAAAAGTATACAAAAATCCTCGTACGAAAGTATACATTGAGTGTAAAATATACGCTCAACAAAGCACGTTTTTACCGTGACGGTGGATAATGCTTCATCAAATGATGGGGCAATCAAATTCTTAAAAACCGTGCTTAGCGGACCTGATGCAGTCTTGGACTGTAGGTTTATGTATTTAAGATGTTGTGCCCATATCTTGAATCTTGTGGTGAGGGATGGATTAGAGGAACAACATGTCTCTGTTGTCAAAATCAGAAATGCGGTGAGATATGTCAGGTCTTCTCCTTCTGGAGAGGTAAAATTCAGAGAGTGTGTCGAGAGAGAAGATAGATTGTACAAAGAAAGTTTGTTTAGACGTCGAAACAAGGTGGAATTCTACATATCTGATGTTGGAAACTGCTGAGAAGTATGCCAATGCTTTTGACAGGCTTCGGTCACTGGATTACAACTTTAAGGTGTATTTTCAAGCTGATAATGATGAGGAGGAATCTAATACAAGGAAGCTAAAGAGGAAAAAAGATAGATTTTTGGGACCTCCAAGCGAGAATGATTGGGCGAAAGCACGACACTTTATTAAGTGTCTGAAGATTTTCTACGATGTGACTAGTCTTAGTTCAGATAAGGAAGATAGAGAAATGGCCGTCTCAATGAAAGCAAAATATGATAAGTACTGGGATAACATTGATAACATGAATCTTTTGTTGTATATAGCTGTGGTGTTGGATCCTCGCAATAAAATGAGTTATCTTGACTTTTGCTTGGGGCAAACTTACGGAGGAGATACTCAGAAATCCAAAGATATAAGTAAAAATGTTCGTTCACTTTTGAATGAATTATTTGATCACTACAAAAAGAAATTTGACAAGGCGAATGGTAAAGGATATTCTTCTTCTTCTAGTTGTGCTGTTTTTTATGATAAAAGTGGGGATATGAAATTTGATTTAGAATCAAGTTATTTGAAATTCTTGGAAGGTAAAGGAAATATCGAGAAATCAGAGGTTGAAGTGTACTTGTCTGATGGAATGGAAAAGATAGATGAAAAGTTTGATATTTTGAATTGGTGGAAAATGAATTCTTTAAAGTTTCCGATCCTGTCTCAAATTGCTCGACATGTATTAGCAATGCCGATATCTACTGTGGCATCAGAGTCGGCATTTAGTGTTGGCGGTAGGGTTATTGATCCATTTAGGAGTTCGCTCAGCCCTAAGACGGCTGAAGCTCTTATTTGCGCTCAAGATTGGATACGGTCTTCGCCGACGGACATTGAGCTCTCTGATGCAAAACCAAGAAGCATGGATGTAGGAGATTTGCAAGAAAAATTAGAAAAACTTGAGATAGGTACAAGTTTTTAAATACTATTATTTTCTATACTGATGTATTTTTATTTTATTTACAAGTCTTCTATATTCTAATTTCATTTATTATACTATTGTGCTTATTTTCTATACTGATGTATTTTTTTTTTTTTACTTATTCTGACTTTTAGAGGCATTTGCAAGTGGATCGAAGTTTTTCACCATGCCAGATTAATGTTTCTAAAATGGTAAAGTTGTTTATATAAATGTGATTTCTTTGTTGATGTTACTAACTACAAATACAATTATATGTATTATGTAGGTTGGTACAATGTCTATGGAGTCGGGCCTCGTGGGGGAGTTGGTGACTATGTCCCTCATTTTGCAGTCTTTTTTAGCTCTCGTAAACGAACTTTGGTAGATTTTTGCTATTGTTGGAAGAATATATTGTGGTATTGCTGTGTTTTTTTGTGTTTTCAGCTGATTTTTAAATAAATGTTGCTGATTTTTATCCGATTTTTGGCTCCTCATTTCGTCTACTGTTGGTTGGTAGATTTTTCGCTACTGTGGAATAATGTTTTGTGTGGTTTTGCTGTGGAATAAATGTTGCTGCTATTTTTTTTAATGAATGTTGTTGCTGGTCTTTTTTTTTTTTGTTGAAGCGTTGAATTTAATTTTTGTATATTTTTAGCTGAACTTAAATTGATTTTTGGGCCTATTTTGTGCCTAAGTTTGGGCTGATTTTTTTTATTTCTGAATTTTGAGGTGCTTATTGACATTTTTGGGCTGACTTTTGGGCCAAAATTAGCCCAAAACCGAACCGAAAACCGAACCTAGATTGAAACCGAACCGATAGTTTAATGAACCGAAAAGGAACCGAAACCGACAAAAAACCGAACCGAAACCGACAAAAAACCGAACCGAAACCGGTCGGAACCGAACCGCAGGAAACCGATCGGTTTGGTTTTTGGTTCTTTACGAACCGAACAATTCGGTTCCGGTTCCGGTTTGTGGCTAAAACCGCACCGAACCGAACCGTTCTCACCCCTATATTATGGAGAGTATTATAGACAAAAGAGATGGGGATGAGTTTATTTGGAAGACTATTTTTTGTCTGGAGCAATGTGATAAGGATGGCTTGAGGGATAAAATTATCTTATTTCTTGTTAATAATAACGTAAACTTAATCGCAAGGTGAAAGGGGGCAACTATTTTGAATACTAATTTTTGCTTAGTTGAATACTACCTAGTTGAAAACCACAATTGAGTACATATTTTTAAGTTTTTTCTTACTTTAATACCAAAATAAAAATAAAAGTACAAAAATACCCTTTCATACAAAATACTAATTACATCAATTTTTCTTTGAAATTACCTATTTGAAAACCAAATAAAAAAAAAGAAAAAAAAAATTCAAACACAAAAAACCTCCCTCCGTCCACCTCCCTCCGTCCACGCCGCCCGACGCCGCCGCCGCCGCTCCAACCATCGCCGCCGTCGGACGCCGACGCCAAACACCGCCGAACGCCGCCCAACGTCGCCCAAAGCCGCCGCCGTCGTCGTCTTTGAATAGTAAGTTATAGTTGTTTCGATTTTTTTTTCTTTAATATTTATTTAAGATTTGATTGTTTGATATGGGTAATTAGGATTTGGTTGTTTTAGGTTAGAATGATCGTTAATTAGTAATGGGTGCATCTGATTTCAGTCGATTTGAGCATTGATTTGAGATTCGTGGGTCGGTTCTTCGTTCACCATTTTCGACCTGTATATGTCGATTTTCGATGAATTTTCGACAGGTTGATGTCGAAAATTCATCCAAAATCGAAGTTGGTGATTCGAGCAACGAACCGGTCCTAGGTCCCGAGATACCGGAATTGTACACAAAATTTGATAAGCACATTGCTTATCATATTGTGAACGGAGGGCCAGATCGTTCGGAGCGCGGCTCAGAATTTCGAATACGAAATCACACAGGAACCTTGAAAGGTTGGGAGCCGGCGCCGTTTATTACAGAGGTAGTACAAAGATGTGGTTTAATGTCAGTTGTACAGGCATCGTACAACACTGTGGACGGCCATCTACTTAGAGCCTTCGTAGAGAGATGGCAGCCAGCTACCAACACATTTCACTTACCTGTTGGAGAGATGACCATCACACTTGACGATGTGAGTACGTTGGTCGGTTTGCCAGTTGTTGGGCGTACCGTATCTTGCGAGCGTTTGGTCCGTGATTCCAAAACCATTCCCAGTTCTTTGATGTTCGAGTTGCTAGGTGAGTACCCGGACGATGTAAACAAGAAGAAAGCGGTCAAGTTGGAATGGTTGAAGGCTAAATTTAGCAAAGTGACCATGAGAGATAGTGCGGAGAAGAGGACATACGCCATTCGGGCGTATTTGTTATTTTTGCTCGGGTGTACTATACTGTGCGACAAGACAGGCAACATGGTAAGCGTTGAGTACCTAAATCTTGTATCTGATTTGGATCGGATCGGCGAGTATGCTTGGGGCACTGCATGTCTTTGCCGGTTGTACGATGAGCTTTCCTCAGCCTCACAAAAATCAACGAACTCGATGGCTGGCTGGCTGACGCTCTTTCAGTCATGGATTTACGAGCACTTTCCTTATTTGGGGGGTGGCACATTGAAGACGGAATTCGAGGGGCCATTAGCGAGCCGATGGGAGCCTCAGTCAAAGACTACTTCAACGCCTGAACGAGCGTCGTACCTGCGATCTCGATTAGATGATTTGATCCCCGATCAGGTAACATACCAGTTTAATAATTTGTTATTACTACTTAAGTAGGTTTTTACATCTAATTTTTTATTTATTTTACTAGGTTTTATGGTCACCGTATACGGCTATTCGTGATCATTTCCCGATGCCAGATTCTGCTTGGTTTAGTCCTATTAATTCTCGAAATGCTGTAATCCGACCATCCATTTCTGCAGGCTTCCAACCATCAGCTTTAGGATCATGACATCGGTACCAATAATCGGCGATAGGAGGTATTGGACAATTCTTGTTCAAGACAACATGCACGAAGTGACAGTTGTCGACGAATGCCATACCGTGCTCTTGTCTCTCGCTGAAAAGCTTTGGATCGCTCAATAGGGGAAGGAACGTGAGACACTGATACTTGGATAAGTAGACAAGCACAATATTGTATGTTGAAGCAATTACATGACCCATATTTGGAAAAGACATCCAATGATCACGAGTTGCAGGAACATCCCAGTTACTCACAATAGCTTGCATGCTTCTAACGGTTTCTTCGCCACGGTGCATGGTCGTGTAAGTGGAAAAATTAGAAGTCAACTCCCGTAGCATGTCATCTCGCACTCGACCCCATTCATCTTCTCCAAATCCCATCATAGAGGCAACTGCCCGAAATCCACAGTGTCCATCTGAACCGACATTGATGATTTCTCGAACGTGCATACGAAATCGTGGATGGATCGTGTCAATGTACTTATTCTTGCCGATCAAACCTGGTGGCAATCCCACATCTGCATCTTCAAATAATGGTTTGACCGACTCTTGTGTCGGTATAGTGCTTTTTCCTGACTCTTGAGTTGGTATAGTGTTGAAAGAATCATTCGAATGCCCTCGTAATCTCATCAGTACAGGTATAAGCTGCAGTATATTACACTTCATTACTCAGCACAATTATAAAATACAACTTCAATGAAATGAGACGATAGTAGCGACATTTACCTTTGGAGAACAACTAGCTTGCTTCGATTTTTTTTTCTTTGGCTCCACATACTCAAAATGTGATTTGTCCCGAGTGCTTGATTTGTCTTTCCTACTTTTTGCCGGTCGACCTTTGCTAACAACTTTTTCACTTGGCTCCGTAAGGTTAGTATTCTCTGGGTGGGTAAAATGTCTCAAATGGTTGCGCAATCGAGTTTTTGCATCGAGATCGGCACATTCAAAGAGCTTCTAGTATTCCGATAATTCTTCGTCGATGGTTGGTAGGATGACTTGGCCTGTGGTCGCGACGGGCTCCATACTCATGTGTTTCCAATACGAGCCTATTAACTCAAGTGGGATAGGACATTTGTTCACAACAACATACTCATGAAGTTCATGGCGACATGGTAGACTGTGGGTTGTTCGGATGGCGCAACTACAACCCATATCGCTCGGTTGCAATAGTTTCGCATTGTCCACCTCAACTTTGATTAGTTGCAGAGCGTATTTTGAGATACTTCCACGAAGCTCATTGTATATCAACGTTTTGAAAGTGTGCTCGTAAGTATTTTTACTTACTTTAAAGGAAGCCTTGATGTCATTGTGTTGTTCGACAATTTGATTGTGGACTTTTGTATACAAATCCACAAATGTGCCAGTTGAATTACGCACATCCCTTTTCATTCGTCCGTGTGCCCCCTCCACCCTATTAGAAGTGTACGTTCCAAAATGAGTATACTTATTTGTCCACACCGATACAAGTCTCTCCTTGTACGGATCCAACCATGAATTAGCTACATACTCTATAGCCGGGAGATAACCCATAAATGTTCTTTTCAAATCCTCCCAATCCTCATTGAACTCCTCTATGGTATTTCTTTCAATAAGAGCCGAAAAACTCGACTGAAATTGCTTCCATTTGGTGATGTCCTTTGGGAACAATTTCTTACAATTGGCCACTATATTCTTGTTCACATGCCACCGACACAGCAAGTGATGACTCGATGGATACACATTGGCCACTGCTTTCATTAAACCCAAATCTCGATCTGTTACAATGCAATTAGGCCGAGGACAACTGGTCATGGCCTCCTTCAAACAACGCAACGCCCATTCAAAATTTTCCGTCTTTTCGTGGTCCAAGTAAGCAAAGGCAATTGAGAACGTCTTGTTGGTACAAGTAAAACCCACAATCTCAAGAAATGGGAGTCCGTAACGATTGGTCTTGTACGTGCAATCGATGACGAATACGTACGGATACGACTGTGCCAACTTAATGCATTTCGGGTGGATCCAAAACAAGTCGGTAATCGCATTCAACTCGTTCGATCTATGGTACGAGAGGTATTCATCTTCTTTCAACTTGACAAACAATGATTGCAATTGAGATCTCCCATCCAATTCACTGAAATTTAACTTAGAGATAGTATTGTAAACTGTCTTCATACCAGTTACATTAGACGGGTCCTTTTGCTTCAATGCTCTTAGAATTGCCCTTGGTTTCACCATTGCTTTCTTCATAGTGTGAACAAAGGAAACATCCTCCTTTGATAATCTTCCGGCATAAGAGTATCCGTGCAAGTTTTCGAATAAGTTGTGGTTGTGAATACCACAACTAACATCCAATTTCCACTCAGCCTTTTCATCATCCTTGTGTTCCCTTGTCCCCTTCAATTTAAACGGACAATTGCATTTCTTTGAACCGGTGCTCCTTTTTCCCGGTCTTTGATCATCTTCACCTGGTACCTTCTTGCCAACATAATGGCCCCCACGCTCACAACGAACAATCACATACGGTGTCCTACGTCCTCTATCCCCGTCACTCGAACCCCCAATCATTAACACCATTCCAATTCTTTTACATACTTCACGAACCCATGCCATTAAAGCTTCTTTTGTTGGGAATTTTTCTGACGTGGTAAATGAATGGGTGCAATCGATCTACACAAAAGTGTCGAAAATATAAGACAAGTAAATTTGCAACAGGAACAAAATCGACACTAAAGTGTCGAAAATTACCCATATTTTCGACACTTAAGTGTCGAAAATACATGGCGAGTTTTAAAAAAAAAAAATTTCAAAATCGATGTTTTAGCTCAAAAAATACATGAATACATACCTGAATGGGTTCTCCTTGCTCGTAAACTACCATTCTATTGTCATTTGAGGCCATTTTGCAAGTTGTGTAAGGTTTTGATTTCTTTTGTTTTGGGGTTTTTTAGGAGGGTTTTTGGGGAGGGAGAAGAAGGAGGTGGAGGAGGTGAGGGGTTTGTGAGTGAGGAGGGAAATGTTTTTTTTAGGTTTTTGATTATTTGGTTTTTAAGAAAGAAAAATAGTATTTGTAATATTTTTTGGTTTTAATTTTCATTAAGGGTATTAAAGTAATTTACAATTAATTATTTATTTTTTATTTTTTTGGTATTCAACTAAGCAAAAACTAGTATTCAAAATAGTTGTCCCCAAGGTGAAAGTCACAACCAAATTTAGGGACAATTATAAATAGGGACTATTAATGAAACCCTCTTCTAATATTTTTGTGACAAGGATTGGTCCAGCTATTTTTCACTTATTACTGATACACTCATCCCTTCACTATAATTTCTGAATTTTTTTTTTAGTTAAAAGGATCTTTTGGTGTTTCCAGGGTACAAAATACACACGCAGGCGCAAAATCCGCGCGTGTAACACACGATAAGGCTGCCGGGAATAGAGCTCAAATTCAGGCTAATAAGTAGAATAATATTCAGATGATACACCAAAAAGCACGACTATGAATTACCCAAACAATAGGAAATTTTCATAATTTGACCATACCTCAGGGGTTGGTTGTAATTTACCCTATATCATAAAATAAAGGACAAATTGAATAAATAGAGGCCAAATTGTAATTTATAATAAATTTCGGAAACTTAAATTAGAGGTTTGATTGCAATTTCCCGAAAAACGATTATTACACACCGTCTCTTCTCCAACACCGCCACATGGAACCTAAGGAAAAAAGTTTGCACCACAGAATCTGTTGAATCCGTATACATTTGGAAAACATGTAACGTCCTAATAATATTTCGACCGTACTAAGAATTCTTGTCCGCTCTGTAAAGCCGTCCCTTTATGTCGGATTGAAAATATTGACAATTAATTGGTATTAGATAATTTCAGATTTATGTTGCCCACTAATATTCATAGTCTTTTCAATTATTGAATTAATTGAAGTCCAATATAATTGAGTCTACATCCATGGCTACTTCAAACAATGGAAAAAGTTTCTTTTTACTTTTAAATAGAGTAAAAAGCAGTTTGCCCCCTAAATTATGGGTCGATTTGCACTTTACCCCCCAAACAAAAAAAATTTGCACGTTTTTACCTAAACTCGTTAATTCGTTGCACGGTGCCCCCTAAACTCAATTTTCCGGCAATTTTGACCGGAATGTTATATCATGTGCGATGCACGTGTGATTTGCGGGGGTAAATTTGTCTATTCACTAAAATTCTATATATTAAATATAAATTAATCATTAAAAAACAAAAAAAAAAAAAAAGAGAAAAAGAAAATTGTGATCTTCTTCCCCAACAACCTCCCAGACCCATTTCCATGCCAAAAGAACAGAGAGCAACGAACGGAGCAATTAAATCTCATCTCCATCCATAAAAATATTTTCAATCAATTCTACATAGAATAAAAAAATTTACAGAAATTGATTCTCATTCCTAATTTACTCATTCCTTCTTCGATTCCGCCGAGGGTGTCTTCGAACATCTCGTCAATCAAAATAATCTAGACTCCAAATTTTACTCATTCCTTCTTCGATTCCGCCGCCGCCGTTTTAACGGGCTCCTTCCCCGGCTTCACATCATTAGCCTCGTCTGCCGGCGCCGAAATGGAGTCGTTTCGCAACGGGATGGTGGGAGGTTGTGGGCTGGGGTTTGGGCGATAGGTCTCGTTGTCGGAGTTGGGTCCTGGGTTGCTTTGGTAGAATTGATTAGGGAAATTCCGACGGCGGAAGGAGTGGGAATTGGAGGCGGCGCAGAGGAGGAATTTGGGCTAAGCAAGATGGGAACAAGAATAATTTTTTTTACAGAAGTTGAGAATTAGAGAGAGAGAGAGAGAGAGAGAAAGAGATTTGGCAGATTAAAAAAATGAAAAATGAAAAGGAGAGATAAAAAAGAAAAAAGAAAAATTAAACTTTTAGTCAAGATGCGAGTGAATAGACAAATTTAACCCTATCAATTTCACATGTGGCGCGCGTGCACAGATTTCCGGCGAATTTTGCCGGAATATACCACTTTATGGGCACCGTGCAACAAAAACTCGAGTTTAGGTAAAAACGTGCAAAAAAAAATTGTTTGGGGGGCAAAACGCAAAATGGGTCATAGTTTAGGGGGCAAACTGCTTTTTACTCTTTTAAATAAATTTTATCAAAATAAAGTACTATATTTATGTTGCGGAAAACAGTACGAAACAATTGAAAAAATACTTCAATATATATTAATTGTTGATCAACATCAAATTACATACACATGGGATATATGCTAAATACCTAATTAAATTACGAAACTAGCAGGAAAAAATTCACTGGCAATTAACAAATCTGAATTTGTCTTCCCCTAACCAAACCCTACCAAATAAATTGTTTCTACGTTCATCAATTACAGGCTGACGTGGGCATCGCGACGGCTTTACATAGTGGACAAAAATTCTTCACACGCAACCATCGTTTGATGCAGGATACATGATACTCATGCCCGCATCCGAGGATTCCAACACCTGTCTCGTCTTTCAAGTGATACATACCATCCAAGCAAATCGCGCAAACTTCGGTTTCCTCGTCTTCGTATCCTTTATTATCGAGAATATCCGGACACAAAATCTTTTTCTTCAGACACTTGTCAATATCTTCCTCGGACAAAAAACTGCCATTGTTATTAGTACGATGTTCTCCTAGGTGAGTTTCCCCGTATGCCAGTTACCAGATCGAGCATTAGCAAAATTATGCGGGCAGACATGACTTCTTCGATCGATCTTTAATCACAGGTTGAGAGAGAAAAACTTTGGATTGATAAGCAGAAATTGTGATGTATGGATTGATAAACAAAATTGCACCACCAATCAAAAAGAAAATCCGGCGCCGTCCATTGCCGCCCTAAGCACCGCCGTTGTCTACACCATCTTATGAAGCGAATCTGTTGTTCCGTATGACAACTGAATCCTGCACAAATTTCCGGATAACTTATTTTTTTTCCAAGTTATAAGAGATAATTATCAATTCATTATTGGTCAATAGGATTATTTCTTCTCTTCCAAGTTATAAATATCAATTTAAAGAGAGTCAATCAAATCGTGCCACGTCATCAAAGAAGGTTATCAAGGACTCTTATTCTACTAAGCGCTCTGTAAAGCCGTCCCTTCATGTCGGATTGAAAATATTGATTAATGTGGAAAGACAATTAATTGGTATTACATAATTTCAGATTTATGTTGCCTGGTAATATTCACAGTCTTTTCAATTAATGAATTAATTGAAGTCCAATATGATCTCGTCTTACATAAAATTTATGAAAATAAATTAATACATATGGTTGGAAAAACAGTAAGAACAATTGAAAAGATACTTTAATATATATTACTTGTTAATCAACATCAAATTACATACACATGGGAAAATATCGGCGTATCGTTTTCCTCCGTGTATCGTATCGTTATCCTATCGTATCGTACGATATTTAACCAACTATTAAAAATAATAAAATATATATATCTACATAATAAAAATACTATAAAAATGTAAAATTTAATATTTTAAAGTCAAACTACTAATTCCTACTTTGTTAAAAAAAATAATCTATATAAATTATATCATAAAATAGGACAGAAGTCGTAACTGCTAAAGAAAAAATAACTTCAATAAAGTTCAAATTTTGACACCGCCACTCTCTAACCTTCTCCACTCCCAAATTTTAAGAATATTGTACGCATCAAATACCAATTTTTTAAATTATTTTTTTTGTTGGTATTGAATGACAAAACCTAGCAAATTTCAGTGGAACGGTTTGTTGGTGGGCTAATGGGCCCGAACCGCGTTGCAAACGGCTTGACAACCGGGTCGTTAACGCAGAGATGAAATGACGCCGTGTACCCGTTCTTCTCCGCGTTCACGCACTCCTCGCAATGAGCCATTTTAATTTCCTTGTTCGTCTTCGTCGCTGTTGACGGAACGTTAACGTCGTACCAACCAACAACCATCGGAATTGAATCCACACCCATACCCGTACCCGGATTCGGATTCGGATCCGAATGGAAATTTACCCTCGCCATAGCCATCTGATAATTCTCTCTCTGAATCCTCGGGATTTCACAATCACAGGTTGAGAGAGAAAAACTTTGGATTGATAAGCAGAAATTGTGATGTATGGGTTATGTTATGTGGTGTATATATAGAGTTTAATAATGTGATAAGCAGACTATATCTCTAATCCATGTAGACTTGGAACATCTAATCCTATTCGGACTTCAATCCTATTTTTTAGAATAATAATAATAATAATAATAATAATAATAATAATAATAATAATAATAATAATAATAATAATAATAATAATAATAATAATAATAATAATAATAATTTATTTATGGAAAAAACCAATGATTGAAGTCCAAATAGGATTAGATATTCCAAATCTACACGGTCACATTATATGGTAAGTATTACCAAAAATAGGGGAATTAAAATCTTATCACATTATTAAACTCTATATATACACGAGTCACGACATAACATAACCCATACATCACATGAATCTCTGTTTATAAATTCCAATTTTTTCTCTCTCTCAACCTGTGATTAAAGATCGATCGAAGAAGTCATGTCTGCCCGCATAATTTTGCTAATGCTCGATCTGAGAACTGGCCGGGTTATGTCTTTTACCCCGGCGTATGGGGAAACTCACCTTGGAGAATATCGTACTAATAATAATGGCAGTGGTTTGTCCGAGGAAGATATTGATAGGTGTCTGAAGAAAAATATTTTGTGTCCGGATATTCTCGATAATAAAGGAGACGAAGAGGAGGAAACTGAAGTTTGCGCGATTTGCTTGGATGGTATGTGTCACCAGAAAGACGAGACAGGTGTTGGAATCCTCGGATGCGGGCACGAGTATCATGTATCCTGCATCAAACGATGGTTGCGTGTGAAGAATTTTTGTCCACTATGTAAAGCCGTCGTGATGCGCACGTCAGCCTGTAATTGATGAACGTAGAAACAATTTATTTGGCAGTGTTTGATTAGGATACTGGTGAAGAGAAATTCAGATTTATTAGTTGTCTGCTAGTTTCGTAGTCATGTTTTAAATTCTGTTTTTTTCGTGGGTGTATTATTAGGATCCCATGTGTTTATGTAATTTGACGGTGATCAACAAGTAATAATATTAAATTATTTTTTTTAAATTGTTTCGTATTGTTTTCCGCACCATATATAGTTTAATTTGGGGATTTTTGCAAAAACCATCTTTGTGTAATCTTGATTTATAGAGTAGCCATGAAAACCAAACCAAAAACGGAATGTGAAAACTTGATCACGAAATTACTAAAAAAAATGCAACTAAATTTGAAGTTTCTTTCACCACGGCCGCGGGAAGAGTAGCCACGGTCACCACCGTAACCGCCTCCACCACGGCCGCCGCCATAACAGCCTCCCTCACGACGCCCATCGTAGAAGACGATTTCGGTTACTCGTAAACGGTGGCTCTCCCACGTGTGCGGCGGTGGATGGCGGTAGGGAGAACAGGAGATGGGATGGGTGGTGTGGGGAAGATGAAGCGCGCACTCTCTCTCTCTCTCTCCCTCCCTCCTTTTTCTTTTTTTATTTATTTTCTTTTTTGTGATTTTGTCTTCAATTTTTTTTTTTTTTTGGTTAAGTATTTTGTTTTGATAAATTTTATCTAAAAGAAAAAAGAAACTATTCCAGCAATGTACGTACAGCACTGTTTGAGTAGGATTCTTGAGAGCCATGGATGTAGAGTAGATGAAGATGATATCTATGTAGCACGGATACGGATACGCGGACACTGCGATACGCGGATACGGACACCGCGATACGGCATTTCTAAAAAAGTAGGATACGGACACTGGGGTGGATACGCGTAAAAATTAAAAATATAGGGGTTTTATAAATTATAAATAATATATTTATATATTTACAAATATTTATATATATATAATTTTTTGCATGGAAGAGAAGAAGAATCGAGTTTTGCTCTGTGTTATTTGTCTTCTGACAAAATTTGCTGTCTATTTTAATTTAAAAAAGAAAAAAGAAAAAAAAAAGAAGAAGAAGAAAACTAAAGAAACGCACTTTCAAATAAAAGAAACGTTGAAATTACATCTCAAGCAGTGTCCAAATTGGACACTGTCGCGTCCCCCTACTTTATAAAATTACAAAACGGCCCGATACTCAGACTCGACACTTTATGGAAATTCAGATACGGCCCGACACGGTGTCCGAGCCGTGTCCTGACGAGTCCAGGCGAGTCCGGTGTTCGATACGCGGATTCTCCTAGTGTTTGGCGATATTGATTAAAATATTAATTAAAATATTAGCAGCCAAGATAGTAATATTAATTAAAATATTTTTTTAAGAAAAAAAAATTTAATTAACAGTTAAATTACTGTCTCCAACAGTTAAATAACTGTTAGATACAGTACTTTTGCAGCCAAACAGTAATATTGATTAAAAAAATTCAACATCGGAGACCCGGCGGTCAATGGCGGTTGACCTACCGGAAAAAAAATCAGAAAAAAAAAAAATCGACCCCAGAGACCGGCGGTCAACGGCGGCTGACCGGCGTTCTCCGGTAGTGGCGGATCAAATTTGAAATAAGGGTCAAAATTGGTTAATTGGTGAAATTTGACTAAATTGTGGTGTAAATCATGAAATTGGAGTTGAATTGGGTTTCAATGAATTGGGGGGTAATTTTGGTATATATAAATGGGTTTTCCTTATTTGCAAATAAATATTTGAAAGACAAAAAAATTGAATAACTCTTTTTGAATTAAGTGTTCTTATCAATGGGCCTATTTGCCATTTACCCATGACTAAAATCACAATGGGTCCTATGTGCTATTTAAAAAATTCACAAGGGTTTTCGCTATTTTTATATTACACAGAGGTATTTTTTGCAATTTACTCCCATAATATGGCAAGTATTACGAAAAATAAGGAATTAGAGCGATACTCGAACTCTAATTACACATTAATTGCTTAAACTATTTATATATACAAGGTATAATATAATATAGACACCAATATTTATAATATAATATAGACACACACATATATATATATATATATATATATATATATATATATATATATATATATATATATATATATATATATGCGCTAAATTCCATCTCTTCTCTCTCTCACCCGGCCCTAGTGAAAGATCGATGGAAGAATTAATGTCTGATGAGCCTCCTCGTTTCAGGCAAATTAACAACGGCACCGTATATTATCATGTCCTAGATCATAGGATGATATATGATAATGCAATAGATGACTCTGTAATTTGGGTTATTGGGGCTGGTGATACCGAACAAGCTGTAACAGAAGATCATAGGATGAGTCCGACTCAAAACGTTAACGGCACTGGTTTGTCCGAAGAAGATATCGAAAACTGTCTGAAAACGAGGAATTCGTGTCGTAAAGGAGAGGATGAGGAGAGTGAAATTTGTGCGATTTGCTTGGATGATATGATCACGTCTTGTGAAAAAGAAAACGAGGAGACGACGACAACGATGGTGATTGGGATTCTCGGCTGCGGACATGAATATCATATGTGTTGCATCAAACGATGGTTGCGTACCAAGAATTCTTGTCCGCTCTGTAAAGCCGTCGCATCACGTCGGATCGAAAATATAGATTAATGTGGAAAAACAATTAATTGGTATTAGGTAATTTCAGATTTATGTTGCCTGCTAATTCATAGTCGTGCTATTTTATGTATTATTTACGTTATTATCAACATCAAAGTCTTTTAAATTAATTAATCGCCTACTGTGTTTGGCACCATATTTTCATTACTTTGATATAATATATAGGTACAATCATCTGAATATTATTTCTACTTATTAGCCTGAATTTGAGCTCTATTCCCGGCAGCCTTATCGTGTGTGTAAAAAGCGCAGATTTTGCGCCTGCGTGTGTATTTTGTACCCTGGATTTGAAGGTGGAGAAAATCGAAACAAATGATTTGTTTATGATGTGAAGCCTTACCCATTTGTTTTTTGAAATCTCCATTGAACATGTTGAAAGAAAAAAAAAAAAAAAAACAGCAAGCAGTGGAACAGTAAGCACGTGGGATATTTGCTAATTTTTTTATTTTCACAGTAATAGTAAATGCAATAAGCTCCAATTGTATTATGTGTGAGAAATGGTTTGAATACTCAATTCATTATAATCAATGGATCGGAATCTTTACACAACTCAACTTTGTCTAATATCAGTCAGTCCCTTTGGATGAAATTTTGTTGAGATATCAGTTTATATATCATGCCAAAAAACATATATCATACGGCCAAATTCATGACAATATTTCATACTTGAACATTATTCACATTATTCACAACAAAAATACATTCACCCCTGATAAATATATCTAAGCATGATAAAACCATGTACCCCAACTCCTCCAATCCTTAACAAGTACGAGTTGATAATGTTGTCTAAGCATGAAAGTTCCATTAAATGATTTCATGGAACTTCTTTTAGCAATTCGACATTACAAAAACGTCGGGTTTTGCAGTGTATTCCTTTTTTCGTTCATACAAAATCCAATTCATATGTTCCGCCATACAATCATAACATGTGACAGGTCATACAATCATGTACTTACACGCACACACGCATTTTATACGTAAAATGTTAGTAAATGATAAATACTCGATTCGAGCAATCGACCACCTGGACTTAAAACAAAAAGTAACATAAAAAAAAGGGAACAAAAATATTATCTTGCAATAATGTTTGTTTCAAATCCAAGAAAGTTATCTCGTGATCCTTTTTACTTTCTTTTACCTCCTTTCCGTTTCCCTTTCCCTTTTTTCGACTGCGGTTTCTTCTTACCGTTTCCTTTTCCATTTTTGCTATTATTTTTTCCATCGTCATTCTCGTCATCATCAGAAACAACAGAACTCGAAGGAATCATCTTGTGATCATCCACCACTTGAGATTCAATAGTACTTACATTTGGTGGTTCATTATTCGAACTCGACATTAATTGAGGCCTCCTTTCTTCCAATCTCTTCATAATTTCTTCAATCTTCGGCATTGCTTTAGTATCGAAGTCACTGATAATCATGGCAATGACTTAATTACAAAGGGCAAGAAGAAAAGAAAAGAAAAAAAAAAGTAGTCTTCAAAGTAACTTGAACACATATTAACATTAGTTATTTCCGAAATGGTTTTCTTACAACTAACCTCGTATCTAACAAAGAACAAAGCTCGGTCAGTTCCTCAATCGTTGCAGTGACTTCGTCCGCCACATTTTTATCACTTACCTTTGCCATTTCAGCAGTTAATAAGTTAATATGGTTCTCCATTTCCTCCTAAAAACAAACAAGCAGACAAGATATATCATATAAATGATTCATATATATTAGCCAGATACAAAAACAATAAAATTTAAAATAAAATAATAATATTTTTCCCCTATTTACCTTCTTTCTCAAGACAAGGCTCTTCGAATCTCCATCATTTCTATTCCGTAGCGACTCCAACGCGTCAAACAATTCTCGAACAATACCCCAGTTTAAGTTTAGTTGAATATCCCCTTTTCCTTTCTCTGAGCTGGTTAACCGTGAATCGGTTTCCAATGTCGTTTTCGAAGATTGCGTAGTAGTAATAACTTGTTCACCAACAACATTTCTTTCGACGGTAGCTTCTTTATCACTGCTCTTAGGAAATAGTTTTTCGATGACCTCATTTCTACACGAGAAGGACTTCAAATCAAGAAAAACTGCATTAGGGCATAAAAACTCGAGACGACGACTATTCTCGTTCGAGCCTATAATAACAAGTGGATCCCCGATAATATTGAATGCTCCAGCAACTGCAGATTCGTCCGACACATTATTCATCCGTCTACACCTAATCGCTTCACAAAATTTCCACGGCAGCTGGTTTCTGATATGAGCTACTTTAAGCACGTCGAAAAGTACGTTGAACGACAACTCCGAATTCAGACACGACAAACACAGAATCATGAACAGCCTCAGCATAAGCACGAGAAAATAGTAGCTGCCGTTGATATTCGAACGAGCGATCCACTCTGCTGTACCCTGACTTTTATAAAGACATTCTCTGACCACATTCACCACAAAGTTAAACGTGTCAGCAGCGTACGATTTCTTGTCCGTTACTAGACCGGAACTCGGATTCGCATCCGGTTTAAGGCACATTAAATACTCCACGAACGACGATTTTGAAGTGAAAAAAAACCCTCGAGAGTGAGGAACCAAAATCACTCGCCCTCCAGTTTATGTTGTAAGTTTCTACAAGTGCATTATGAAACTCGCGACTAAGAGCTTCTTTCGAAGATTCTTGCACACTGATCAGATTCTCGATGAATGACTTCCATGAAGAGTTTTCAGACAGCCTCGCGATAATTTTCTCATGAATTCTGTTTCTCTGCAATAATCCAGACCCGAGCATTGTCATTGCCGCCTCTCCTATCTGCCTATAAGTGAGTTCATTATTATTCCTTGAGCTACTAGCCTTTCTCAAGATAATTTCTTCGAGTAAATTATTGGAAAGTTCGGTTTCCCTTAAAGATATCATATCCTCAGATAAAGAGTGTCGAGGGTCCAAAGGAAAAACAGAACTGAAGTATTTGGACTCGACGCATAGCGAAAGAAAGTTCTGCAGTTTCTTTGTGGTGGGTGATTTCGACTCGACGAACCTTGTTATATCGAAGATGTGAACGAGGCACACACTTTGGCAGTACATAGACAACGAGGGCTTCGTCAGAAGAGATTGAAGAGCATCCAAAACTTGTAGTCCAGTCGAAACTATATCTTGACACCAATATTCTCGAGCAGCTGAAGCAAAATGACAAACATCAAGAGTTGACAACTTTCTTTTCGGCACAACGAACCTCTTATCGGAATTTCTAATCCATGCAGAATTAGGGTTGAGCAATATACAGGTGTCACTCGAGTTATTCGGCGACCTCACTCCAAAGTAGTTAAAACAGAATCGAGCAGTGTCTTCACATTCGTTGAGGTCAGCCCTTTCGACAGAGTCGAGAAATTCGAAGATCTCCAAGCTTTGCACCTTCCATAGGTTCCAAGCGATAACAAGTGTTCCACCAGAGACTTTGTTCTGCGACATTCGTTCTTCGAATAAACTTTGATCGACGAGGAATTTTGTCGGATCCGATTCGTAAATTGTCGGATGCACTTGAAAATGGGCATCGAGGAATTTTCTGACGGATAGAACTTCGACCATACGAGATTTGTATTGCTTCGAATCACTATAACACTGCATCAACTCGGACAAGTTCATCCTATCACTCATAGACAAAAATTTGGCCTCGGCGCAAATTGACGCATGAAAATTTTCCGAAACCATATTCGCATCCGAAATCGCTTTTGTTAAAAGCTCTTCCTCTTGAGGAAATGATTTTAGAGGCCAACCTCGACTTCCATACACCCAAAGAGAGTTATTCAGTACATACGAAATTACGAGCAAAGAAGCATTCCGAAAGTCCATAGCCTTTTCAAGCAAATCAATCTCACGTAAAACAAGCCCTAATTCTTGTGCAATCTCTACAGCCTCGATAAAATTTCCGGAATCTTCCTCCAATATTAGAAGCTCTTCAAGGCAGTCCCTTGACTTCAAGAAGTTGCGTTTCGATTCCTCCGTACTGAAAGCACGAACAAACTTCATCATTGACATACTGTCCTTTTTCTTATGACATTCCAAAGCACATTTTTCGAGAAACTGTTGTGCAATATTGTCGATCTCCTTAAATCTTGTCATAATTCCGGTATCGGACGATGCTTGTTGTTTCCATTGCTCAATGTACTGCAGACCGAGGTCAAAATGATTGCCTTTGGTGCAAGCTGATAAGCACTCGTCGAAAAAATTCCCCTTGTTATAAACTTCAGTGGCAAGTTTGTAATTTCCAGCTAATGAGAAGCACTCCCCTGCTTTTCGAAGCTCAGACGTACCACATTTTTCCATGTATATCCTTCCTGCACCAGTAAATTAAATAAAAAAAATCAATCGGCTCCTCTAATTTGGTTTATAAATTTGTCCTCTCGTATTTTCAATATTTTATCAAGGCTAAGTTAGATATTGAATTTATGATTTTTAACTCTTGAGGGATCAAGAATTTTTGTATACTTAGCATTGAAGTGGGGCCAGTAAAATGACCGAAAACGGTCATATGTAACCTCGTTTGTCCTAATAAAAGTTTGCAGTGCAATTGATCTTCCTCCTTCGTACTGTGAGGAGCCTCTTACATCACGAAATCTTTCAAAGTAAGAATTACCCAAAGTGCCATCGAGCATCATTAGAAACTTATGAAATGTGATAATCAGAGGATATTTTTCCGGTTCGATACCAACAAATGTGTCGGGGATATCTCTGAATTCAAGCATTTCATCTAAATCGTCCATATCCGTCGAATTGTTATTTCCGGAGGCATCCTCACTAGCAAAGCTGTACATATTGTAAAGTAAAGGTCATTAGTGCATTTCTAGTAGATAAAACATTTTTGGAAAATGAACAATCTTAAACCTTATGCCAACATAAAACAGGCAAATTTAAAAAAATTAATGTATATTTATTTATATAAACAACATTTAATAACCATTAAATAGATATATACAATATTGATGTTATAAATATTTTTCAGGAAAAATCAGAATCTTTAGAAATTGTTTAAATCGCATGTGCTATGTTGGCATGTAAGTCAATATTGCAAAACAAACCACAAAAGAAATAAAAATACGCGATAAATCTATGGGTAACATTTCCACATTCTATTGTAAAATAACATATAACAAGAAAGAGAGAAAAACAAAACACCATGAATCAGAGATCCAAACGCACCTCTTTAGTTGTGTTACGTGCTTTTTTACAGCATAACAGAGTTTTGGACTAACGGTAACAAAAAGCTGATGCAAAATAGGCGCAACATCGCCAGCTGTCATAGAATCCCGTGTGGCAATGAAGTGCGTGAGTGTTTGGTTGTTGGATGTAGAATAACAAATGCGGGCTTGATCCTCCCCAAGATTTTTACGAGCAAGAAACTGATCCTTCATTGGTCGTGGGTTTTGCACCGGAATTTTTTTTTCAAGTTGATTAACTGATACTTCGTCGATGATGGGTTTTTGCACCAGAGGCAGTTTCTTTTAAAAAAACCTTCACACCCATAGAAATTATAATAGCCATTTTTTGGTTTATAGAACAATTAAAAAAATATATAAAAAATTTAGCAAATCTTAAGTTACAAATACAGGAGAGTTCTTGCCGGAGAGAACATAACAAAATCTTTTACCTGACAAATAATACTGCCATGATAAATCACAGTGACTGGCCAGCATGAAAAGCTTCTAAACCAGCATCGGTTCCAATCCAAGTGAACCCCGTTCCTTTCGATATTCCTCTCGCTTTCATCAACTCCCTCAATTGGCTCACACTATCCCATTTCCCAGCATCAGCTAACGCGTTCGACAAAGCAACATACGCTCCAGGCCTACTCTCTCCACTCACTTTGAAAAGCTCGTTCGCTGCTATTTTCGCGAGCTCCACATCGCCATGGAGTCTGCAAGAACTCAGCAAAGCCGCCCAAACGTCGGAATTAGGCCTTTCGGACATTTGCATCACGAATTGAAGCGCCTGGTTCAAACTCCCCGCACGCCCTAATAGATCTACCATGCATGCGTAGTGCTCCATTCTTGGCTTCATCGAGTAAACCCAATCCATGCACTCGAATATCTTCCTCCCTTTGGCAACTAATCCTGCATGGGCACATGCAGAGAGTGCACCGAGAAAAGTAACGTAATTTGGTTTAGTGTGACGTTCGCTTATCATTCTATCGAAGAGTTCGAGCGATTCGTTTGGACACCCGTTTTTCCCGTATCCATCAACCATTGAAGTCCACGAATAGACGTTCTTTCTCGGCATGGAATCAAAAATGGATCTTGCATCATCGGTTCTCCCACATTTGGAGTACATGTCTATCAGAGCACTGCCAATCTTTATGTCTATGAAAAGCTCGGTTTTCATTAACTGCCCTTGGATCTGCTGGCCGATTTCGAACGCTGACAAAAGAGAACAAGCACCGATAATACTTGCAAAAGTAGATATCGTAGGCCTGAAATTTAGGCTCTGCATATCGATGAATATATGTATCGCCTTCTTAGCCGTCTCGACTGATTTACTGTATCCTTCGATCATGGCATTGTAAACCACCACATCCTTCTCATCAGTCTTGTGAAATACATCCTCGGCATCTTCCAAACGGCCTTGGTTCATGTACCCTGTGATCATCGATGTCGAACAAATCACGTTCTGGTCCAACATTAAATCGAACACTCTTCTTGCGTACTCAACCCTCCCACTCTTCACATACGAGTCAACCAATGCGGTGTAAAGCACATCATCATCTTCAACATTGGATTTCAATATCTGGGCATGAACCTCACGCCCCGTAAAAGGTAAACGTGACCCTGCATTTCCGCTAGTCGAACCCTTCAAAATCATCGAAAATGTGTATCCGTCGGGCTTTTCATTCGAGAGGCACAGTTCTCGAACCAAATCAAAAGATTTATCGACAAACCCGTGTTTTGTATAGCCCGATATCATGTAATTGTAGGCCGATAAAGTTCGGCGAGGCAATTCATCAAACACCTGGCGCGCGTCTGATAAACAGGAGGACTTGACGTACATGATGAGGAGTTTGATGGAGATATTGACATTGGGTTTGATACCAGCTTTGAGTATGAGGGGATGGATCTTTCGGCCGTGTGAGGGATGATCTGAGTTTATGTAATTCTGAAGAGCTGATGCCACAGAAAACAACTCAGTTACTGTAAGCGGGAAATTCGTATTGGGTTGGTCTAGAACTCTGATTTTGCTTAATATTCCATGTCTCATCGTCTTCTTCCCATTTGGTATCAAAGAATCATAGTTTCAACTGTAATTTCAAGAACTCAACGAGTGAATGAATTTTTTTCCTTTTTCTTTTTTTTTTCTTCCTTCCTTCTGGGCTCTCTCACATTAATTCGAGAAAGGGCTTATCATGGGCTGCAATGAATCCAATAGCAAATAAATAAAATTAAAGATCGAATCGAAATTAGTATTTTATTTTTAAATTGCAATTATTTTTCGCGAAATGAAAAAAATATGTATACTACTCAGGGGTGGAAATTGATACCAATTTTTTTTGTTTTTGCCGATGTTGATCTAACATTTTCTGATTTTAGAATAATATTTTTCAATCCGAATTCTGAAATTCCGAGTTCCGATTTTTCGAAATTTCTTGGATCCAAATTGGAGTAAATATGAGATTTCGATTTCCGATCCGATTTTCAATTTCAAAAAAATCCAAAAATTTCGATTTTTACCCAATATTACAGTTAGAATATCAATATTATTATGTATTTTATATTTTCGGTGACCAAAAAATAAAAAATTCTGAATTTTGTTGATTTCTTCTATTCGAAAATTTTCTGATTTTGAAACAAATTCTTTCAAACCAATTTCTGAAATTTCCAATTTCTTGTTTGAATGAAACGGAACTAATTTTTCACTTCCAAAACAAGAAATGGCTAATTACTATTAGATTGGTCCGAATTACACGCCTAATAGGCTAATACTACTCCAACCATGTGCTTTAATTAACAAGATTACCTAGAAATTGGGAAGAGTCACAATTATTAAAATCACAATTATTCTCAAAGTTACATTCATAAACTAAAACTAAATTAGTCGCAACGGGAAAGCTTTCAATTTTTAATTGACATCAATTTTCAATTTTCAAAAATCCCCCCTCATTAGTAAGTAAATTTGACTCCGTAAGAGTGAACAAAGACAATACGTAGTCGAGGGATTGTTTTAATTACCCAAATATTATGATTTTTTTCATAATTTAGCTTTACCTTAGGGTGTAATTGTAATTTACCCTAATTTAAAGCAATTTTTCAATATTTTTCCGAAAAGGTTTTTTCATTTATTTATATATTTTATAGTTAATTAAATAATTTTGAGATCATGTAATTAGGTAGATCAACATTTATTAAGGCACGCTGATAAACTATTCACTCGCTTGTCTTGTTCCTTTCATTTACTCTTCTTACATCAGACAAAAACACACACACACACACACGCAATTGTGTGGTGTTTTTGTGTGTGTGAAGAAGGGACAGAGAATACATTTCTTTTTTAAATGGATCAGATAGTTACATTAGAGCCTAAATTGGTTGTTACAATCAAGAACTCTTCTCCATTTTTTCACCTTTTTGGTTGTTATTATTTCCATGGTTGTTAATCTCTTACCATTTACGGTTCGATTCAACAATCCGTTTCAAGTTTTCAACTTTCGATCTTTTACTATTCATAACTTGTCTTAAACATAAATTTTAGCATCTTATTTCGACAAAAAACAAATAAATAGGTTTTTTTATTATTTATATATTTTATAGTCACTAGGCAGGTGCACGTGCGTTGCACGTGTCGTAACAATGTTAACAATGGAAATCAAATAGAAAGCGACAACGACAACATTGGAAATCAAATAGAAATATCCAAAGTAGTATAGTAGTCTATGTCGCAAATTATATTACAAAGTAAATGTTTTCATATCAAGGTGGTGTTTGTAAAAACTTCTAGAAAAATAGAAATTGGTAATTATACGTTAAGTTAACGATAAGTGTTTATTTCTAATTGGGGTGTTAGCAAAGTCCATGAAAAATCAATTTTAGTCACTTATTTTAACAAGTTACTTTAAGAGGAGTTGGTCCATGCATGGATGCTTTTTATATTTAGCTTAAAACAATGTATTTTTAGAGGATTACAAGTAAAAGTTGGTACTTAAACACTCTCTAAGTGATTTTGAGCCCAAAAATGCTGAGAATGACTTTACAAAAGCTTTTACAAACACCACCTACCTGTATTTCTGATAACATGACTTGTCTATAGCAACTTTGTTGTTTCATTCAAAAGGCCTTAAAATTTGCGAGAGCTACATGTTAAATATTGAAGTACGTAGCACAAATAAATTGCGACATAACTTACATGTAGCAAGAATATGAATCACAATATGTTGTACACGGATTAATGTAACTTCATATCTAGATACATCAATTACTTTTTGGATTTCTAACTACATTATGAATATATTAGAAAGAACAGTTTTTCCTACAAAAATAAATAATTAAATAAATAAATAAAATAAGAAAAAGTGAGAATAACAATTTTATGCACTCAGAGTCTTCCTAGCTTCAGATTTTCTCAATCTATTGTCATTTGAAATGTTCAACGAAAATAGATATTTGATATAATTATACTAAGGGAAAATTACGGCCACTCCCTGAATTGTGGTCAAATTACGAAAACCCCCTCCTGTTGTGGGTATAATTACAGCCACCCCTCTCAACTATGTATTATCTTACGAAAAAACCACTTCAGGGGTAAATTTATGGATGTTAAATAGGTAAAATCGAACCGAAATTTCGGTACGTCAACATTTCATACCGTTTAACGAACTGATTATACGATTTGGTTCGGTAAATAACCGAATTACATAAATTTTATATAAAAATATTTAAAAAGAGGGGGGTGGCCGTAATTACACAAACAAATGGGTTTTTTTCGTAATTTAGCCATACCTCAGGGGTGTCTGTAATTTACCCAATGTCATGGTTGCATTTGCTCATTCTGGGAAAAATACTAAACAGGAAGCTGGAAATGTTAAATATTCAAACACCAAAAACACATATTTGCATACTTACAGAGTTAAAGTGTATGTGTGTACCGATTCTTTGATTTTCCCTCTAAGAAAAAACAATAAAAACATGAAATATAATATCTTTTATAAATCAACAAACTCTTAAAACTTAAAGGGTACAATACAATTTACATTCCTAGTGTATACCCTTTGTAACACTTACCCTCTAAAGTATCATTTGTAACACTTAACGCCTAAAGCTCAATTCAATTTGTTTTTGAAATCCTAATACATTAAAATTCTCTTGTTTTTTTTAGAATAAGAATTAAAATGATAATTAAATTATACAACTAAAAATATCCGTCGAAAAATGCAATATTTTAAAATTTTTAAAAATATTATCTTGTATTGTTGGGTACATATTCAATTAATAACATCTAATTGTTAGTGGACCAATTAATCGAATATATTTATATCGATAAATTTTAAGAAACCAATACGTAAATAATAGTAATCGTAAGTATTTATAATTATTTTAGTTCATTAATTTCTTAAAATATATTTTCATTCATTATTATATAATATATATTACTTTTTAGTTTTTTCAATAATTCAATTTTAGTTACTTTTCAATTTTTATGAGACAATAATTATTAGATTGTTATGTTTATTATGTTTTAGTTTTAAAATATAAAATATTTGATGATGAGGAGTAACTATTGCAAATGATACTTTAAGGAGTAAGTGTTATATATGCTATATTTTAAGAGTGCAAAATGTATTTAGTCCAAACTTAAATGCGGCAGATGGGAAAAACATTACAATAAATATGGTTGGGCATTGACTATTACTATTCTAATTCTCGCCCCCCCTACAGTAAGTTCTATTGATCTTTAGCTTTGTTGATATCGGAAAACTTTTTCAAAGGTTTATAGACTTACTTCTTCATCGATCATAACCAACTTCCTAAATATTTGAAGCAAAGTTTGTTCCGCAACTTGTCTCACTTCCGACTCTGAAGACTTTTAGTTTTGAATAATGCCTCTTCAAGTCTCGTGCCACCGGCTAAACACTCCTTGCTTATTTTCATTTCTTCAGAATGTGACGTTTTGATTTATAACCTTGTGAACATTCACGAAATCACCACGATCGACTTTAAATTAATGTTTTGACTAAAAAAACACTCTCCTTTTCGTGGATAACTTGAGCACGACATAAAAGGCATCGACGCATCGTATTATGATATAAATGTAGTGAAAAATAGAATAATGTTTAATAAAATGAACCCAAATAGGTAGTGGAAAGAAAGAATTGCCTCAGGAGATTTATTGTTTAATTAGTTTCGTTAGATAAGAATAGTGTTTTTTACTATAGGTTGTGAGCATATATTGTACTATCTCAAGAAGAGAAAAAATATCAACAAAGAATATTATATATCCAATTATAATTTAATATAAATATTAATTTGAATAAATATTTTGGCTGCAGTGGTGGTCGACAAGAAGCTGCAAACGTATATTAATAATTCTAATAGCGAATAGTTGGAACACTGACTTGAATATACCCGTGGCAAAATTCTCATGACAATATATACATTATAACATGAAGTTCGAAAAAGAGTTTTATGATTTAGTACAAGCGTACAACTTAGGATCTTCGTAAGAAGACACTACTCCAATACCTTAGAATTTGTAAAGGTTGTCTGAAACACAAATTTGTTGGCAGATGGGTACAACC
Organism: Erythranthe guttata; assembly: GCF_000504015.1. The sequence goes on from NW_012194461.1 coordinate 330,035, forward strand.
TATGATGGCCAGTGAACGAAAGATCTAGTCCATCTTCGTACCTAGCTACCTTATTATATTTGTAATTTGGATAATGTCCAATTCCTACATGGGGATACAAATTTATGCCAAAGGAAAAGATAGACAAACTCTCGTACATAATTAAACGAATAGTACATATATAGTTTGTGTAGATATCATCAAGGTAACACTATTAATTACCTTCTGGAGCACCTACAGTTAGATCAATTGCTTTCTCAATCTCCCTAATATATATATATATATATATATATATATATATATATATATATATATATATATATATATATAATATCAATGTAATTCTAGAGTTTCAAATATTACATGGAGATAATAGAAATTATAAACATATATAAACACCGGTAATGAACATAACTGGAATCTGTCTGGCTGAATACATTTATGTAGTGATGAGTTTTCGTAAATACCTGGATATAAACTGTTTATAAACAACCGAGTGTTTGTGGAAAGGATTGAGTGACATACTGTAGCAACAAATTCTTATCTGCGATTTAGACAAACAAGAAAAACTTGCACAAAAATAATTTATTGAATTAAAATAAAATATTGCGGGTTACAAACTATAATTTAATCCTCTGATTCTTCTCTCAAGAACAATATGTGTTCGACTTTGAATTTCGGAGACGGGTCGTTGACTTGATCTTCTCCAGATTTGATTTGGATTTGAATAACGTCTTCCGAGGGTCTTGCGACTTGAATCTCGGATCGAAACGCTGAACTTTGACGGGTTTTGACTTGAAGATCTTGGAGTTCTTGATGGATTTGGCCCTTCAATCTTCCTTCGACCTTGATTTGTTGAAGAACGCCCTCGATTTGATGTTTGATGAAGAACGCCTTGAATTTGTTGAAGAACGACTTGAATATTGTAGAGAGAATTTTCTCCTACGGTTTTTCTTCTTCTTGAGTTGTGTTTTGAATTGTGTAGGGAGGGTCCCTATTTATAGTGGTAGAATAAGAGTCCTACTTAAAGTCTACTTGATGACGTGGCGCGATTTGATTGGCTCTCTTTAAATTGATATTTATCTCTTATAACTTGGAAGAGAAGAAATAATCCTATTGGCCAATAATTAATTAATAATTATCTCCATGACTTGTCTTGCAAGACAAGGTATAATTTAATTTAGACACAATTTAATTGGCTAATTTAATTAACCAATTAATTAATTTTATGCGTCTACAAATGCCCCCTCGAGACTTGTTCACGGACAATGCATCTTGGAGTGGATGAGTCTCGATAATAACTCAACTTCAATTGCAGCTTGATCTAGCAAAGCACATATATCTTTTGAAATCATTTTGAAATCATGACTGAACTTAGAGAGATTCTAAGTTGCCTACGTACCCTATAAAGGGATCAAGTCATAACGTAGTTCAAAATATATCCTTTTGAGGGATGTCATGCACAGTTTATACTCATGTGGACAAGGAGAAACATTTGCAGTTTAAGCTCGTGCTGAAGGAGCATTTGACTTGAATTTGTAGATAGTTTATGCTCGTATCAAGGAGGCTTGACTTGATTTGGACATATAGATAGTTATGCTCGTACCGAGGAGCCTTGACTTGATTTGGATATGTAGATAGTTTATGCTCGTATCAAGGAGCCTTGACTTGACTTGGATATGTAGATAGTTTATGCTCGTATCAAGGAGCCTTGACTTGATTTGGATATATAGATAGTTTATGCTCGTATCGAGGAGCCTTGACTTGATTTGGATATGTAGATAGTTTATGCTCGTATCAAGGAGCCTTGATTTGACTTGGATATATAGATAGTTTATGCTCGTATCGAGGAGCCTTGACTTGACTTGGATATATAGATAGTTTATGCTCGTATCAAGGAGCTTTGATTTTATTTGAACTTGTAGACATTTTAAACTTGTGTCAAGGAGTATTTCACTTGATTTTGACTTGTAGACCCTTTAAACTCGTGTCAAGGAGTATTTCATTTAATTTGGACATGTAGACCTTTTAAACTCGTGTCAATGAGTGCTTCATTTGATTTGAACATGTATACCTTTTAAACTCGTGTCATGGAGTGTCTGATTTGGACATGTAGACCTTTTAAACTCGTGTCAAGGAGTGCTTGATTTGGACCTGTAGACCTTTTAAACTCGTGTCAAGGAGTGTTTGATTTGATTTGGACATGTAGACCTTTTAAACTCGTGTCAAGGAGTATTTGATTTGATTTGGACATGTAGACCTTTTAAACTCGTGTCAAGGAGTGTTTCACTTGATTTGGACTTGTAGACCTTTTAAACTCGTGTCAAGGAGTATTTGATTTGATTTGGACATGTAAACCTTTTAAACTCGTGTCATGGAGTGTCTGATTTGATTTGGACATGTAGACCTTTTAAACTCGTGTCAAGGAGTACTTCATTTGATATGGACATGTAGACATTTTAAACTCGTGTCAAGGAGAGCTTGATTTGGACTTGTCATATTGCATAGGGTGTTGCTTCTTCAAAAGACTTGCCCCCATCCTCATGATTTTGTTGTTCTTCTTCAAGATGCACTTCTTTGAGCTGGTACGGCTTTTGGAATGGTGATTCTTCAATTTGATTTGCAAGTATGCTCATCACCATATCATGTGCTCGAGTGGCCAACTCTTCAAAACTTATAGGTTGAATTCCTTGAAGGATATATCGGAGTCCCCATTGCATTCCTTGGATGCACAGTTCAATAGCTGATGTCTCAGGCAGTCGATCCTTGCAATTAAGACTCAAATTTCTCCAACGGTTGATGTAGTTGATGACAGGTTCCTTCTTCCACTGGCAGGAATTGGCGAGCTCAATCATGCTGACTGTTCTTCGAGTGTTGTAAAAGCGGTTGAGAAATTCTTCCTCTAAGTGCTTCCAACTATCGATGGAGTTTGCCCCCAAATCAATGTACCAATCAAACGCATTGTCTTTGAGCGATCGGACGAATTGCTTGACGAGGTGATCTCCATACGTGCCGGCATCATTGCAAGTCTCCACGAAGTGTGCCACATGTTGCTTGGGGTTGCCTTTGCCGTCAAATTGTTGAAACTTTGGAGGTATATAGCCCATTGGCATCTTTAGATCATCGATCCTTTGCGTGTATGGCTTGACATAGGTTGATGGCGACTTCGAGCTTCCTTCCAACTTGTCTTTGATTGTTCTACTGATCAACGTCATCACTTGATCTACATGAATCAGCTCTTCGGGAGAAACTTGAAGTTCTTGAGCTGGAGCCTTCTCTTTTTCAACTTGTTGTTGCTTCGTGAATGTCTCGACTTCGTCTTGAGCCTCTATCTGATTCTCCACAGCTTGACTAGCATCGGCTTTGTCCATCTTGTTGATGTCGGCAATTTGAGAATCTCGTTGTTGAACATGCTTTGCGAGTCCCTCAATGGCCTTTGTCAAACTTGCAATTTGCTCCTCCATGGTTGTAGCGTTTGTTGTCATGACGGATGCCACCTCTGAGTAGCTTGATCTTGAACGAGGCGTGGGATGTGAAATCTCTCGTTTTGAACCTTCCACGTCTGCGCTTGTGTTGACAAGAGGTGGTAAGCCTTTCTGAATGATTTGAGGCGTCGAGTTAGTCTCGGAGGATGCTTGTAGCTTCTTAGCCATACTCCTTGTACCTAAGCCCACACTTGATGAATCCGAAGAAGCAATCTTCATTGTGAACGTAGAGCAGTCACTGCAACACTTCGAGGATCTTTGAGAGAGAGAAGAGATGAGAGGTAGAGATGTCCCACCGGGCGTGCCAAAATTTGTAGCAACAAATTCTTATCTGCGATTTAGACAAACAAGAAAAACTTGCACAAAAATAATTTATTGAATTAAAATAAAATATTGCGGGTTACAAACTCTAATTTAATCCTCTGATTCTTCTCTCAAGAAAAATATGTGTTCGACTTTGAATTTCGGAGACGGGTCGTTGACTTGATCTTCTCCAGATTTGATTTGGATTTGAATAACGTCTTCCGAGGGTCTTGCGACTTGAATCTCGGATCGAAACGCTGAACTTTGACGGGTTTTGACTTGAAGATCTTGGAGTTCTTGATAGATTTGGCCCTTCAATCTTCCTTCGACCTTGATTTGTTGAAGAACGCCCTCGATTTGATGTTTGATGAAGAACGCCTTGAATTTGTTGAAGAACGACTTGAATATTGTAGAGAGAATTTTCTCCTACGGTTTTTCTTCTTCTTGAGTTGTGTTTTGAATTGTGTAGGGAGGGTCCCTATTTATAGTGGTAGAATAAGAGTCCTACTTAAAGTCTACTTGATGACGTGGCGCGATTTGATTGGCTCTTTTTAAATTGATATTTATCTCTTATAACTTGGAAGAGAAGAAATAATCCTATTGGCCAATAATTAATTAATAATTATCTCCATGACTTGTCTTGCAAGACAAGGTATAATTTAATTTAGACACAATTTAATTGGCTAATTTAATTAACCAATTAATTAATTTTATGCGTCTACACATACATTTTTTTTCTTTTTCTATTTCATTTCTTGGTCGGGCATAATACGAAGGGTGTACACAGCTAAAAGATGAATTGGAAACGTCCCCTTGTAATGAATAGTGAAGAATTGCCAACGATTTATAGAATTTAATATTTGAAAATTGATATTATTATCAATGAATATCATTCTACCTATTATCCTTGTATGCATGGCATATAAGGGGTTGCTGGAAACGTTGCTTTGTAATGAATGAACGCTAAGAATTTCATCAGTTACAAGTGTACATAACCGTTTGAAATTTAGGTTATTATTATTTTTATTTTCTTGAAACAAAAATTAGGTTCGTATTATTTAATATGATATTCCCAATCAACCTTCTATGACCTTACGAATGGACGTTTTTTTTAATTATTATTATTATTATTATTATTATTATTATTATTATTATTATTATTATTATTATTATTATTATTATTATTATTATTATTATTATTATTATTATTATTATTATTATTATTATTATTATTATTATTATTATTATTATTATTATTATTATTTGTAGCACCCCCCTTCTATACGGGCGATAAAACGAACCGGTTTATCGGATATTTAATCATATAGCGGAAGCAAAATGATCTCTTTGAAATTTTAAAAAACTTTGGATTGGGGCGAAAATGCAATTATCAAGAATATCTTCTTTTGGGTAATTTAAAAACTTTGCATTTTCGAAAACTTTCTTTAGGTTACTTTAAAGGTTTCGGAAACGAGTTTCGAGGGGAAACTTTTCGTTCGAGTGCTACAGTATTACTATCGGTTTCGGTTCGAGAAGAAATCAGAGTTTAGAAGGGTTATTTTGGTGAATATATCGGAATTCACTAATGGAGGCGTGAAAATAGCAAAACACGAAACTTACGATATTATAATAGGGGTTAAGTACGATTTATACCGGAAAATGAGTTCAAAAGGTACGAAAAGAAAATGTTACGGTTTAATATTACATCACCAAAAGAAAACCCCAAAATATATGGCATCGTTCATAGGTCCTCGTACGTCTTCCAAAATCCCGGGCAAGACCTCGATCCGCTACTCGACCCATCGCGGTTGAGGATTACAAACGCTACTACCTGCAATTAAAAGACATCTATATGAGCTATAAAGCTCAGTAAGAAATCCGAGTAAATATCAAACTTTGAAAATACGTTATATACAATATATAATATTATATACCCATTCTTACCCACGTTCCGTACCACAACACAAGACATTAAAATCACATAACTCACGAAAACACATCATTCACACAAAATCACTTACTTATGCAAAAATGACTAAAATGCCCTTTTTGTAAAAATCATGAAAAACACATTTTTCGTTTTATCGGATCCGTGAAAGATTAATTTCTGTACCTGGATAATAAACCTGTTACGAGCCCGTTTTCACTAAGTGGGGATCAAACCACTACACACATCATCCTAGTTGGATACCGGCCCACTATATCCGAGTTGTTTATTACCCGATATTCCATTAATCTTTCAATTTAAAAACCTTTTAATGCAACTTTTCGAAATCATGCTTATGACCCACACATAACATCACAAACATCAATCAAGTGCCACAAAGTCACACAAATATCACAATTTACCACACAATTATAATTTGGGCAAGAATCCCCAAATTCACACATATAAACACACAACCACACACGGCACACACCACATGCACATTCAGCACACACACACACACACACACACACACACACACACATATTCAGCACACACACATGCAGCCAACACACTAAACATCACCATTTAATATGAAACCATGCTTGTAAAGTAAGCACCCATTTTTACCTTTCATTAAATGGACTTATCACCACAACGAGGTAATAATCCATTCCAATAAATTCTCACAGCAATAATAAACACATCCATGCAGCCATTTAAGGTACACAATCCAAATCTCATCACTCAAAGTCATTAAATCAAAGACATGAAAATAAAAGCACAAAACATAATAAATGACATGCAAGTTATCCTAATTTCGAAATAATAGCAAACTAATTCCAAAAATTCCCAAATTAAATATTAGGACTCCTAAATGACCCAAATTTCAGATTCCGTAATTATTTTAAAGTTTCACAAAGTTTCGAATTTTCTTGAAATAAAAACTAGGAAAATCCCTTGTTCAATTTAAAAATCCAAAACTCTAATATAACTCTAATTAATTTAAAAACTTGTTAAATAAAACTTTTTCCTATCTAATACTTGTTGAAAAACAGATCCAAACTTAAAAAATGAGATATTTTTCGTAAATTGCAGTTTTGACCCAAAAGTTTCAAGATTTATACATGCAACCACACTAGAAGTTCAATTTCCACTTTTTCATGAAAACCCCTAACAAATCTGAAATTCCACTTTACTAGATGCAGAAAATGAAGTTGAAAAGTTACTTTATGCAGAAATTTTGGAAATTACATATTTTACCCCAAAATCTTTAGATCTACACATGCAAGCCTACTAGAATTTCAAATCCAACTTTTTCTTACAAAAATTCTTTAAATCCGAAATTTTTGTTCAATAAATGCTGGAAAACAGTTTTGAAAACATTTTTCGGACAGACTTTACAAAAATTACAGATTTGGCCCAAACTTTCGAAGATCTACACATGCAACCACAAAAAGTTAAAAATTCATTTTTCTTGAAAACCCCTTTTTGAAATCTGAAATTTTTAAGGCTTTTGGCCAATAAATGCTGTATCTAACCACTATCAACATAGATTATGCATGCAAGAACAAGAATTTAACAATAACACTAAATTTCCATTTTTCTTCAAAAAGCCCTAATTTTTTTTCGAAATCTTCCCCAATCTTTTAAAATTTTATGAAAATCATTTTCATACTATTGATGTCCCTTAATTGCAGCAAGAAATCGAAATTTCTTACCTTAAAATCGAAGGGAAGAAAACAACCGAAAGAAGAGATGCACTCCAACACCGAAAGCTAACCAAGGTACTTTGATTGTAGAAGAGATTGAGTGGGTTTTCAAATGAGATGTATATTTCTTTGATGAGTGGTGATCTAGGCTGCTCCATGGTCGTGGTTAAATAGGGGAATTTTCAAGGGATTTTTCATTTTCTTTGAAAAACAAGAGATGAGGTGGAAGAAGGAGAAGAATGGAGGTGGTGATGTTGCTACGGTGGAGAAAAATGGAGAAGACAAGTAAGGGGTTGAGGTGTTGGAAGAAGAAAGATGAAGGGTGTCTTTTGGGTTACTTTGAGTGTGGGTTTAGAGAAATGATTAGGGGGTGCCAAGTGTAAAGGCATGCATGTTTATCACTAATTATTTTATTTATAAATAAACACAACTTGCATTAACTACACACACATTTACACGGCCACACACATATATATATATATGCAGCAAGTATTATTAGTATATATATATAATCACACTTTATAAAATATAATTCACATAAGTCACGTAATTCACGAAATTCCTAGAATTTTAATTTACGAAAATTTAAATCATATAATCACACGTATAAAAACGCATGTAATTATTTACGTAAGTAGCATAATTAAATTCACGAAATGCATATAATCACGTAATAATATTTCCTAAGGGTTCTCGAGTTAGGAATATTAATCTCGGGTTAGAAATATTAACCTCGGGTTTTAGGGTTTTCGGGTTTTGGAAAGGTGGGGTGTTACAATCTCCCCCCCTTAAAGAAATTTTGTCCCCAAAATTGTTACCTGAACAACTCGGGGTATCGCTTGCGCATTTCTTCTTCTCGTTCCCACGTGGCTTCTTCGGGTGTATGATTTTGCCAAAGGATTTTAACGAATTTAAGGTCTCGGTTTCGAAGGGTTTTGGTTTTGGAATCAAGTATTTGGGAAGGTTTCTCTTCGTAGGATAGGTTGGGGTTTAGTTCGACCGGTTCGGTTTTCAATATGTGGTCGGGGCTGCGAATGTATTTTTGAAGCATCGAAACGTGAAAGACATTGTGAAAGTTGGATAACTTGGGTGGTAAGGCTAGTCGGTAGGCGCGAGTACCAACTTTGTCGAGAATTTCGAATGGGCCAATAAATCGTGGTGCTAATTTTCCCTTTTTCCCAAATCGCATCATTCCTTTGAAAGGCGCCACTTTTAAGAATACGGAGTCTCCGACTTCGAATTCGAGATCTCTCCTTCGAGTGTTGGCATAGCTTTGTTGCCGATCTTGGGCAATTCGCATTTTCTCTCGAATGTTTTTGATGATGTCGACGGTTTGTTGGACTAGGTCGGGACCAAGGAATTTTCTTTCGCCAATTTCGTCCCAATGGAGCGGGGACCTACACTTGCGGCCGTAAAGGGCTTCGTAGGGTGCCATTCCAATTGACGAGTGAAAGCTATTGTTGTATGCGAATTCGATTAGTGGGAGGCGGGATTCCCAATTTCCTCCAAAGTCGAGAATACAAGCGCGGAGAAGATCTTCTAAGGTTTTGATAGTTCGTTCGGATTGGCCGTCGGTTTGGGGTTGATAGGCGGTGCTGAAGTTTAATCGCGTTCCGAGGATTTCGTGTAAACTTTTCCAGAATTTGGACGTGAATCGAGGGTCTCGGTCGGAAATAATGGAGACGGGGACACCGTGGAGTCGGACTATCTCGCGGACGTATAGTTCGGTCAGCTTCTCTAAACTGAACGTCATTCGGATCGGAAGAAAGTGAGCCGTTTTGGTCAGTCGGTCAACGATCACCCAAATGGCGTCGGATCCTCTTTGGGTCTTCGGAAATCCTTGCACGAAGTCCATTGTGATAGCTTCCCATTTCCATTCCGGAATTAGGTTCGATTGAAGTAAACCTCCGGGCCTTTGATGTTCCGCTTTGACTTGTTGGCAAACTAAGCATTCAGCGACAAATCGGGCCACGTCTTTCTTCATTCCAGGCCACCAGTACAGCTTTTTGAGATCTTGGTACATCTTGGTTTCTCCGGGATGGCAAGTGTACGTGGTTTGGTGAGATTCGGTTAAGATTAGTCGGCGAATATTTGGATCATCGGGGACGTAAATGCGATTTTGGAATCGGACGAGACCATCTTTGGTGATTCGGAAGTTGGGATTGGATTCGAGGTTGTCGCGAATTTTGAGAATTTGAGGGTCGTTTTGCTGGGCTGATTTGATCGATTCTCCCAAGTTAGGTTGGACTATGAGGGCGTTGATCGATTTGCGGCTAAGTGCGTCGGCGACCACATTTGCTTTGCCGGGGTGGTAGAGTATCTCGCAGTCGTAATCTTTGACTAGCTCGAGCCATCTTCGTTGCCTCATGTTCAAATCTTTTTGAGTGAAGAAATACTTCAAACTCTTGTGATCGGTGTAGATGGTACACTTTTCACCATAGAGGTAGTGTCGCCAGATTTTGAGTGCGAAAACGACGGCGGCTAATTCGAGATCGTGCGTTGGATAATTGCGTTCGTACTCTTTGAGTTGACGTTAGGCGTAGGCAATGACCTTTCCATTTTGCATGAGTACAACGCCTAGACCTAATTTCGAAGCGTCGCTGTAGACTATGAATTCTCCGACTTTCTCCGGTAGTGCGAGAATTGGTGCCGATGTGAGTCGAGTTTTTAATTCGGTGAAACTGGCGTCGCATTCAGGCGTCCACTGGTACTTGACGTCTTTTCGATTTAATCGTGTGAGTGGAGAGGCAAGCTTCGAGAAATCTTTTACGAATTTGCGGTAGTAGCCGGCTAGTCCAAGGAAACTTCGAATTTCCTTTGCGTTCTTCGGAATTGACCAGTTTGACACGGCTTCTATTTTGCTGGGGTCGACGGAGATTCCTTGTTCTGAAACAATGTGACCAAGGAAAGCCACACTCGAAAGCCAGAACTCGCATTTGCTGAACTTGGCGTATAATTGGTGCGATCGGAGGGTTTGGAGTACGGTGCGAAGGTGAGACATATGATCTTCTTGGGTTTTGGAGTAGATGAGGATGTCGTCGATGAAGACAATTACGAACTGGTCCAAGTATTGGTGAAAGACTCGGTTCATCAGGTCCATGAAAGCTGCGGGGGCGTTGGTTAAACCGAAGGGCATGACAACGAATTCATAATGGCCATAACGGGTTCTGAAAGCCGTTTTGGGGATATCGGATTCTTTGATTTTGAGTTGATGATAACCGGATCGGAGGTCGATTTTCGAGAAGACCGATGAGCCTTGAAGTTGATCGAAAAGATCATCAATTCGAGGAAGAGGGTATTTATTCTTGATTGTGACTTTGTTGAGCTCACGGTAATCGATGCAAAGGCGGAGGGATCCGTCTTTCTTTTTGACAAAGAGAACCGGTGCACCCCACGAGGAATGGCTGGGTCGAACATAGCCTTTGTCGAGTAATTCTTGGACTTGATCTTTCAGCTCCTTGAATTCCATCGGGGCCATACGGTACGGTGCTTTGGAAATTGGCGTAGCGCCGGGAATCAGATTGATTTCAAACTCGATTTCTCGATTGGGTGGAAGTCCGGGGATGTCATCGGGAAATACGTCGGGAAATTCTTGGACAGCTCGAATGTCGGAAATTTGGGCTTTGGGATCGGACTCGGATTTTAGAATATCCACTAAGTAGCCGGAATGGCCCTTGTGAATGAGTTTGACTGCTTTGATCGCGGATATGATTGGAATCGAGGGTTTGGGTTGACTTCGGAATTTTAGAGTTTCGCCGTTCGGAATAGGAAAATTGACCGTTTTTGAGGCACAGTCGATTTGGGCTTTGAATTTAGTTAACCAATCCATGCCTAGTATAACTTTGAAGTTTTGGATCGGTAGAAGGATTAGGTCGAAATTCATGGGTTGAGTATGAACTCGGATTGGACAATTTATTATGACTAGGTCAGAGCACATCTCTTCGCCAGAGGGAATGAGAATTCGGTATTCGTAGTTTAGTCGATTTGGTTCGAGATTTAAGTGCGCAATTATGTCTTTCGATATAAATGAATGAGTAGAGCCGGAATCGATAAGAGCGTAAATGGGTTCTTCGAGGATAAATATGGTACCTGCTATCATAGACGGGTCTTGCTCGATTTGTTCTTGAGTCATGGCGAACACTCGGCCGGGGACGTTCGGTGGGGGTTTCGGGCAATCTTTCACCATGTGTCCGGGCTGATGGCATCGAAAGCAACTTCTCGTTCCTTGTATGCATTCTCCGGAGTGACTTTTTCCACACTTTGGGCAGGTTGGCCTTGGCGGCGGTGGCGGTGGTCCGGTCGGTGGGCGGAGGGGCTGCGTTCCCTTTCCTCGGAATGGGCGGTTGCCAAAGTTGTTCTTTTTCCACGGGCGTTGAGTAACTCCTTGTGGTCGGCGGCTGTTTTGAATGTCTCGTTCGTCTTGGGCAGCCATGAGTGCTTTGTCTACGAGTTGGCGGAAAGTCGAGGCGTCGGACATACGAATGTCTCTACGGATTTCTGGTTGGAGGCCGCGAATGAAATGGTTCTTCTTTTCCTCGGCGTCTCGAGCGATGAATGGAGCGTAGAGGCAGCCACGTTCGAAACGGCGGATGTATTCGATCATTGGTAAGTCGCCTTGTCGGAGTTCGAGAAATTCTTTGAGTTTGTGGGCTCGTACGTCTTTCGAGAAATATTTTTCGAAGAATTGGACTTTGAAATCGGTCCATGGTAGAGTTTCGAGGTTCGTTCCTTCTTTGATTCCTTCCCACCAGTGACGAGCTTCGTTTCGGAGTAGGAATATGGCACAATGTACGCGGTCGCGGTCGGTCATTTGCATGTAGTCGTATATGACTTCGAGAGATTTGATCCACTCTTCGGCTATAGCGGGGTCGGTTCCACCGTGGAATTTGGATGGGTTCATTCGGAGGAATCGTTCGTATAGGGCTTGAGGCGCGTTATTTTGAGGCGGGGTTTGGTTACGTTGGAGGAGTTGTTCGATTTGACGTTGGTGGTTTTGGGCTTGTTCACGGATTAAGTTCGAAAGATCGTTAATGGTTTGATTGGGGTCTTGTGGTTCATTGGTGGGAGTGTTCGAGTTTCCTCGGGTTATACGTCTCGCCATTATTTCTATATTAATTATTATTAGTAAGTAAAGCAAATAAAACACATAAAGAAATAATACACATACTTTACCGGATGGTCCGAGCTTCGCGTCTCGAGTAGTCTTTAAACCCGTGAAGTTCGTACGAGTATCTATGAACCATGCTCTGATACCACTCTCTGTAGCACCCCCCTTCTATACGGGCGATAAAACGAACCGGTTTATCGGATATTTAATCATATAGCGGAAGCAAAATGATCTCTTTGAAATTTTAAAAAACTTTGGATTGGGGCGAAAAGCGAGTCATCCCGGTCTCGCGGCTTGGTACAGAGCCACCGGA
>NW_012194461.1:346655-401128 GCF_000504015.1 Erythranthe guttata
AGAGGAAAATAGCAAAACCCGAACCCGACCCGAAATAACCGGGTACCCGGTTGCCGGGTACCCGTTTATCTCGGGTCGGTATCGGGTAATTTTTTTTTTGCAGAAAACCCGAATAACCCGAATAACCCGACCCGACCCGAATGCCCACCCCTACCCACGACCACCACCATTGAAATGACCACGACCACCAACAAACACCCGCGGCGACGACCACCACCAGCAAACTCCCACCACCACCACCACCACTACCACCACCACCACCACCACCACCGACAATCACCTGGTCAAACTTCCGGCTCCAAACAAAGAGAAAAAACAGTTGGGATGTTAAGCCCAAGATTCAATGAAAATTCGCAAGAGGTTCTAGATTAGCCGGTTTTAATTTTATTAACATGCTTTGATTAGATTCGTTTAAAACAGAATAAATCTAATCTAGCAACTAACAGTTTTCGTGAGCAGATTCGTTTCTATCTTCGGAGCACGAACGAGGATCCACGTCAAGCCTTCAACCTTCGTAAAACCTGCTGTCCAGAAATTTTCAGTGCTCTTTCTTTACCAATATCTCCGCGACCGTTGATCCGATCGAGAAACCCTTCGGACTGATTGTAGATCTAAGGGTTAGGAAGCTACTGTATAAATTTCGAGCGAATCGGACAAACGGTTGATTTATGGTGAATTTATCCGTAGGACTGCTCAGAAAATTCGGGAATTATAGTTTGCCCTAAAAAACCTATAGTCTTCTATTGTATATCCCGGATTAATAATTCTTCTACAAGGTGAACTTGTACTTGAAGAAATCTAAATCTATAATCGAGAAACTTAGATAGAAAAGAAGAAAAAAAATATTTTCTCTTCACGTGAAATAGGCGTGTAGAATCCTCTTCCTTCATCAACCTAATCTATATTATATATAGCACAAGGAATTAGAGTCACACATAGAGAGGATTACATGGGAACAAATCCCACTCCTTCTATAATTCTATATAGTTGAAAATTGTAATCCAATGAAGACTTAATTTTTGGCTATATTAATTTCAATATATAATATTAGTTGAACTTTATTTTCTCGATTAATTAGAAAATCCATTGGGCTACAATAGGGACTAAAGGAGAAAATATAAATCGGGCAACTAATAATTAATTAAATCCAAACTCTTAAAAGAATTCATTTAATTAATTATTAAATAATTATTTATTTTCCACTACCAAATAATTATTGAACTCCCGTTTATATTCTCAAATATTACATTCGAGCTCCGGTCGATCATTACTTAGATTCTCCCCACATTAAGAAATCTTATAACCACCAAATAATTTATTCACTGCTAAATAAATTAAATGGTTTCTTTTCATGAGTCTTACCCGCTTAACTTATTTGAGTATGCCGGATACAAAATCCACCTGGTCAGGACTTGGCATAAACAAATCTTATAAGCTACTCAAGGGTTATTATCAATCTCATATTTTAGAGATGTGGAGTACTTTCGATAATTAATTTCCACCTATTAATTCTTAATGTCTCTACCCAACGCATCGGGGGCCATTTGACTCAATATAGGAATCTCTCCCATTGTGACATCAAAGTAGAGATCATCAATTAAATATGTACGTTAATTATTTAGGGATTAAGAGAGTAAGTAATTTACTGTCGACTAGAAATAATACAGTTTCATTTTGAACAGTGATGAAACAATTATTTCACTTTGTCCGGTTCAACACATGCCGAGTGTGCTAGCACAATAAGTCAAAACAATAACTACAAAAGTTATTCGCTGTTTACTGTGATCAAGACCAATCACTTAAATATTGTGCTACAATCTTTTACCAATGGTTAGTCCATTTCCATCTAGATTGTGAACGTTTATCTTTATATTCTAAACGAACTTTCGAAATGATCTTTCTGTGCGCCGTAGCACACCATCTCGAATACTATTAGAATATTAGACTTATGCTTTTAATTAATTGACAAACAATCAATTAAATGCATTAAATACCCTAGTGCAGATTCTCATAAAATGATAATAAACTATTTTATTAATTCAATAATAAAACTATGAAGCTAAAAGCGAGACTTTTAGTCTACTATCCTAACAAAAACATGTCCTCCCCAAAAATTCTTCTTCTTCCGTGAAACACGTGGATTATTTCCACATTTTGTTTTTAACTTTCTTATTTTCTAACTAAATTTTAGTTATCGAATAAGTAGTGGTTAGTGGGTTAAGTATATAGCTTAGTGGGTGATAAGTGTTCGTTTTGCACGATTTTTGCTTATCAAATCTTCGAGTTTTGGTCTTCGTTCGTCCGAGTTTCGGCTTTATTTGTTTATATTATTGCATTTCTTGGTTTATTTCCTTTTTTAGGTTTTGTTAGCTTTTGTTGCCAAGTCGAAGCCATTTGGAAGCGAAACCGATTTTTCAAGCCGAGAAAGTGGTCATTAAGACCCAGATCGCGATCCAGGAAAGCCGGATCGCGATCTGGGGGCAAATTCCAGTAGTGTGCAAAGTTCAGACCCAGATCGCGATCCAGGAAAGTCGGATCGCGATCTGGTGACAAATTCCAGTGGCAGACAAGATTCAGACCCAGATCGCGATCCGCACTTCCTGGATCGCGATCTGGGAGGCGGTTCGCGTTTTTTTTAAGAGAAGCCAGATCGCGATCTGGCTTTATTGGATCGCGATCTGGCACGTTTTTCAAGGGCAGATATTTTAAATTGCAAAGCTTCTTGAGGAAGCTTTGCAATTTACTATAAATAGAAGCAAGCCCTCACTCTTCATTGCTTCTTCGACTTTTTACGGTTTTCGACGGTTCTTCGCGGGAATCATCAACGAGGGTTCCGACTTGGGTTTTTCTTACGCAATTTCTTTACGTTTTGTTCTTCATTTCCTTTGTACATTCTTTTGATACTATGTTTGTTATGAACTAAGAACATTTTCTTCTAGGGTAATGAAGCCTTGTATATATTGATTTCGATCGTCATTTCTACTTTCTATTTGTCGTGTTTTGATTTCGTTTATGTTTTCCTGTATTAAATGCTTCTGATTGTGTTGATCAGCTCTCAGACTGATATTAAATAGGAATGAACTCGAGAGAGGATTTCTTGTTTGAAGTTAGGAAAACATAGCCCGGGGTGTGGAAACGGAGACGTGATGCACTTCGGGTAGCCCTTAAGGACTTGACCTAAATGCTCTCTTAATAGCAGGTTCTGAACGGAGACGTCGGACCTGTGGGTAGACTCTAGCTACACTGGAGACGGGGGTTAGAGTATATTAGCGTCTGGGTTAACGAATGGGAACGTGATTTTAGATGGTGGATTTGTCGATCGTTGTTGATTATACCTAGGTGGATTTGGCCCTAGAAGTCCCCTTTAAATCGAAGTCCCCCGCGTTGAGTTGTCGTTACATTATTTTACGTACATTTTATATTTGCATGTTTACGTTCTTGCATGCTTTTAAATTAGGGTTTCTCACCAATCCACTTATTTACGATCGGCTAGATAATATAACGATAATATAATTACACTACTCAGCATTTGAATCTACAAGGTCCCTGTGGATCGATATCCGGAACCACTGTTCTGCAAAATGCGATACCGTATACTTGCGGTAATTTATACGTGAGGAAAACGCGTATCAAGTTTTTGGCGCCGTTGCCGGGGACCAAATTTGATTTTATCTTTGTTGATAGTGTTACCAATTATCTGAGTATTACTTTAGCCATTTACTTGTTTTATTTTCGATTTTTACCTTGATCTTAACCACTCACTTTGTTTATGCCCAGGCGTCGAAATTTGGAAATCATACCTTACGATCCCGAGATTGAAAGGACATTACGTAGACTAAGGGCCACGCGCAACCAACAAAGTGAACAAATGGCCGAAGATCAAGGAAATCCAGAGCACCTGGCATTTGAGTACGATCAAGAGCCAGTACGAGATCACGAGCAGCCAAGACCGAACCTGCCACCCGAGCGAACAATGCGAGAATACCGAACTCCAGCTATGAATGAGAACTATTCGGGAATCAGGAAACCGACGATAGCCGCAAACAACTTCGAGCTGAAGACGGGGCTAATCAACATGGTCATGGCGAACCAATTCTCCGGAGCAGCCACTGCGGATCCGAATCTCCATCTTGCCAATTTCTTGGAGATTTGTGACACGATCAAAGTTAACGGCGTTTCTGATGATGCCATTCGGTTGAAGCTATTCTCATTTTCTGTCAGAGACAAAGCGAAGAGTTGGCTTCTGAGTCTCAATCCAGGATCACTCACCTGTTGGGAAGAATTATCACAAGCCTTTCTGGCACGATTCTTTCCACCCTCGAAGACCGCACAACTACGAAGAGATGTAGGCAACTTCAGACAGATGAGCCAAGAGCCGATGCACGAGTCTTGGGAGAGATTCAAGGACTTATTACGACAATGCCCTCAACACGGATTCAACCCGTGGGATCAAATGGAGTTATTCTACAATGGACTCGATCAACCAGCCCGCTCTCTAGTCGATGCTGCCTCAGGTGGATCATTGCAAAACAAGACTCCCACAGACGCTCGAGACATTGTCGAGCGAATGTGTGAGAATGCGTACCATTGGCCGTCCGAACGGAGTGGTATACAAAAGGTGGCCGGAGTCCACCAACTCGATCCTTTAGCCGCAGTTTCAGCACAATTAGCAATCCTATCAAATCAGGTCGCCCAAATTTCAGTTCGAGGGCCACAGACCGAACGAGTAGCAGCAGCAAGTACCTCGCAAGCCACAAACGACGATTGGGAGCAGGCACACTTTATGAACCACCGATTCAACAATTTCCGAGGAACCAACAATCAGAACCAAAACCCTACTCATTACCACCCGGGAATTCGGAATCACGAGAACTTCTCCTATGCCAATCCGAAGAATGCTCTACAACCACCTCCCGATTTCAACCATCAAAGAGAGCAACGAGGGACAACGTATGACGATCGTCTTCACCGACAAGAACAGGAAATGGAGGGCCTGAAATCAACAATGAAGAACATGGAAAAGCAAATAGGGCAAATCGCCCAATCCATGTCCACAATGGCCAAGGGTGGATTTCCGAGCAATACCGAAGTCAATCCAAAGGAAAGCTGTCAAGCCATAACCACCCGAAGTGGTTTGCAAATGACCGATCCTCCTTATCCAACAGACGAGTCACCAAGACCAGCTGTTCAATCGACCCCGGTCGAGCCGGAAATTACCATCTCAGGGAGTAATACAAAAGAGGCTAGTAAGCCCAATAACATATCTTTTCCTGATAATCCTCCTCTTATGATAACTCCCATTCCTTTTCCAGAAAGACAGAAGAAGAAGAAGTTCAAGGATCAATTGAAGAAGTTCATTGAAAAGATCAAGCAGATTCGAATCAACATCCCTTTTGCAGAAGCCTTGGAGGTAATGCCAAACTACACCAAGTTCATGAGGGAAGTCCTATCCAAGAAAATTCGGATCGAAGAAGACATACCAGTGACACTCACGGCAACTTGCAGTGCTATTCTTCAGTCGAATCTACCACCGAAAATGAAAGATCCAGGGAGTTACACTATTCCTTGTATTATTGGAAATTCTACTTTCGATAAAGCTTTATGTGATTTGGGGGAAAGTATTAATTTGATGCCTATGTCTGTGTTTCTAAAACTGGGCTTAGGAAATTTGAACCGCACTCGCATGACTTTACAACTAGCTGATCGTTCATTGAAATATCCCGATGGGATTGTAGAAGATGTGCTAGTTAAAGTAGATAAATTCATTTTGCCTGTTGATTTTGTGGTACTTGAAATGCCTGAAGATGATGAAGCACCAATCATTTTAGGTCGTCCATTCTTAGCCACTGGTAAGGCGATGATTGATATGGAATTAGGATCTTTAATGCTTAGGGTAAATGGGGAAGAAGTTGTTTTTAATTTGACAGATGCATTTAAACACTCTGAGCATGTTGAGCATTGCAGTAGAATAGACGTGATCGAGGACTGTGTTTCCTCCTTTTTTGATTTGTATGAATTGTGTGATTCTATTGAGCACTGCATTGTTAATTCTATTGATTTGCATTCTGCCTCCCCTGAAACTCCTATTGAAAATGATGTGCTTGATTGCGTGTTGTTTCTTGAGTGTGCCGAGACTTTGGGCGTAGACGAGGTAGGAATCGTCCCCGAGATACCAGTTAGTGTGAAAACGGCCCCCGTACTGGAATTGAAGCAACTACCGGATTATCTTTGTTATGCTTTTCTTGGAGCAGACAAGACTTATCCGGTGATTATTTCTTCTAGTTTGAGCGAGGCCGAAACAAACACACTGCTGAAGGTCCTTAGAGAATATAGGTCAGCTATAGGTTGGTCTATTGAGGATATTAAGGGAATTAGCCCGTCTATTGTTCAACACAAAATTCTAATGGAAGACGTCTATAAACCGAGAGTCCAACCTCAGAGGCGGTTAAACCCGTCAATGAAAGAGGTAGTCAAAAAAGAAGTCTTAAAACTGTTAGGCGCTGGTATGATTTATGCAATTTCTGACAGTCCGTGGGTCAGTCCGGTGCAGGTTGTGCCAAAAAGGGGTGGGATGACGGTTATTGTGAATGATAAAAATGAACTTATTCCGTCTAGAACAGTCACTGGGTGGCGTGTATGCTTCGATTACCGATTATTGAATGCAGCCACTAGAAAAGACCATTTCCCCCTTCCCTTTATCGATCAAATGCTAGACAGGCTAGGAGGTTTCGAGTATTACTGTTTTCTTGATGGTTATTCGGGGTACAATCAAATTTCAATCGCCCCGGAAGACCAAGAGAAAACTACTTTTACTTGCCCCTACGGTACTTTTGCATTTCGTAGGATGCCTTTCGGGTTGTGTAATGCACCTGCTACCTTTCAACGATGTATGATGTCTATTTTTCATGATATGGTAGAAGAATTTCTTGAGGTGTTTATGGATGATTTTTCTGTGTTTGGATCGTCTTTCGATCATTGTGTGCACAATCTAGAACTTGTTTTGAAAAGATGTACATAAACGAACCTTGTTTTAAATTGGGAAAAATGTCATTTCATGGTTCGTGAAGGTATTGTTCTAGGTCACAAGGTCTCGAAAAAGGGTCTTGAGGTGGACAGGGCAAAAATCGAAACGATTGAAAAATTGCCTCCACCGAAGGATGTCAAGGGGGTTAGAAGTTTTTTGGGGCATGCTGGGTTTTACCGTAGATTTATTAAAGATTTTTCGAAAATAGTAAAACCATTGTGTCATTTGCTTGAGAAGGAAGCCGTCTTTGATTTTGATTCTGCTTGTTTGCAGGCTTTCACGTTTCTCAAGGAGAAGCTAACCCAATCACCGATTATGATTACTCCCAATTGGGAGGAACCATTCGAGATCATGTGCGATGCGAGCGACTATGCTGTAGGTGCTGTATTGGGACAAAGGAGGGACAAAATCTTCAAAGCCATCTACTATTCGAGTCGTACACTTGACCAGGCACAGAAGAACTATTCAACGACCGAAAAGGAAATGCTTGCAGTCGTTTATGCTGTTGACAAGTTCAGACCGTATATTTTGGGGTCTCAGGTGATCATTTACACCGACCACGCAGCTATTCGATACTTGTTCGCAAAGAAGGACGCCAAGCCCCGACTCATCAGATGGGTACTCCTACTCCAGGAGTTCGACTTGGAAATCAGAGACAAAAAAGGGAGCGAGAATGTGGTAGCAGATCATCTTTCCAGACTCATACTAGAAGAAGTTCCAGCCGAAGGAAATATTCAGGAATCCTTCCCAGACGAGCAACTGCTCGCCATTAGTACTCACACTCCGTGGTATGCTGATGTGGCCAACTTCTTGGCCAGTGGAATCATTCCTGACGATCTTTCTTATCATCAAAAGAAAAAATTCCTTCACGACAGTCGTTTCTATCTTTGGGACGAGCCATTGCTTTTCAGAACCGGCCCCGATCGTGTCATCCGAAGATGTGTTCCGGAAACAGAAGTACGTGAGATTCTCACACATTGCCACTCTTCACCTTGTGGCGGGCATCACGGGGAATCTCGCACAGCCGCCAAGGTTCTGCAGTCAGGCTTCTTTTGGCCAACCCTTTTCCGAGATAGTTACGAGTTCGTGAAACGGTGTAATCGATGCCAACGAACAGGGAACCTATCCAACAAAAGCCAAATGCCTTTGAACAACATGCAAGAGGTGGAGCTTTTCGATGTTTGGGGCATAGACTTCATGGGACCATTCCCTTCTTCGAACGGAAAGTTATACATTCTGCTTGCCGTGGACTACGTGTCCAAATGGGTCGAAGCGATTGCCACCACGGCCAACGATGCTCGTACGGTCCTCAAATTCTTCCACAAGAACATATTCTCAAGGTTTGGGACACCCAGGGCGATCATTAGCGATGAAGGATCTCACTTCTGCAACAAACTGCTCACTAATCTCACGAACAAGTTGGGAATCCGACACAAAATTGCGCTTGCCTATCATCCGCAGACAAATGGCCTTGCTGAGTTGTCAAACCGAGAAATCAAACAGATTCTGGAGAAGACCGTGAGCACGAACCGAAAAGATTGGGCATTGAAGCTCGATGATGCACTTTGGGCCTATCGAACCGCATTCAAAACACCGATTGGGATGTCTCCGTACAAACTCGTGTATGGGAAAGCGTGCCACCTGCCAGTGGAATTGGAGCACCGAGCTTATTGGGCAGTCAAAAAGCTCAATTTCGATCAAACAGCTACCGGCGATCGTCGATTGCTTCAACTCAACGAAATGGAGGAGTTCAGAAATGATGCTTACGAAAATGCCAAGATTTACAAAGAAAAGACGAAAAAGTGGCATGACAAAAGAATTACGAAGCGAGAGTTCCGGGCAGGTGACCAAGTCCTGCTATTCAATTCTCGGCTACGACTATTTCCGGGAAAGCTCAAGTCCCGTTGGTCGGGACCATTCGTAGTCCTGAGCGCCACCCAACAAGGAGTAATCGAAATACGAGGACGAGACGGCCCGTCGTTCAAAGTGAATGGGCAACGAGTTAAGCATTACTACCCGAATGGTGCTCCCGAGGAAGTGGAGCGTGTCGCACTAATTTTCTCCCAATAAATCCAAAAGAAGTCGAGCCGTCGACTGTAAAACAGGCGCTAAATGGGAGGCAACCCATTGTTGCTCATATTCTGTCATTTCCCTTTTTTCTTGTTTTCGTTTTTATCTTTTTTAGCTTTTTCGTGCATTTTTTTTATTTTAGGGTTCAACATCTCTATCTCACCCCCTTTTAAATTTTCATTTTGGCAGATTTTAGGTGTCCCGGATCGCGATCCAGGTATGTCGGATCGCGATCTGGGGTGTTTTTCCAGTGGCAGCCAGTTTTGGGCCCAGATCGCGATCCAGGTATGTCGGATCGCGATCTGGGACGTTTTTCCAGAAGCTGAAATTTTAAGGGCCAGATCGCGATCCAGGTAAGTCGGATCGCGATCTGGGGCCTTTTTCCAGAAGCTGCAAGGTGAGACCCAGATCGCGATCCGGGTATTGTGGATCGCGATCTGGGGACGAAATACAGTTCAAAAGTCAGCCCTCCCCTTTCATTTCCTTATTCCCCCTTTTCTAAATTCCAAACCCTAACCCCTCCCCAACTTCAAAATCTTCAATTTCTTTCATAAAAAGCACATCAATCACACACTTGATCATCACAAATTCACGATTTGCACATTTATTCCAAGAATTTGTGGGTGAATCTTCAAGAAAAGGTAAATTTTCAATCTAATCCTCATTTCTTTTATTTTCTTCAATTCTTTCGAATTTCCCCAAAATTTCATGATTTTTCCCCTTGTTTGTTAATTGTGTATGCTTGTACGTGAATTTGTACTTGGTGTTGGGATTTAAAACATGAATTTGCGGGTGAACCAATGTTTAGATATAGGAATTGCCCTATTGTTTTTAATTTCGAACTAAAGGATAAAATAAAGATTTGAATGGCTTGGGTTGATTGTTTAGCTACCTATTGTTGATTGTGGTGGTGGATTCTCACTAGGGTGTTGTGATTGATGTAGGAGGGATAGGTACCAAACAACCGGTGGAAATCAAAAGGATTACCAAGTTGGGCACGCCAAGTGTTCGACAAAATTCCCGAACCAACTTCCAAAGGCTTTCGACCCTCCATCTCGCACAAATTCGAACGACATGACATCGCCGGCCAAGAAAGTCTTAAAAACGGGCGAAACCACCAAAAAAGCCCAACCCAAGGAGAAGGCACCGGCAAAGGGAAAAGCCGCACCGAAGAAAAAGGGAGCTTCTCGAGGCACGGGAAGCCAAGAAGGCACTTCGAACGCACCACCACCATCTCAGGTGCCGGAAGAGCAACAAACCCCACGCACGGGAAACGTGCAACTTGAGATGGGATCCCGTGCTAATCAACACACCATCCTTGACCGTGTAGTCCTCGAACCGGGAGATGAGCTTTTGTACGTGAACGTCGAGGCAAAAAGGGAATTCATACGTCGCCACAGCCGACCGTTTGTTCCAGAAAGGGAATTAGATCTCGATGGCATGCCAAAAGATTCGATCTTCGAAAACTTTGATCGTCGACAATGGAAGTACTTGGCCAAACGACCGGAGGACTACAACGAGAATCTAGTGAGGCTCTTCTATGCCAATGCCGGTTTTCACCCGGGGTCCGTGGTCGTTCTTCGAGACAAAGAGGTGCGCTATGACGCTGCTACAATCAACAAGTTTTTCCACCTACCCGAAGTCCCGACCGAGCCGTTTCAACAACTGAAGATGGCAACGACCTATGAGGAGCTGATTCAGACTCTTTGCCCTAGGGGTTCGAAGTGGGAAAAAGGAGAGCACTGGTTTCGTCGGGGAGAACTTTCAAGAGAAGCGAAGGTTTGGATGTACTTCGTCAGTAGCAGGCTAATGCCCACAAAATCGACGGCCAAGACCTATGCCCCACGTCTTACACTGATGTATGCCATAATGAAGAGGACACCTGTGAACGTGGGCGCAATCATACACTCTGAGATCCGACGATGCTTAGGTGATACCTCTCTAGGTCTGATGTTCCCTTCCCTCATCACTACACTGTGTGATCGTGCAGGGGTCCCCACATACGCTGATGACCGGCTCATCAGGTCACCACAGCCGATCTTCCCTTACCACAAGCTCCAGCCAGCGAGTGGACCCCTAGGCGAGGGCGACTCGGACTTACCAGATGCGGGTCCCTCAGGTGTTCATGCGGCTCGACCACAACCAAGGGCCAGAAGAGGCAGACAAGAAGCAGAACCACAGCTCCCGGAGTATGTCGGCCAATGGATGGATGTTATGGAGGAAAATGTGGGATGGTTCAAGAAAATGATGAAGGCCATGGCTGCAGCGCTTCAGTGCAGGACCGATGACATTGTCGAGCCACGGCCGTTCCCACCACGGCCTCGATATGATGGAGCATCAACCTCCGCCGCCGACGAACAAGCACAAGCGGCAGCCACTACACTGGTGGCACAGGCCTGGGAGGAGTACGAGCGGGGACGACCGGAAGAGGAGGGAGGAGCCCACGAGGACGATCACGACAACTAGGGGGCGTTGTGTTTTCTTTCCCTTTTATTTTTTATTCTGCTTTTGAGCATAGGGACTATGCTAGAATTTAAGTTTGAGGGTGGTGTGTGTTGAACTTGCTTGTTTTTGTTTGTTGTTTGTGGGAAAAGTCGTTGGATTGATATTTCGTTTACGATGTATCTTTGCTAGACTTTGTTTTTATTTTTTATTTTATTTATCTTATTTTGATTTGGTCTTTTGCATGCATATCATATAATTTAGTTTCGTTTATGTATTTTGATTTCCGTTATTGTGTTTGTCACATGCATTTCATGTAGGATCGAGTGTAATTTGCATTTCCGGGTTCTTTTGAAGCAAAGCAATTAATGAATTAGTAGATGGGCTAGTTGATTTTAAAATTGAAATTATGGATCACCGGCTAATTATAGATGAACCTTCCGACTGCGTTTTTGCAACTTGTGTGGATAGCCTTTCGAATCCTTTCCGATTAAGCTTGAGCGCATTTTTCTGAGGGGTATAATAGCCTGAGGTTTGGGGGGCAGGTTAGAATTGAATTATGTGTTCACGATTTCGAGTTGTTGGCTAGAAGTTCTATCAATGGTCTTTACGTTTTTATTCGATATGTTAAAAAAAAAAAAAAAAAAAAAAAAAAAAAAAAAAAAAAAGAAGAAAAAGAAAGTTGTGAGAATGAAAATCACAATGTATCGTTGTTGTCATTTCTTATCGAATAAAAAGACCTACTTATGCCCAACTCGAGTTCTCGAATTTCAGAATCAAAACTTACTTTTCACCCACATTTCTACTCAAAACCCTCGATGATTGTGTTTATTGTTTAATTACGGATTCTTGAGTCTATCTTTCATTTTGGTGTAGAAACAACTAATTGCGTCGGCAGGAAAGTCGAATACCTTAAAGTCGTTGGCCATTCTGAGATTTTAGGTTATCTAGCTCATTTTATCTTAGGAATTAATTGCAATGCTTTGACCAATCCGGCAACTTTGTGGGTGTGTTGTCTGAAAACCCTCACGAGACTCAACTCGTCCTTTGGGGGTACCCAGGGGTTCAACGGCTTGTTGCATACGCTAAATGCAATCGTGTTTCCCTACGTTAGTGGCCTAGTTTAGTTTGTTGTTTTTATTTCATTTTCGTTGTAGTTTCGTTTTGATTTACTCGGGACGAGTAAAGATCTAAGTTTGAGGGTGTGATAAGTGTTCGTTTTGCACGATTTTTGCTTATCAAATCTTCGAGTTTTGGTCTTCGTTCGTCCGAGTTTCGGCTTTATTTGTTTATATTATTGCATTTCTTGGTTTATTTCCTTTTTTAGGTTTTGTTAGCTTTTGTTGCCAAGTCGAAGCCATTTGGAAGCGAAACCGATTTTTCAAGCCGAGAAAGTGGTCATTAAGACCCAGATCGCGATCCAGGAAAGCCGGATCGCGATCTGGGGGCAAATTCCAGTAGTGTGCAAAGTTCAGACCCAGATCGCGATCCAGGAAAGTCGGATCGCGATCTGGTGACAAATTCCAGTGGCAGACAAGATTCAGACCCAGATCGCGATCCGCACTTCCTGGATCGCGATCTGGGAGGCGGTTCGCGTTTTTTTTAAGAGAAGCCAGATCGCGATCTGGCTTTATTGGATCGCGATCTGGCACGTTTTTCAAGGGCAGATATTTTAAATTGCAAAGCTTCTTGAGGAAGCTTTGCAATTTACTATAAATAGAAGCAAGCCCTCACTCTTCATTGCTTCTTCGACTTTTTACGGTTTTCGACGGTTCTTCGCGGGAATCATCAACGAGGGTTCCGACTTGGGTTTTTCTTACGCAATTTCTTTACGTTTTGTTCTTCATTTCCTTTGTACATTCTTTTGATACTATGTTTGTTATGAACTAAGAACATTTTCTTCTAGGGTAATGAAGCCTTGTATATATTGATTTCGATCGTCATTTCTACTTTCTATTTGTCGTGTTTTGATTTCGTTTATGTTTTCCTGTATTAAATGCTTCTGATTGTGTTGATCAGCTCTCAGACTGATATTAAATAGGAATGAACTCGAGAGAGGATTTCTTGTTTGAAGTTAGGAAAACATAGCCCGGGGTGTGGAAACGGAGACGTGATGCACTTCGGGTAGCCCTTAAGGACTTGACCTAAATGCTCTCTTAATAGCAGGTTCTGAACGGAGACGTCGGACCTGTGGGTAGACTCTAGCTACACTGGAGACGGGGGTTAGAGTATATTAGCGTCTGGGTTAACGAATGGGAACGTGATTTTAGATGGTGGATTTGTCGATCGTTGTTGATTATACCTAGGTGGATTTGGCCCTAGAAGTCCCCTTTAAATCGAAGTCCCCCGCGTTGAGTTGTCGTTACATTATTTTACGTACATTTTATATTTGCATGTTTACGTTCTTGCATGCTTTTAAATTAGGGTTTCTCACCAATCCACTTATTTACGATCGGCTAGATAATATAACGATAATATAATTACACTACTCAGCATTTGAATCTACAAGGTCCCTGTGGATCGATATCCGGAACCACTGTTCTGCAAAATGCGATACCGTATACTTACGGTAATTTATACGTGAGGAAAACGCGTATCAGTGGGCTAAGTATATTACTTAGTGGACTTAGTAGTGTTTAGTGGGTTAAATTGTGGATATTATTCTAACTACTAAACTAACCCACTAACCCATGTTCTTGAGTGCTCTTATAGTTGGTTTTCTTGCAGATCATGGGCTGAGGAGTGGATGCTTGGAATGTCTATAAATACCGACTTCAAGACTCAAGGAATTTCATCGATTCTACGAAATGAAAATACCGAGAGCTGAAAAGAATACATGAGTGTTTTAGTGTGTTTTTAGAATCGGTTGGTTGTACTCCTCATGAGTACAATCTTTACGTACTCCTCATGAGTACATTCTTTGTAGTCTAGATTGTTTGGTATATAGTTTTTATCTTTCTAGACTTGGTTGTAAGAATGATCAAGATAGTGATTCATTCATAAGTTCTGTACGTACTCCTTACGAGTACATTATTTGAAATCTAGAATTTTTAATATTTCTCTTTTTGTTTCTAGATTTGAATGTAAGAATGATCATAAGAATGATTCATTCATAAGGAAGAAGTTTTCGTACATCTTCTGTTTGTATTCTTGGAATACTGTTTTAATATAATTTTTCCGTCCTGTAAAGGGCAAGTTCACAAGTTTTTACTTGTGAACAATTTTTAGATCTGAGTATTGTCTTTAGTTCTTTATATTTCCGCTGCATGTTTTCTCAAGCGTCACAACACTTAAGATAACATCTCTGTATTAAACGAATTCGGGACCATAAATTCTTTCAATTGGCATCAAGAGCCAACACTTGACGTATACTAAGTGTTTGTTCCTATTTCTTTTACAGAAACGAATTCGTGATGGATACTCAGATGACTGCTTCTATGCGACCTCCTGTACTTGATGGCACAAACTACACCTACTGGAAAGTCAAGATGAGGGCATACATCAAAGCCATTGATGAGAGAGCCTGGAGATCTATCCTTACTGGATGGAAGCCACCATTTATAACAGATTCGGATGGGGATGTGTTTCCAACACCAGAATTACGGTGGACACCAGACGATCTATCAAATGCTAACCAAAACTCAA
The DNA here is from genome assembly GCF_000504015.1 of Erythranthe guttata. The sequence goes on from NW_012194461.1 coordinate 361,837, forward strand.
AGGCGTTAAATGCAATTTTTAATTCAGTAGATTTAACAATGTTTAAATTGATCTCAGTGTGCACTTCTGCGAAGGATGCTTGGGAAGTTCTTCAGCTACATTGTGAAGGATCAGACAGTGTCAGAAGAACTAAGCTCAGATTACTCTCTTCCAAATTTGAGAGACTGAGAATGGAAGAAACTGAAACAATTTCTCAGTACAATGAGAAATTGATTGATTTAGCTAATGAATGTCAATCCTTAGGTGGTCCTTTGAGCAACGAGACACTGGTGAATAAGGTATTGAGAACTCTTCCAGAAAGATTCAGCATGACGGTTACTGCTATTGAGAAGGCCAAAGACACATCATCTCTACGGTTGGACGACTTAATTGGTAGTCTAAAGTCTAGAGAGATGAACTTTGAAGATCAAAGAAAGGAGAAAGGAAAGGCTATCTCAAATGCACTCCAGGCAGAATTAGAGAAGGAAGATGTTGCTCCGGAATATGATGATGATGTAGAGGAATGTCTCAACAATGTGGCATTTCAGATTCAGAAATTCAATAGAGCATACAGACGAAGTGGAATCAAGCCCAGACAGTTATTTCCAGATGGCTCTCCACAAAATCGACAAACTCGGCCCCGGAACAGATCTATTTCACAGAGAACATTTCCTCAAACATCTTCTCAAAGCACTTTAAAAAATTCCTCATTTATTCGTTCAAATTGTGAACCACCTAACTTAGATCATATCAAATGCAGGGCCTGTTCAGGATTTGGACATTATGCTAATGAATGTGCAAACACCTTGAGAAGAAGAGGAATGAGTTTGATTTGTGCTGTCAGTGATGAGGAGGAAGAACAACCTGAACAGACAGAGGAGCAGCAATCCACTAAACAAGCTCTTTCTGCCAGATATATCACTGAAAATTCTTCTGAAACAGAATCACAAGGAGTTTCTCTAGATGCTGCAACACTTTCTGAAACACTTTCAGTAACTGAAATTTCTGAGTTAGATGCTAATCATTATACATGTTTGAACTCTATTTCTTTGAATGCAGCAGAATCCAGTAGAAATGAGGAAGAAATGTGTAAGAAGCTGTTCAACGACTTGATGAACAAGACTCAAGCTCTAGATGCAGCCAACAAGGAAAATTTTTCTCTTAAAGAAACAATCACGCATTTGGAGGTTGGTATCACCAAGAAGGATCTTGAACTGGCAAAGGTGAAAGATGAACTCAAAGAAGCAACTCTAGCAATCAAGACGATGAATACCGGCACAACTAAACTCGAAGAGATTGTGTCATTGGAAAAGTACAACAAAAAAGAAGGTCTAGGGTTCAAGAAACAAGTGAAGAAACACAAGCGAGTAAAGAAGAAAGAAATTGTCTTTGTCAAGGAAAAGGGTTCAAATGGAAAAGAATGCAGAAATTCCACAGTCTCCACTCAAGAGTCCAGAATAAGGGGATACATTTGTCATTACTATTTCTCACCAGGACATATTCGTCCATTTTGTGAAAAACTCAGTAGTGACAAAATGTTGTACAAAATGAGTCACAACACTCCAGGGAACACCTCAAAGAAAAAAGGTAGAATTTACCAATAAAGAGTGTAGAATATGGACTCCCAAAGGTAAACTTTTGTGCAAAGCAGTATACACTTCTTTAAATGCTACATGGTACTTTGATAGTGGATGCTCTAGGCACATGAATGGAACAAAAGAATTTCTATCAAACTACCATACACTCAATGGAGGACGTGTAACCTATGGAGGAGGAGCTAAAGGCAAAGTGGTTGGACGTGGAACACTCAGTTCCAGGTCAATGGATAATTGTTGTCAAACAGGTGACACCATCTCATGCAAGAGCTCAAGAGTAAGTGAAGTAGAGTTGTGGCACCAGAAACTAGGGCACACAAACTTCAAAAATCTGAAGCTGCTCAACAAGTACAATGCCATAAGAGGAATTCCAGATCTCAAGATCAAGGACATTCCTATATGCGGAATGTGCAAGAAGGGAAAGCAAACTAGAGTACCACATACAGTGTTACAACACGTTGGTACCACCATTTGTTTTGAACTTGTACATATTGACCTTATGGGTCCTATAGAGGTAGAAAGCCTAGGTGGTAAAAAATATGTATTTGTGTGTGTTGATGATTTTTCGAGATATACTTGGGTGTATTTTGTAAGAGAAAAATCTGACCTAGAATACATGCATGTGTTTGGATGTGTTTGCTATGTCCTAAATGATAGAGATCATCTAGCTAAATTTGATTCAAAAAGTGATTTGAGTTTATTTGTGGGATACTCTAACAACAGTAATGAGTATAGAGTATATAACCTAAGAACTCGAACCATTATTGAATCTGTAAATGTGGTATTTGATGACTTTGCTGATCTCCGCAGTAAAACAGCTGAAGATGAAATTGATGACCAGATTGCTGAAGGAGAAACAACCGGAGGAGACACTACTGTCACAGATGCTCCAGATATAAACAGTCCAGTTTCAAGAGAAGAAGGTGTTGAGCCAAGTGTTACCACATCTGACTCAATACATCCTACAGAGAGCACAGAAGCTGAACTGCAGCCAACCTATGATGTCTGCAGAAAGGAACCATCAAGTAGAATCCAGAAAAATCACCCCTCTACTCAAGTTGTGGGAGATATCTTTGATGGGATAAGAACCAGAAGAAAAGAGAGAGTGAATTACAGAGATATGGTAAGATTTGCAAATTTATCTTCTGAATGTGCACTAACTGGAACTACTTGCTTTGTGTCTTCAGTTGAACCAAGGAATATTGCAGAAGCTCTGAAGGATGAATTCTGGATCAATGCAATGCATGAAGAACTGAATCAGTTCATCAGAATTGATGTTTGGTACTTAGTTCCCAGACCAAGCCATGTAAATGTGATAGGAACTAAGTGGATTTTCAAAAACAAAACTGATGAAAAAGGTACAGTGGTTAGAAATAAGGCTAGGTTAGTAGCACAAGGTTATACTCAAATTGAGGGTATAGACTTTGATGAAACTTTTGCTCCAGTAGCTAGAATTAAATCTATTAGATTACTTCTTGCTATAGCCTGTTTTCTGAAAATCAAATTGTATCAGATGGACATCAAAAGTGCATTTCTGAATGGTGTTCTAAATGAAGAAGCATATGTAGAGCAGCCCAAGGGTTTTGAAGATTCTGCCAAGCCTAATCATGTTTTCAAGCTTAAGAAGGCTCTGTATGGTCTTAAACAAGCTCCTAGAGCTTGGTATCAAAGACTCACTGACTTCTTACTTGAAATACAGTTTAATAGAGGAGAGGCAGAGAGAACTCAATTTGTTAGAAGAACAAACACTAGGCCAAAACAGCTCACTTGCGACGTTTTTTTTGGCGACGATTCCGGAATCGTCGCTAATTTGCGACTATTTTGACTAAAAAACGTCGCAAGATTTCGGAAAATAAGATTTCGATGGAATATCTCGCGACGATAAAAACAATCGTCGCACCCTTTGCGACTAATGTCACTAAATCGTCGCAAAGGGGAAAAAAATAATAAAGCACTCTCGTAGCGACGTTTTTATATAACCGACGCATGAAAAATATTTTTTGCAATTTATTTTTTTTACCTTCGCGACGAATATGACGTATACGTCGCTAGTGAAATTGTGAAAAAAAAATTATTGGGTTGGCGACGAATAAGGATAAACGTAGCGTAATAAAGAGGAAATATTAAATTATATTTATTCTTAGCGACAAAAATAGTGTATTCGTCGCAAATAAAATACTTTGTTAAAAGAATTATAATTATTATTTGCGACGATAGTGTATTAGTCGTCGCCAAAATAATTATAGGAAAAATCTCGCTTTTCTATAGCGACGTTTCTGTAAGAAACGTCGCAAGGTTATATATTTTTTTTTGGTTTGCGACGAAAGAACTTAAAACGTCGCTATGAGATTCGCTTAAATCTGACTTGGCGACGATTTGTTAGGAATCGTCGCAACAAATTGAATTAGAAGTCAGGCCCTAATCCCCTTTTCCCCATTTTCTCCGATTTTCTTCCCCTCCGCCGATTTATTTCTCTCTCTCTTTCAATCTTCCCCTCCGCCGGGTCCTTCCCCTCCGCCTCCGCCGCCGCAGTCTGCCGCTGCCGCTCCTCTCCGCCGTCCGCCGTCCGCCGCTGCTCTCCTCCGCCCATCTCTCCGCCGCTGCTCTCCACCGCTGCTCTCCTCCGTCAGCCCATCTCTCCGCCACTGCTCTCCGCCGTCCGCCGCCGTCATCCCGCCGCCTGCTGCCAATCCGTTGCCGTCGCCAGCCGTTGCCGTCGCCGACAGCCCTCCTTTCAAGGTAATTTTCCTTTTTTTTAAATCTTTGTTTGTTTATGTTGAAAAGCTTGTATATGTTATCCGAAAATGATGTGCTAACTTCTTTTTCTTTGGATAAATTTAGTCATGAGTTGGTTAGAGCCAATTAGATGTATTTTTTGTTCCGGGGTGCTTTCTCGCTATGATATTTTACGATACTTGTATATAATATCAATTTGTTAATATGCAGTTTGTGATCAATTTGATTTTTTTATTCGGGACTTCGGTGTGTTACTTAAATCTAATTCTAGTGCCACTCAATATTTTTCAATTCCCCTTGTTATTTGATCATTCGATTAACCATATTCTCATATGAATCGCCGTAAAAACGCGAAGGTACTATACTGGCTACCCAAAGGATCTAGGACCGTCCAAAGTTATTCATTTCACCTCAAAACGTGAGTTCGTCCAACTCCTTCACCAAGGTCACCCTGTGGTTGTTGCATTTACAATCAAGTAACTGTTCGACTCACTTTTCTTCGTTTTTATTTTCATAATTAGTGTAATTATTTGTTAGTATTCAAGTCTTTTGCAATTGCAGGTGTAACCTAACGAAACCTCTTGATAAAGTACTGGAGGAAGCCGCTGCAGAGTTCGATCCACATGTCAATTTTTTGCGCGTAAGTCATCTCGCTGGCATGTGCTACATGATATTATTCTTGATTGATAAAAACATCTCATTTACACTATAGTAAAACTTGTTGATTTTAGCTTAAGATTTTTTGGCGTAGTTATCGTGTTTTTTGTTTCTTAGGTTGAGTGCCCAAAGTATCCGGGGTTCTGTATTACACGGCAGAAGACAGAATATCCATTTATAGAAATGTTTCACAGCCCAGAACAGGTAAAAGTTGGTTTTTATTACCAATATTCAACTTCAAATGTGCGAGTGCCTCTTCGATTGGAAGATAATCGTTGTTTATATTAACTACGTAGACAAATTAATTGAGAGATTTTAAATTATGGTGAATCGGATTATCGTACTTCGATCTTAGCATGTAATGAGCATCTGTTATTATATGACACAGGCAACTAATCAAGGAAAGGCTGTTGATCCAAATATCACAAAATACTCCGTCAGAGTTTTACCGGTGAGTGTTTGAAGTTGTTCCCATCATCCCATACAGTACACAACTACACATCTATTTTAAATTATACGAAAAAACAAATATTTGAGATATATCTTTTTTTTTTCCAGTTTTGGAAGCGGAATTGAAAGAAACCCGAGAAATTGTGAACACCTTGGTCGGCCGTTTTGGACTACAAGCCTCGACATCGACTCCTTCCAATGATGGTAGAGTATAAAAAGGGATGAACTTTGTTTTGGTTTTTGAATTAAAGTTTGAAACACTACATCATATGCTTTTAAGTTTTTATGTACTTTTTTAATTTATGTTTTGTGCTACCTTGATATTTAATCCATATAATTGGTTTTAATATTTTTGATATAAGTGTATTTTTTTTTTTTTTGTACAACTGCTGAATACAGGTTGAATTTGTTAATTGAAAAAATAAATAAACCAGAATTTATATATATAAAAAAAAAAACTTGCGACTAAAATACAAATTAGTCGCAAACTGAAACTGTAGTAACTAGCGACGAATAAACAAAACAATCGTCGCAAATAACTCGTGGTCTTGCGACGAAAAAGGACATTAGTCGCAAAGATTTTCGCAAACGTAGCGACGAAATAATCACAAAATGTCGCTTAATCTAGCGACGAACATAAAATTCGTCGCACACGGTTGCGACTTATTATTTGTTCGTCGCAACTGGTAAGCAACGAAAGTAGAGGATCCGTCGCGAATATTTAAAAAACATTTTTTCCAGAAAATACGAAAGTTGCGACGATTTATGACATTCGTCGCCACAGTTGGCGTCGAAAATGAATTTTCGTCGCAGACCTTGCGACGGTGCATTTGGCGACGTTTTTTTTAGGATTTGGCGACGAAAACAATTCGTCGCAAACAGTAAAAAAACGTCGCCAAATATACATTTTCGTCGCCAAATTTCGTCGCCAGTCGACCATTTTGGCCTAGTGAAATAACCATATCATTATTGAACAGATATATGTTGATGATATTGTGTTTGGTTCTACCTGTGCTAACCTTTTACAGTCTTTTGTAGATTCTATGTCTCACACTTCTGAAATGAGCATGGTAGGAGAGTTGAATTACTTCCTAGGACTCCAAATCAAACAGACAGGTGAAGGAATTTTTGTAAATCAAAAGAAGTATGCTCTCAATCTGGTCAAAAGGTTTGAGTTGGAGTCAGCCAAGCACATGAAAACTCCAATGGGTTCAAGTCAAAAACTGTCCAAGGATGATGTTGCTGAAGATGTTGACAGCACCCTTTACAGAAGCATGATTGGAAGCCTTCTGTATCTAACAGCAAGCAGGCCTGACATTATGTTTAGTGTTTGTGTGTGTGCCAGGTATCAAGCTAATCCCAAAGTCACTCATCCCAGGATTATTAGGTATGTTGCAGGTACAGTAGACTTAGGGATTCAGTTTTTCAAAGACACTAATACAAATTTGATAGGTTTTAGTGATTCTGATTGGGCTGGGGATATTAGTGACAGAAAAAACACTTCAGGTGCATGTTTCTTTTTGGGGAATAATCTGGTTTCATGGTTCAGTAGAAAACAAAATTGTGTATCACTTTCAACAGCTGAATCAGAATATGTAGCTGCTGGAGGATGTTGTGGTCAACTAATTTGGATGAAACAGATGTTGGGGGATTATGGGTTAACCAGTGACACCCTGGCCATATATTGTAATAATTCAAGTGCTATTGATATTTCAAAAAATCATGTTCAACACTCACAAACTAAACACATAGATATTAAACATCATTTTATTCGTGATATAGTTGAGAAAAATATAGTGTGCTTAAAGTACATTCCTACAGAAGATCAGCTGGCTGACATCTTTACAAAGGCATTAGATTATGAGAGGTTTTCTAAACTTAGGAAATCTCTCGGCATGTGTACTCAATAAACATGTCCTGAAATATGTTGCAGCACCTCATCCAATATCTTAAGCTGCAACATAATTTATTGAAGCTTAGCTTCTTTAAATAATGACTTCACTGTGACAGATTATTCTCTAAATAAGTAACTGGAAGTCTTTCACCTTGAAACGTGATCATGCTTCATGTAAACATTCAGAGAACAATTATACTCACATAAGTCAAACTCCTCTATTTTGATAGTCATATCTTAGTAACTGAGGAACCTTCAAACTGAACACTTGATCATGTTCCATGTGAATTGTTTTACTTGAAAGAGTTTAAAAAAAACTAAAAAAAAAATAAAAAAAAATAAAAAAAATATATATAATAATAATAATTTATTATTATTATTATATATATAATAAAATCTATGCCTGTTAGCCAATTCTTTTCTCACACTATTAATCATTAATAAATGTGTTTTTATTTTTGTGAAAATTTCGTGAGTGCGACTGCTACTATTTCTATTATTATTTTATTTATTATTGAATTATCACTATTTATATGGGTCATGGGGTTCATGGGTTAGTCTTTTCTCTTCCACTAAGTCCACTCATTATTGTGCCATGTGTCACGTTTTGTTTTAAACTGCCACATAGACCTTTTATTATCCTTAATCACACTTTCTCCAAGAAAAACGCACACCACTTCTTCACCTTCTCCACTTCGAATTTTTTCTGCAAAAATTAGGGCTTATAAATTTCGTGCTTCTCTTTCGAAAATTCACACTCAAAAATCAAAAGCACAAGAAACAATTTTTTTTCTACTGTATCATGGTATCTCCTCCTAGAAATCCTCTTCCAGCCGTCGGTGATGTCCACAACGATGCTGCAGCACCTGAACCAGCAGACCCGAATCTGGCCATCATCGTTCATCTTGTCAACCTTGAAGCTATGCCGATCAGCTTTATTGAGCCCGGAGACGAGCTGAATCCGATTGACCCAGACAATTTCGAGTACGTGAGTCCCTCTTCCACTGCAGGAAGGTTTCCTACTCGCCGGCCCAAGCGCATGAATCTCTTCCCAGATCTGAATGCTACTGGGTCACAACGTCGAAGGGGAGGAAATTCTCCCAGCAGAGGCGGCAGAGGTGGAAGAAGAGGCGGCAGAGGTGGTCGCACTCCAGTTAGGCCAAACCCACCAAGAGGCCTTCGTTGGGTTGATGAAGAAACGGATGATGAAGAAGGAGATCCTACCTTTGCAGAACCAGAAGCCCAAGCTCTCTCCTCACGCTCCACTGAGTCATCCTCCAAAGACTCGACTCCACCAGCATCAACTCAGGGGGAGACACTTCAGCATAACTCTTCTCAACATCCTGTTTCCGAAGATGTTGCTGCACATGTTCCTGAAAATGCTGCTGCACCTACTGTCTCAGACAATGCCCCTCAAAGTGCTGCTGAAGATGCTGCTCCACCTGTTGCATCACCTGAGCCAGCATACATCCGAGATGAACTTGAAGACTCAGAAGAAGAGGAACCTTCAGAAGAAAAAGAGCCAGACTTGGATGGGAAGGATCTGTCAACTCCTTTTGAGGTAAACAATGCCTTCAGTCCTATCTTTTATTTTGAATCTGATTCAACTTTGAGTCCTCAATCATAAATTGCCAATTCATTGAGGAAAATAAAATTTCCAAGGATGAGTTTGATAGACATAGGATCACTGCTTTTCTTGATCAAAAAAAAATCCTTAGTCTAGTTGAGGTTGCCTGTCCTTATGATCCTTCTGTTGTGAAGGAATTTTATGCCAATTTACAAACCTCATTTTTAAAGAAAAATTCTCCAAACTTTGGCAAAGTTTTTGTGCAAAATTCCATTTTCTCCTTTTCTCCCCAAATTATCAACTCTCATTTACAAACTCCTACTGTGATTGATGAGGATAATTATGGTGATTTTACTAATTTTTGTAAGACTCTTTCTGGCAATCGTCTAAAATTCAAAGTTTCTCAACTCACTGCATTTTATTCTGTCTTGTTCTGACTCACAGTGATGAATTGGATTCCATCCAAAAATGTCTCTGTGGTAACTAAACCTCATGCAGTACTCATGTACAAATTGGGGATGGTATGACCAGTTGATTTTGGAAAGCTTTTCTTTAATAATATAGGTCATCTTGCCCAGAAAATTTCATCGTCCACTCATCTTCCTTATCCTTCTCTCATCTACTCCATTCTACTTTCTCAAAATTTGGGCCAAGATGAATCAGAATATTTTCACACTTTTCTTGGCATGATCACTGTTTCTCAAAATTTTCTAAAAGCTCTTCATGTCCAAGATCTTCCCTGGAATGGAGATAATTTCCTCTCAACTGAATCAGGTCAAAATAATCTTGGTACTGAAGGTGTTGCTCCTCATGTTGACAACATTCCTGACACTCTTGTTTCTGTTCCTAGAGATCTTTTGTTACAACAGCTTACTCACTCTCTAGCTCAGACAACTTATCACCAGTCCATGGTGGAAATGCTTCGAAAAGCTCTTTCTGATCAAAAAGGGGGAGAAAAAGCTAGTCATGAAGTTGAAGCAGGGACTTCTCATTCTTTGGATGCCAGAGGCAGAGAGCAAGGTGTTAATGAAGAAGGAGCAAAGAATGAGGGTGAAGCTCAAGGAGCAGAGGAAAGCAGTGGATCCAGTGCTAGTGATGGAGGAGCAGCAGCTGATACTGAGGAGACTTTGGATATTCCGCTCTAAAGTTATTTTTAATGAACAATATTTGTTTTTGTTCAGTTTTTACTTTCCCTCTGAACTTTTATGTTAATGTTGGTTTTCAAATTCAGGGGGAGTTCAAGCAATGACTCGGGGGGAGTTAAGCTAAAATTTAGTTTTGATCAGAAAGTAAAAAAGGGGGAGTTTGAAACACGTGGATTATTTCCACATTTTGTTTTTAACTTTCTTATTTTCTTACTAAATTTTAGTTATGGAATAAGTAGTGGTTAGTGGGTTAAGTATATGGCTTAGTGGGCTAAGTATATTACTTAGTGGACTAAGTAGTGTTTAGTGGGTTAAATTGTGGATATTATTCTAACTACTAAACTAAACCACTAACCCATGTTCTTGAGTGCTCTTGTAGTTGGTTTTCTTGCAGATCATGGGCTGAGGAGTGGATGCTTGGAATGTCTATAAATACCGACTTCAAGACTCAAGGAATTTCATCGATTCTACGAAATGAAAATACCGAGAGCTGAAAAGAATACATGAGTGTTTTAGTGTGTTTTTAGAATCGGTTGGTTGTACTCCTCATGAGTACAATCTTTACATACTCCTCATGAGTACATTCTTTACGTACTTCTCATAAGTACATTCTTTGTAGTCTAGATTGTTTGGTATATAGTTTTTATCTTTCTAGACTTGGTTGTAAGAATGATCAAGATAGTGATTCATTCATAAGTTCTGTACGTACTCCTTACGAGTACATTATTTGAAATCTAGAATTTTTAATATTTCTCTTTTTGTTTCTAGATTTGAATGTAAGAATGATCATGAGAATCATTCATTCATAAGGAAGAAGTTTTCGTACATCTTCTGTTTGTATTCTTGGAATACTGTTTTAATATAATTTTTCCGTCCTGTAAAGGGCAAGTTCACAAGTTTTTACTTGTGAACAATTTTTAGATCTGAGTATTGTCTTTAGTTCTTTATATTTCCGCTGCATGTTTTCTCAAGTGTCACAACACTTAAGATAACATCTCTGTATTAAACGAATTCGGGACCATAAATTCTTTCATTCCGATTAAAATCACCACCACCACCAAACTCACAACGCCACCTCCGTGCTCCGGCAATCACCTTTTTCACACCGCCGTCGCTACCCCTTCCTTCCACCACGCGCCTCTCCTGCTCTTTGACAATTCGATTTTTTTTTCCTGGTCTGTTTTTCCGCCGCCGGATTCCGGCGTTGACTATTTTTTTTTTTTTTTTTTTACGTCCGCCGCTAAACGTTGACCGTAGTTGTGCTATCACTGATAGTAAATTAACGTAGTTATACTGTCAATGACAGTACATTAACGTCATTGTACTGGCGTTGACATTATATTTATGTAATTGTAAATAATTGTTCTGCCGTTGACAGTAAATTAACGTAATATTATTTTTTACTTTTTTTTTTGTTATTTTTTTTTTGACTTGTTGACAAGTCAACGTAATTATATTACTGTCGTTGACACTAAAATAACTCTAAACACAATAATATTACTGTCAACCACATCAATATTGTTATTTTTTGGAGGTTTTTTATTTTGTTTGAGTCATTCACGGAGTAACGTAATAATATTACTGTCCATTATTGTAATATTACTGTAAACACAATAGTATTATTGTGGTTGACGGTAATATTACTGTTGTTATAGTAATATTGCTGTCAACCACATCAATATTATTATTTTGTTTAGGTTTTTTTTGTTTGTTTGCGTTATTCACAGAGTAATGTGATAATATAACTGTCTATTATTGTAATATTACTGTGGTTGACGGTAATATTACTGTTGTTATAGTAATATTACAGTCACTCACATTAATATCAATTCTTTTGGTTTTTTTTATTATGTTTACATTTGTTGAACAGTCGACATAGTAATATTACTCTATTACACAATAATAATGAGTTTTGTTGTGTTAATATTACTGTGCTAGAGATTAATATAGCAATATTACTGTTTTAAAATGTAATATAGTTAATTTTACTGTGTTTAACAGTAATATAGTTAATATTACTGTCAATCACAGCAATATTGTTGTTTAAACGGAAAAAAAAAAAAAAAAAAAGATATTACAGAAAGAAAGAAAGAAAAATAAATCGAAAAAGTCAACGCCGGAAACCTGTGGCGGAAAATTCAGGAAAAAAAAGTCAATGCCAAAAACCGGCGAAAAAATCAGGAAGAAAAAAAAAATCAACGGCGGTGACGGACGAAATTGTCCATAAAAATGTATTTTGGGTCAATTGAGTAAAGTGTGAAATTTGGGGTCAAATTGAGGTTAAATTAAATCAAATGATGAAATTGGAGCATATTAAATTATGAGGGGCTATTTTAGTCTTTTACAAAAATCTTGACCATGTGTAGACTTTTGTGTAAATGAGTTTATTGTCTGGATCTCTTTATGAATAAGTACCCATTGATGGGTTTATTTGTAAAAACCTTGTGGATGGATTTATTTGAAGAGTATTTTCGACAAAAGGCATGGGGATGGATTTATTTGGAAGACTGTTTTTTCTCCGGACGAATGTGTATTTAACTCCCTTGTCATGTGCCTCTTTACCGTTTGTCCATTTAACAATCCTATTCTCTTGTACTTGAGGGATAAAATTATCTTATTTCTTGTTAATAATAACGTAAACTTAATCGCTAAGGTGAAAGTCACAACCAAATTTAGGGAAAATTATAAATAGGGACTATTAGTGAAACACCCTTTTAATATTTTTGTGATAAGGATGGGTCGAGCCCTTTTTCATTTATTAATTATAGGGTAAATAGCACTTAACCATCTTGTGGTTTCGACATTTTGCACATGACCCCCTTATGGTATGATTAAGCACATAACCCCCTCGTGGTTTTGACATTTTGCACATGACCCCCTTATGATATGAAATTAGGCACATAACCCCCTCGTGGTTTTGAAATTTTGCACATGACCCCCTGGAAAAGATTAAATTACCCCTATCAAGTCAAAAGTTCTTGTTTTAATTTAAAAATAATTATTATATAAAATGAAAAGCTTAATGTATTTTTTTGTAAAAATGAGAAATAAAATATATTATTGTGTTTTTTCTATTTTACCGCACATATATTTATTTTTTTTAATTTAATTTTCATTTCAACTTTAGAGAAATTTTTTTTTTAGATTTTTCCAAAAGAATAAAAAAAATAAAGACTTTGTTTCTTAAAAAAATAAAGTTCGATAACAACTATAATATAATATATTATATAGAAAATAGTTATATAATAATCATAATTAATGATAATGTTAAAGATTTTCAAATTGATTTTAAAATCGAATAAATTGTCAATCGTACAATAACTCGTATTTTATACCTTTTGTGCTGTAAAATAAAAAAAAACACAATAATATATTAATTTCTCATTTTACAAAAAAAATACATTAAGCTTTTCATTTTATAGAATAATTATTTTTAAATTAAAACAAGAATTTTTGACTTGATAGGGGTAATTTAGTCTTTTCCAGTTTTCTATTCAAGGGGGTTATGTGCTAATTTCATAACATAAGGGGGTTATGTGCAAAATTTCAAAACCACGAGGGGGTTATGTGCCTAATTTCATACCATAAGGGGGTCATGTGCAAAATGTCAAAACCACAAGGGGGTTATGTGCCTAAATTCATACCATAAGGGGGTCATGTGCAAAATGTCAAAACCACAAGGGGGTTATGTGCCTAAATTCATACCATAAGGGCTCTTAGGTAATCTAAGTATCGCCTTTAAGTGGATTACATTAAAGAAAATATCCAATTGTATTAGGAAAGTACATTGGATATATGAGTCCACTAAGATTATGTATCTTGGAAATCCTCAAACAAAATTGAATAGCTCGATTCATGGTCGAATTCGAATATATAACTTGAGATAAGGTTAGAAAAGAAGTTGAATAAGCTTCATAAAATTATTGGAGGATGTTCCGTGTTGGACTAAGTCGGTGTCTACAATTATGAATAAATTGTGATAACCAATCGGTTACGTTAAGGGCACAAACGACATGTATAATGGCAAGTATCGACACACTCGTACACAGAAGACTATTAGGCAATTGATCTCAAAAGAAATAATATAACATTGATTATGAAAATTAATGGTTAATAGCGGATCCGCGACTAAAAGTCAACTAAAGAGATCAAACATATTGCCTGTCTAGGAGAGTGAGATCAAAACCCACAAATTAAGAATTTCTATAGTGGAAACCCAACCATGATGACTGGAGATCCCAAGAACTGGTTCAAAAGGGACAACTAAGTTATGGAAATTCAGTGATGCACTAAGGAGTATATATTCCTATGGAATTATATATTTCCAACTCATTCTTGTGATAGACATTAGTGCTGCCTGCAGATAGGGTAAAGGATAAGCGAAAGCTTTTAATGATTCCAAAACCTTGATAAAAGGTGAGGTATTGGTAGGATACCTTTAATATGACATCAGCTATCTAAGTGTAGAAGTGTGGGCTGCTTCAAAATGACAAACACTTATGAATCCAAGATGTGCTCCAGGGCCAAAATGGACGCAACCATGAGAACTGATGAAATGTAGAAAAACTATTGTGTGGATATCATTGTTTTGGTTTACACAAACGGCTGGCAGTTCAAGACATCGCGTTCACTAACTAGCCAAGTAAATCCGATGGTATACCGCTAAGGAAGGTTCAAAGTCAGAAGCTACCTATCCCCATTGCAATACTATCCACTTGAACTCTCGATAGAATCCATCGTTTTTCGTTAATTTCATTCATGTGGGGGTTGTTGGGAATTTTATTTTATAAAATAAAATAATTTTTGAATGGAAATTATAAAAAGGTTTTTAGGCCCTAGTTGATCAAATAGGTGTGACAATATGAAGAGGTGTGGCCACACCTCTTCACTTGTTTAATCTCCTACGGGTTGTGTTCATTAATCACAACCATTGGAAACTTATAAATAGAAACTCCACATGTTTGATTTAAAAAACAACAGAAAAAAAAAAATCAATTAAATTCTATAATTTTGTTCTATGGAATTCTTCCTTCTTTAGCTCGGAAATATTCTTCGTAGAATATTTTCTTTCGTATTCGATTCGAGAGTTTGAGACACAAAGTAACGTTCGTTGTACTCGGGATTTAGAGTGCTCATATGCCGAGTTAGCCGTTGTATCTTGGGAGACAATTGCCAAATAACCGTAAGCACCGTAGCGGGGCAATATTGTCTTAAGGAAAGAGTATTCTCGCCTCGGCTAATCTTTTCGTATTTCGACTAATCTATTTGATCATTTTACTAAATCACTACCCATTTTATATACCGGGAACAACAATAAGCGCGCAACAAGACTCGGAACAGGTAAGCTTCATTGTATCATCTGGTTGAAGGGAAAGTGATTCCCTGGTTTATTTTTTATTTTTTAATATCTGCACTACCAACTATAACATGTATCCACAGTGAACTTAATTTAGGCAAATTTCAGCAGTCTTACAGCATATATGCAGAACATGAATAGGTTTGAGCAAATGACAGCAAAAGTCATACATATCAGCAGATTATTAAGAAAATCTCATCAATACCATTAATGCAGAACACCGTCGCAGCAAATTCTCCGATACTTATAATCGACCGCAGCAAATTTATAACAATTAGCACTTAATTATTGGGTAATTAAGGAATCATGATAAGTGAGTTTACATGAATTAGTATAAAAAATCCCAAAAAATAAATTTCTCAGTAACCAAAAAAAGAATTTTGGAGAAGTTGAAAAAATTCGCGCGTAAATGTAAACAGTATCATATGTTTGAAAAAAATTCGCACAACATCTCAGCATTTTATAATAATTTCACACACCAAAAAAAGGGGAAGAAAGGGAAACCTGGAAGACCACGGTTCTAACCGGGAACCGACCCGGAACCGGTTAAAAAACCGAACCGCAAGGAACCGGATTATTTCGGTTCGGTTCCGGTTCCTCCAAAATCGGAACCGGAACCGGAACCGAAACGAACCATTGCCAGGTCTAGTCGCACACGTGGGAGCCACCGTTTACGAGTAACCGAAAAAATGCGTGAATTGAAAATTTTGAAAAACTTCTTTTTGGGGCTTAATTTTTCTGGGGTGAATCTGTAATTTCAGAATGTTTTAATTAAAAGGATATTTTGATGTTTCCAGGGTAAAAAATACACACGCAGGCGCAAAATCCACGTGTGTAACACACGATAAGGCTGCCCGGAATAGATCTCAAATTCAGGCTAATAAGTAGAAATAATATTCAGATGATTGTAACTATATATAATAAAAGTAATGAAAATATGGTACCAAAAACAGCAAATTAATTGAGGGTGCATTTGGATGGAAGGATTTGGGGAAGGGATTTCAAATCCATAATAACAAATCCCTTGGACTTGTTTGGATTGAGGGATTTGGGGATGGATTTCAAATCCACACCCCTCCTTTTTAGTTATGTTTTGAGCAATTGAGGTGGATTTGAAATGACTCCAAAATTGGAGTCATTTCAAAATCCCTTCCCCAAATCAAATCCCTCCCCAAATCCTTCCATCCAAACACACTCTGATAAGAATTTGATGTTGATTAACAGCAAATTATATAAATAATACACAAAAAAGCACGACTGTGAATTAGCAGGCAACATAAATCTGAAATTATCTAATACCAATTAATTGTTTTTCCACATTAATCTATATTTTCGATCCGACGTGATGCGACGGCTTTACAGAGCGGACAAGAATTCTTCGTACGCAACCATCGTTTGATGCAACACACATGATATTCATGTCCGCAATCGAGAACTCCAATCGTCGTCGTCTCCTCGTTTTCTTTTTCACAAGACGTGATCATATCATCCAAGCAAATCGCACAAATTTCATCACTCTCCTCATCCTCTCCTTTACGACACGAATTCCTCGTTTTCAGACAGTTTTCGATATCTTCTTCGGACAAACCACTGACGTTAACGTTTTGACTCCGACTCATCCTATGATCTTCTGTTACAGCTTGTTCGGTATCACCAGCCCCGATAACCCAAATTACGGAGTCATCTATTGCATTATCATATATCATCCTATGATCTAGGACATGATAATATACAGTGCCGTTGTTAATTTGCCTGAAACGAGGAGGCTCATCAGACATTAATTCTTCCATCGATCTTTCACTAGGGCCGGGTGAGAGAGAGAAGAGATGGAATTAAGCATATATATATATTTTTATTTGCCCATATATATATTGGTATCTATATCATACCTTGTATATATAAATAGTTTAAGTAATTAATGTGTAATTAGAGTTCGAGTATCACTCTAATTCCTTATTTTTCGTAATACTTGCCATATTATCAGAGTAAATTGCAAAAAGTACCCCTGTGTAATATAAAAATAGCGAAAACCCCCTCTGAATTTTTTTAAATAGCACACTGGACCCATTGTGATTTTAGTCATTAACCAGATGTAAAAAAAAAAAATCCCTCTTGTTTGGATAATTGCATTTAACCCCTCAACTATGATTTTTTCTTACACCTCCACCCTTGCGGTGTCAAATTCAATATAATCATATATATATTTCGTGGAATGTGCAATAGTTTGTACTCGTTTTGTGTAAAAATACAATTTTTGATGCACCACAATCTGATATATACAAGACAAAAAACACATATTATGATCATCTTGCTTCAAAATGTAGAGTTCGAATAGGATAAAACAGGTCAGAATCGATAATATTCCATATAATCTCGAAGATTCCAGTAAATTTTAAACCGCAAGGGTGGACGTGTAAGAAGATTTATAGTTGAGAGGTGGTTGTAATTACCCAAATAGAAAGGGGTTTTCGTAATTTGACCATACCTCAAGGGGTGATTGTAATTCACCCTAAAAAATAAGATTATTTAATCCTTAAAAAACGAAAGATTAGGATTGTTAACTAATGATATATTATGGAGAAATCACGTTTAGTACCGATTTTTTTTATTTTTTTTCAAATAATATTGAAAGTCTAATATGAAAAATTGAACATCATACATGAATGTCGAAATATATTTAATTTGATTAAATCCAAGTTAATCCAACATGAATATGACTTCAAAATTTGTGAATTCCAAAAGGGCAAATTACCAAAACCCCCTGAGGTAAGCCTAAATAACGAAAATCCCCCCCACGTTCTTGTAATTACGAAAACTCCCTTTGACTAACGGTGGACCGATTTTTTTTAACCGAAAACGTGAAATGTCTATTATATCCTTCTGTTAAATATGTAAAAAATAAAATAAAAATAAAGGGGGTTAAAAAAGCAAAGGTGGGGGTGATGAATCGCCGTCCATCGGTCATAATCACCACCACCACCACCACTCTGTTGAAAATATCAGCAACTCCGACGGCGGCGTACCTACTAAGCAGGCCGTTAGAACCCTCACTTCTCAGGTTTTGTTCATCGTTGATTCGTACATTTTTTGACATATTAATCTTCTGGTTTCGTCGGATTTTGGGGATATTTTCGCCTCTGAAATTTGGTGTTTGGGGGAAAATGTTCAATTTAGATCAAGGATATGGCGCTGAAGGCATCGGGTGCGTACCGCCACTGCACGTCGTGCGCGAATCAGCTGCCGGCCGCGCAGCCGCGAAGAAACGGATCCTCCAATTCCGGGTCGTTGCAGGAGGACTGTGGAGGCCTGTGAAACAAGCTGGGTTTGGTTGACTCGGATCCTCCAATTCCGGGTCGGGTTTCTTCCTGAAGTTGTGAAGTGATTGGGGTCGACAAGCTTCGATGAACTATTCCGACACGCTACTGCCGCGGAAACACGCCGCCAAGGTACCCTGCTCTAATTCCAAGAAAATTATAAATTTTCGGGTTTTTTGTTTTTTAATTTCAAGATTGATTTTGTTTTTTAATTTCAAGATTGAATTTTTATTTTATTTTTTTGCAGGCGCTTACACCAAGCTCGAGTGTATCGAGGTACAGATCATCGAGAAAGAAATCGGAGGTCGAGGGTATTAAATTCGATCTGGAATCGGAGGAATTACGAGGGTTTAACGATTTGAGATTAGATTCCGGCGGAAGAGATTCGAGCCCTAATCCGATCAACATCGCACCGGGTAAAATGCTTACAATTACCCCTCTAAGGGTAATTTCGTGTACAAGGGCAAAATTGGTATTATCGGAGGAATATTCGGGAGAATCAAAAAGATTCTATCGAGTTTAACACCGTTAGAGCGATTTGTAAGATGTCGGGGGTTTTCGTAATTACGAGAACGTGGGGGGGATTTTCGTTATTTAGGCTTACCTCAGGGGGTTTTGGTAATTTGCCCTTATTTTTTACATATTTAACAGAAGGATATAATAGACATTTCACGTTTTCGGTTAAAAAAATCCGGTCAACCGTTAGTCAAGGGGGGTTTTCGTAATTACGAGAACGTGAGGGGGATTTTCGTTATTTAGGCTTACCTCAGGGGGTTTTGGTAATTTTCCCTATTTATAATGACCCCTATAAGATTAAGGTCACCATAATATAGTAAGTATTACCAACAAAAAAGGAATTAGAAAGATACTCGAACTCGTATTATAAAAGTATGTATATATACAAGGTATAGATCCAACTCTTCTCTCACCCTTGTGAAAGATTGATGGAAGAATTAACGCCTGATCAGCTTGGTTTAAGGCTAATTAACACCGGCGATGACTCCGTAATTCGGCGTATCGGGGTTCGTGGTACCGTACATGTAAGACAAATTCATAGGACGCGTCAGGGTCAAAACGTCAACTGCAGTGGTTTGACCGAAGAAGATATCGAAAACTGTCTGAAAACAAGGAATTCGTGTCGTAAAGGAGAGGATGAGGAGAGTGAAATTTGTGCGATTTGCTTGGATGATATGATCGCGTCTTGTGACAAAGAAAACAAAGAAAACGAGGGGACGACGACGACAACGGCGATTGGGATTCTCAATTGCGGACATGAATATCATGTGTGTTGCATCAAACGATGGTTGCGTACGAAGAATTCTTGTCCGCTATGTAAAGCCGTCGCATCACGTTGGACTGGATATGGAAAATGCTGCTATGGATTATTTCGTTTTAGATAATTTCAGATTTATGTTGCCGGCTAATCTTCCTTGTCGTGCCTCTTTTGTTTTTTTTTTTTTTTTTTTTTTTTTTTTTTTTGGGTTATTTGGGTATTAGTATCCCATGTTACTTAACATCAACATCAAAAGTATATTCAATTAATTTATTTATTTTACTGTTTTTTGCACCATATTTTCGTTACTTTGATAATAGTTACAACCATAAATTTATAATACAATCATCTGAATATTGTATATAAATATATTCAAAAGAAAAATATAATATTTCTATTATATTGTCCATCAACCTTAATTTGATGTTTTTGGCACCATATTAATTTGCTGTTTTTGGCACCATATTTTCATTACTTTTATAATATATAGTTACAATCATCTGAATATTATTTCTACTTATTAGCCTGGATTTGAGCTCGTGTGTTACACGTGCGGATTTTGCGCCTGCGTGTGTATTTTTTTTCCCTGGAAACACTAAAATATTCTTTTAATTAATTTTTTTAGAAATTATAGATTCACCCCAGAAAAATTAGGGGCCTTAAGATATAACTCCTTAGTGACAAACCTTATTAGAACTAAATGACAATCTTAACTAAACATTTGTTACACATCCATCATAAAATTCATTCCAAAAATGCCCTCGGGCATTAAATATATTTTTATTTTTCCAACCAACATTTTTAATTTCTTTTATACAAAACAAGTTTAATTTTCTTTTTCTTTCAAAACCAAAACCCTAGCACCATCAAAGAGGCTTAGATGCAACCACCTCCCACCGTAGACTAACTTCACACCACCGTCTCCAACGGCCATCTACCACCATAACTATCCGCTCTAATATACGACAACCGTTGCCGCTCTCAACCGTCATGAGGCATGTATTACCGCTGCAATTTGCAGATCTGTAATTCTCTCCGACCGCCACCCACCATAGCCACCATAATTGAGTGAGCGAGAGAGAGATAGATAGAGCGAGAGGGAGAGGAAGAGGCGAGAGGGAGAGGGAGAAGAAGAGGCGAGAGGGAGAGGGAGCGGCGAGAGAGAGGCGACAAAGAAAACAAAAAAAAATCTAATTAGTTGAAGAAACGTGGGATATTATATTTAGGGTATAAGGGCAAACTAGGATAACATAGAAATTAGGGACGTGGGTCATATATTATTTTGAAATAGGGATTTAATTAAAAGATTGAATTTAAGGTTGTCATTTAGTTCAAATTAGGTTTCATTTAAGGGACCCTTAGCATATTACCCCGAAAAATTAAGCCCCAAAATGAAGTTTTTCAAAATTTTCAATTCACCCAATTTTTCGGTTACTCGTAAACGGTGGCTCTCCCCCCACGTGCGCAACGGTGGATGTACAAAATAAGGTCTTCAATAGAGAGTTGTTTGGTTTTAGGTTGGGGAAGGGGGATCAGGAGACGGGGTGGGTAGTGTGGGGAAGATGAAGCGCTCTCTCTCACTCTCCTTTTCCTTTTTCTATTTTTTTTTTTTTTTGGTATTTTGTTTTCAATTTTTTTATTTTAGTTGAGTATTTTGTTTTATTTTTACGTAAGGGCAATTTTGTCATTTCATCTAAGGCAACCGTAAAAACAAAATAAGGGGCAATGTGCTTCGTAAAAATAATATAGCTGGTGTATTATTATTTGCCTGTCCAGCCCCAACGTTCCTCGCACTACAGGTGCGTGACCAATGCTCAGATCCACCACATATAAAACATATATGTATGTTCTGATTTTGAGCTCTATTCAGATTTTAAAGTTCATATATAAATCGTTTATGAATTCACTTGCTCCTTGTGTATTGTCTTTTGGTAATCAAAACGACTAGTGAGGGTATCCCATTCTTTATAGGGACCCTCATTCGATGAATAGTCCAGACTGAGGACTTGATCTAATTATTTCGTAATCAGAAACATAGTTTCAGCCTTCTGGGCTTTACCTAATAAATTATCCTCGAAAACAACCACTCTCAATTGTTCACTAAGCGTATGAATCTTAACATCTATTCTCCAACTAATATAACTTTCACCAGATACATTAAGTTTGGTAAACTTGAGTTTGCTCATTTGTTTCATCTCAAATCAAATACAATATGGAGTATTATTGTTTTATAGGAATGTAACATCCATAAAACAGTTCCATTAACATTTTTACTTATTAGAACTTTTGGTCTAACAATTCATATAATGCACGTTTGTACATATTTATGTACCCATGATTCACGACTTGCATTAGACAAAGAATATAAGAGAACCAAATATTGCTTACCATACTTCATAAAATTACATATGAAAATAAAACAATGCGCCAAGCGAGAATTCTCAATTAGAGATAGACCAAAGTCTTCATGCAAGATAATATAAATTTGTCAAACATCAAAGACATAGCATGCTCAATAATATTGGTATAAAAGATAACCAAAACTGTATTAATTATCATGTATATATAACTCATACAAATTCCACGAACTAATTTGAAATGACTGGAATAGTTGATTATCAGTTAAATAAATAGATCCATAATGCAAAATTCATACAATCACATTGGGAGTAAGGGATAATACGTAAAGAGCATGAGACAAAAGAATATATCACCAGATTTTCATCACTTTGAATCTCAAACATTGACATCATCATATATAAAATACAAAGAATTATATAGCGTGATTCAGACGACCAAATGCATGTCAATATTTCATACTTGAACATGCAATACTTTTGCCCAATAATAAGATATCATTTCACATGCTCAGAGCAATTATTATATAAAGTAGGAAGACATTTTAATCACACTATTCGTAGAATAAAGATTACCAATCATATCATATTTTCAAATAATCCACGGTATTAATGAATATAAATATATACTTCATTTATTTCATGTCATTAAAGAGATCTATCATGCATATCTTACGAAATCAAAATTGCAAGGAGATTAAATTTTACTTGAAACGCTTAAATCCAAATATTACGAAAAATATTGTACATTCTACCGATATTACCTGGATCACAAGTTCTCCAAATAACCTTGTCCCACGAACAATTACCTTTCCACGAGCACCTCCAATTCTTCGAGTATCCTCACCTTACGAACGATTGTCTTTCAACGATAACGGTGAGCACTTCGTGCAGATAGTGTATTGTAAAATGGTCTGTTTAATCTAGCACTTTGGTTTGTGATTGTGGAAATAACATAAGAACGTAAAATAACAATAATAGAGAGAGGAGAAGAAAAGAACACAAATGAGCAACAAGAGGGACAAACATATAGACATAATTGTAGGTGTCTTTAGAGGAGGGGAGATTCTCATTTATATATCTGTAAACTACCGGCAGTTACATGGAAGTTATTTCTCCACTAACACCATAGAATAGTAATGAAGAAGTTAATAAACTAGCGAGAAGTTAAGAACCATCAAGTAGTGGTTACGCTAGGAAATCCCACATTCCACATTATTCACAACAGGGTTAAAGTTGTAATTTTCTATATGCATTCACCCCTAATAAATATATCTAAGTTAAGATTGTTAGCAGGAAGTTGATAAAACTATGTACCCCAACTCCTCCAAACCTTACCAAGTACGAGTTGATAATGTTGTCTAAGCATGAAAGTTACATTAAATGATTTCATGGAACATCTTTTAATTAGCAATTCGACATTACAAAAACAACGGGTTTTGCAGCGTATTCCTTTTTTCGTTCATACGGAATTCAATTCATATGTTCGGCCATACAATCATAACATGTGACAGGTAATACAATCATGTACTTACACGCACACACGCATAAATTGCGTAAAATGTCAGCACATGATAAATACTCGATTCGAGCAATCGACCACCTGGGCTTAAAACAAAAAGTAACATAAAAAAAGGGGAACAAAATACTATCTTGCAAAAATAATGTTTGTTTCAAATCCAAGAAAGTTATCTCGTGATACTTTTTACTTTCTTTTACCTCCTTTCCGTTTCCCTTTCCCTTTTTTCGACTGCGGTTTCTTCTTACCGTTTCCTTTTCCATTTTTGCTATTATTTTTTCCATCGTCATCCTCGTCATCATCAGAAACAACAGAACTCGAAGGAATCATCTTGTGATCATCCACCATTTGAGATTCAATAGTACTTACATTTGGTGGTTCATTATTCGAACTCGACATTAATTGAGGCCTCCTTTCTTCCAATCTCTTCATAATTTCTTCAATCTTCTGCATGGCTTTAGTATCAAAGTCACTGCTAATCATGGCAATTAGTTAATTACAAAGGGTAAGAAGAAATGAAAAAAAGTAGTCTACAAAGTAACTCGAACACATATTAACATTAGTTATTTCCGAAATGTTTTTCTTACAACTAACCTCGTATCTAACAAAGAACAAAGCTCGGTCAGTTCCTCAATCGTTGCAGTGACTTCGTCCGCCACATTTTTATCACTTACCTTTGCCATTTCAGCAGTTAATAAGTTAATATGGTTCTCCATTTCCTCCTAAAGACAAACAAGCAGACAAGATATATCATATAAATGATTCATATATATTAGCCAGATACAAAAACAATAAAATTTAAAATAAAATAATAATATTTTTCCCCTATTTACCTTCTTTCTCAAGACAAGGCTCTTCGAATCTCCATCATTTCTATTCCGTAGCGACTCCAAGGCGTCAAACAATTCTCGAACAATACCCCAGTTTAAGTTTAGTTGAATATCCCCTTTTCCTTTCTCTGAGCTGGTTAACCGTGAATCGGTTTCCAATGTCGTTTTCAAAGATTGCGTAGTGGTAATAACTTGTTCACCAACAACATTTCTTTCGACGGTAGCTTCTTTATCACTGCTCTTAGGAAATAGTTTTTCGATGACCTCATTTCTACACGAGAAGGACTTCAAATCAAGAAAAACTGCATTAGGGCATAAAAACTCGAGACGACGACTATTCTCGTTCGAGCCTATAATAACAAGTGGATCCCCGATAATATTGAATGCTCCAGCAACTGCAGATTCGTCCGACACATTATTCATCCGTCTACACCTAATCGCTTCACAAAATTTCCACGGCAGCTGGTTTCGGATATGAGCTACTTTAAGCACGTCGAAAAGTACGTTGAACGACAACTCCGAATTCAGACACGACAAACACAGAATCATGAACAGCCTCAGCATAAGCACGGGAAAATAGTAGCTGCCGTTGATATTCGAACGAGCAATCCACTCTGCTGTACCCTGACTGTTATAAAGACATTCTCTGACCACACTCACCACAAAGTTAAACGTGTCTGCAGCATACGATTTCTCGTCCGTTGCTAAACCGGAACTCGGATTCGCATCCGATTTAAGGCACATTAAATACTCCACGAACGACGATTTCGTAGTGAAAAAAAACCCTCGGGAGTTAGGAACCAAAATCAAGAGCCTCTCCACGAGATAAAAGAAACATTTCGGAGAAATATAGTCACTCGCCCTCCAGTTTATGTTGTAAGTTTCTACAAGTGCATTATGAAACTCGCGACTAAGAGAATCTTTGGAAGATTCTTGCACACTGATCAGATTCTCGATGAATGACTTCCATGAAGAGCTTTCAGACAGCCTTGCGATAATTTTCTCATGAATTCCGTTTCTCTGCAATAATCCAGACCCGAGCATTGTCATCACCGCCTCTCCTATCTGCCTATACGTCAGTTCATTATTATTCCTTGAGCTAACAATATTTCTCGAGATAATTTCTTCGAGTAAATTATTGGAAAGTTCGGATTCCCTTAAAGAAACCATATCCTCAGATAACGAGTGTCGAGTGTCCAAAGGAAAAACAGAACTGAAGTATTTGGACTCGACGCATAACGAAACAAAGTTCTGCAGTTTCTTTGTGGTGGGTGATTTCGACTGAACGAACCTTGTTATGTCGAAAATGTGAACGAGGCACACACTTTGGCAGTACATAGACAACGAGGGCTTCGTCAGAAGAGATTGAAGAGCCTCCAGAACTCGTAGTCCAGTCGAAACTATTTCTTGACACCAATAATCTCGAGCAGCCGAAGCAAAATGACGAATATCAAGAGTTGACAACTTTCTTTTCGGCACAACGAACCTCTTATCGGAATTTCTAATCCATGCAGAATTAGGGTTGAGCAATATACAGGTGTCACTCGAGTTATTCGGCGACCTCACTCCAAAGTAGTTAAAACAGAATCGAGCAGTGTCTTCACATTCGCTGAGGTCAGCCCCTTCGATAGAATCGAGAAATTCGAAGATCTCCGAGCTTTGCACCTTCCATAGGTTCCAAGCGAAAACAAGTGTTCCACCAGAGACTTTGTTCTTCGACATTTTTTCTTCGAATAAACTCCGATCAAAGAGGAATTTTGTCGGATCCGATTCGTATTTTGTCGGATGCACTTGAAAATGGGCATCGAGGAATTTTCTGACGGATAGAATTTCGATCATACGAGATTTATATTGCTTCGAAGCACTATAACACTGCATCAACTCGGACAAGTTCATCCTATCACCCATACACAAAAAATTGGCCTCGGCACAAATTGACGCATGAAAATTTTCCGAAACCATTTTCGCATCCGAAATCGCTTTTGCTAAAATCTCTTCCTCTTGAGGAAATGATTTTAGAGGCCAACCTCGACTTCCATACACCCACAGAGAGTTATTCAGTACATACGAAATTACGAGCAAAGAAGCATTCCGAAAGTCCATAGCCTTTTCAAGCAAATCAATCTCACGTAAAACAAGCCCTAATTCTTGTGCAATGTCTACAGCCTCGATAAAATTTCCGGAATCTTCCTCCAATGTTAGAAGCTCCTCAAGGCAGTCCCTTGACTTCAAGAAGTTTCTTTTGGATTTTTCCGTACAGAAAGCACAAACAAACTTCATCATCGACGTACTGTCTTTGTTCTTATGACATTCCAAAGCACATTTTTCGAGAAACTGTTGTGCAATCTTGTTGATCTCCTTAAATCTCGTCATAATTCCGGTATCGGATGATGCTTGTTGTTTCCATTGCTCGATGTACTGCAGACCGAGGTCAAAATGATTGCCTTTGGTGCAAGCTGATAAGCACTCGTCGAAAAAATTCCCCTTGTTATAAACTTCAGTGGCAAGTTTGTAATTTCCAGCTAATGAGAAGCACTCCCCTGCTTTTCGAAGCTCAGACGTACCACATTTTTCCATGTATATCCTTCCTGCACAAGAAAATTAAATAAAAAAATCGATCGATTTATATGAATGCTTGTAGCTAACAAACTCAGCAAACTTTATTTATATGAATGCTTAAAAATTACAAATGCTCCTCTAATTTGGTTTATAAATCCGTCCTCTCGTATATTCAATATTTTATCAAGGCTAAGTTAGTATCGAATTTATGATTTTTAAGCTCCCATATGACTTCCTTCAAGTTTATTGTCGCGTAGTAAAATTAAAATCCATGCAACATAGGACCAAAAAAACTACAACATGAATCGAGCTCAAATTTTCGTTAATTTTTAATCAATAATCTCTCGTTTTCTATATAACTCATGCCACAAAGTGATTAACAAATTAAACTAAACCACCAAAAAGTTCCTTAACACGTAATTCTTTCAAATTAAATTAGGTTATATTTATTTTTTTCAAGGTACATTTGGAAATCTACTAATAAATGTACCTGCTCTTTCGTAATCCCCCAAGTCGCAAAAACATTCAGCTGCAGTATCAGCTCGATCAATAGAATCAAATATTTCGGCAGCCTCTCTAAGCATTACACGTGACTCTTTAGGGTTTGAACCACGCATAGAGTCGGCCGAAGCTCTAAGACCAGAAGCCTTAGCCCTTTTTTCCCATGTTTCTTCTCCGGCTTTTTCGAAGCACACTGTTGCCATCTCATAATTTTTCTCCCAATAGAGCTGCAAAAATAAAATAAAGAAAAATAAAAATACAATTAGAAAAAATAATGCAAAATACATTTTAAAAAAAAAACCGGGAAAAGACGATTAAAAAACCTTGATTCCCTGTGACTTCCACTCCTCGGGGCTGCTATTTTTTTGCATAGCTAATGCAAGAGAGTCGTCTATTTTCCGCACTTGGACAAGGCACAACCTTGTCCAATAATCGAGTATGGGCTTCGATAGAGCTTCATTGTTTTCACATATCCACAATCTTTGCCTCGTTCGAGTGATCGCAACATATAGTTGCTTTAGTTCAGAGCAAAGGATATTGTGTCTCGACTCGCTAAAACTTGGAAACGACTTTGCAATAGTGGAATCAAGTAGATCCTTTTCTTTCAAGTATTCGTACAAAACCCTCCATTGATCACTCATTGGTGATGAACCAAAAAAGTTGTACAATAAAACATCCTACAAGATTAATTCTTACATTAGTTTTATTCCGTGCAAATATTACATATAAAAAATACAAAAATTTAAAGTGGTTCAGATACAATTACAAAACTAAAAAATAAGCATTTTTTAATTTCTAACCTGAAACTCGAGCCCCTTGCACTCAACTATAGTAAGAACAAGAGCTTGTTTGCCGATATAGTTGAGTATTTCCTTTCTCGCAGAATCGTCCCGTACTAGAATAACTTGGTCAGCACCAAAGCCCACCCATTTTTCACCATAATGCCCACTATGACCAAAAATACTCATAATCAAGTTCTCGTCACTACCCGGTTCGAGTACAATAGGCGACTCGCCATATATAAAACTACTCTCTGGAGACAATACATCAATCGATTGTGGAAAAAAATGGCAAATGAGATCTATGACACTTTGCGCTAACCTAAGTACACCGGTATGAGTACGAAAATTCTGCGACAAGCAAAACGTATCCGATACAACCCCTTTCTCTCTTCTTCCTAAAACCGATGATTTCATAAAAAACTCATTATAGAACAATGATCTAATGTCTTCAAACCGAAAGTCAATCCCTCGTGCAATTGTCTGTGCTGTATCTCCACAAAATACAAATCCTTCGTCCACATTTTTGCAAATAAACCGGAAAAGAGAAATTTGCCGCATTGTAAGGTCTTGCACTTCATCGATGTACACGAAATCCATTTTATCACCCATTAAATCCTCCTCATTCTTGAGCCGTAGATGAATATCGATCACAAAATCAGCAAGATCAAATTCACCACGCTCCATTTTCATTTTCTCGTAGTCCTCAAACACGTCGTAAATCGCATCCCTTTTCTCCGCACTTAAAGTGGAAACCCTACTTTCGGATAATGAAACATAGGCCTCTCTGCTTCGTTTGGTTTCGCCCGATTCGCCGTCTTTTAGACTTCCTTTTATATGCGACATTATTTCGGTGAACACTCTTGAAGGATCAAGAATTTTTGTACACTTAGCATTGAAGTGGGGCCAGTAAAACGACCGAAAACGGTCATATGTAACCTCGTTTGTCCTAATGAAAGTCTGCAGTGCAATAGATCTTCTTCCTTCGTACTGTGAGGAGCCTCTTACTTCACGAAATCTTTCAAAGTAAGAATTACCCAAAGTTCCATCGAGCATCATTAGAAGCTTATGAAATGTGATAATCAGAGGATATTTTTCTGGTTCGATGCCAACAAATGTGTCGGGGATATCTCTGAATTCAAGCATTTCATCTAAATCGTCCATATCCGTGGAGTTGTTATTTCCGGAGGCATCCTCACTAGCAAAGCTGTATATAAACAACATTAAATAGATATATACAATGTTAATGTTATAAATATTATTCAGGAAAAATCGGAATCTTTAGAAATTGTTTAAATTGGCATGTAAGTCAATATTGCAAAACAAAACACAAAAGAAATAAAAATACGCGATAAATCTATGGGTAACATTTCCACATTCTATTGTAAAAGATCAGAGCTCCAAGCGCACCTCTTTAGCTGTGTTACGTGTTTTTTGACAGCATAACAGAGTTTCGGACTAACGGTAACAAAAAGCTGATGCAAAATAGGCGCAACATCGCCAGCTGTCACAGAATCCCGTGTGGCAACGGAGTACTGATGAAGCTTCTGGTACAACTTCATAGTCAAAATAGTCGTCTTCCCAGTACCAGATCGACCTAATATAAAGCTGCTCCTCGGAAACATTATTATTGCACGCTCTTCATCGGTAACCTCAAATGGGAGATCCACTTCTCTACCCTCGACATCGGTAAGCAAATGATTCACAACATCACTCGACAATGAATAAAATTTCATCAACAGTAAGCTTTCGTTCACTTTGGCATTTTCAACATGACTTCTGCAGTCAACGGTACCATCGACTTTGGTGTCATTTTGGTTCTTGAACCGGATTACATCATCGGAAACTGACCAACTCTTTGGCACCTCCAAATTTCTGAAAAATAAAATTAAAAAACAGAATTAATTTCGACCAATGAATTGGAATTAGAGGAAATCGTAAATTAATTAACGTACCCCTCGCACAACTTCTCGTTGCAGCGGTCGATAAAATCATCCGTATACATAGCAAAAATGCTGTCGAGTCGTTTCAAGAGTTTTGCAGTCTCCGTCATGGGCAATATATCCCACACTTTGAAAATTTGTACGTAAACAGGGTCCTTAACCAAGTCGATTGAGCACACAACATAGTATTTTGCAACCTTGATTTGCTTCACAATGTACGAAGAGCTCTCGCATTTCCAGTCCACGTTTATATTCTTGGGCCGCCAGCCACTTGCAAGCTTAAGTAAAACAGTTATTGCCAGCTTCTTCACATTGGAAGGGTTCAATTTCTGAAATGACTTTCGGAAGTTTTCACTGAATACAACCTGAAAAATTTGCCATTTCGGAAATTTGAAGTTGTAGAACTATTTGTTTAGGCTAGAAGAATCAACAGATAAAATTTGAGCTATGTAGCACGGACACAGAAACGGATGGAAACGGTGAAATGGACACTGAGAATCGGCATATCCCGAAAATGGGGATACATGAGCTTGCGGAAAATGTGTAAATATTAAAAGTATAGGGGTATATTTATAAATATGTTATATAAACACGTATAAGTTTATATTTATATATAAATTCTTTTTATATATTCTCATACAAACATATGCATAATAAATTTTACTATCAACTATCAATTTGCAATTGATCATTAAGCATGTAAATAACTATGGAAGCAACACAAATAATTAAAAATTTGTTCACTAAACATGTTTCTAACTTTTTAGAAATTGCAAAACAACCCATAAGGTGTCCGGCAAGTGTCGGATCCGATACGCGGAAACATTAAGCAAGTTTTCGTGCTACATAGAATTTCAGCATAACATAAAACAAACGAGTTGTACCTTCCATCTTGAATTTTTGAAAAGTATACTCTCCCCACTAAGAAGTTCTTCAAGTTGTTCCAACTCTTTCTTAACGTCTATAATAACTTTTCGAATGTCGCAATCTTCATCGGCAGTGAAGAAACGATCGCGTTCCTTAGCATCGGATACTAGTGCTTTCCAAACTGAATCACTTTCGCTTAAAGTTTTTTCACTTCCCAATATCCAGAGACAATGACTATAAGTAAATAGAAAATAAAAAAGAAAGCAACGGATCATTATCGAAAAGAAAAATAGAACCAAATTCAAGTAATTATAAAATAATCATTTGACGGCATACCGAGCTCTGGTCAAAGCTACGTTGGTTCTTTGAGTACTAGACAAAAAACCAACGGAACCACTTTTATTCGACCTTACAGTTGATATAATTATTATATCTTCCTCCCCGCCTTGAAAGCCATCGATTGACTTCACATTGACTATAAACTTGTCAAAGTTCTCATACTTGCGTTGAAGCCTATCTCGAATGGCTGCAGCTTGTGCAGCGTAAGGGGAAATCAAGCCGATGCTGAGTTTCTCGTTTGATCCATTCCATGCTGTTCGTTAATTACATTACAACAAATAAAAAATGGATCAGTTTCAACCGACACATCAAAAAACGTGAAATAGAGAATCGTGATTAGCATACCTTTGAAGAGTTTGTGCACTAGCATCACAGCTACAGCCACCTCAACCATATTTTTTCGACTGCGCCCGAAATCATCAAATTCTTCGTTATTCCCGGGAATATCTATAAACGAATAAGGCCCGTAAATCCTCCCTTGAAGATAACATCTTTTGTAGCTTAGTTTCTGCACATTAGATGCATCTAATATCCGGTTCTGATAGAAACTCGAATTCGGAAACCGACTTATCGATGGATGCATTCGGTATTGCACATTAAGCAGATGCTTTGAGTGACCTAACAAACTCAATCTTTCAAACATACTTCTCCCAAATCCAGCTTCTTCCGATATCTGCGCGAGTATAAAAAATATCAGGTATTACTTATATTTAATAATTAATATAATGAAATTTATTTAATCAAATATTTAATTACCTTGCTCTTAACTGTGGCTGGTAATTGGCATTCGTCTCCAACAAGAACTGCATGCCTCAAACCTGGCATCTGAAGTGCTATGTTCGATTCGCACTCCTTCACTTGAGCAGCTTCATCGATTACCAACATTTTGAAAAGTTCCGTTTTACGATTGTGTAGCGTAAACGCAGTTGAAGTGGTGCAAAAAATTAAAGTAGCGTTTCTGAAACAAAAATCCGTGCAGGTTATGTCGATGCCATTCGGAATGCCGAGTTCACGTAGAGAAGCCCTAAGGGATCTCAGAATATTCAGACATTGGCTTCTCGTATACATTAAGGACGGTTCTTCAACACCGACCATTCCCTCTCGTAAAAAGATTCTCTCGAGTTCGTCAGATGTCAAGCTCTTGTCTTCAAACAAAAACATCTCGATCGAATCGAGGAGAGACATAAGTTGTGTTACGCTTTGAAATATCTGCTGCTCGTGAACGAAACTTGATGGCAAATGAGGGATTAATGCTGACTTGCAATCTCTCAGTGGTGTTGCTAAATTTGCAAATTCGTCCCTAGCAAACTCCAAAAGCGACTTATTAGCCTCATTCTCAAGACTCTTTTTTTCTTTTATTATCTCATTCTCCACAAAGATTCGATGCTGAGAAACACAGTCTTCGAGAAAATCGAGCATGGATGCAAAAGAGTATAAGCAATGTGCAAGTTTCTCGACACGGTAATCCAAATAGATTTCCTCGATATCCGAGCCAACTCTCAGACGGTCCTTATTTCCAAAGATGAGCATCTCTCCTAAAGGACATGACGAATAATGGTTCTCCTTGGATGATTTTTTTACCAGTGCTACCACACGAGTGGCGAGTTCTTTAATTGCGACGTTTGTCGGTGCACAAACGAGTGTCCGAACGTTCATTTGCAGGAGAAGATGAAGCAAGTTGCTTAAGGTTGATGTTTTTCCAGTTCCAGGTGGACCCCATATGAGTTCGACTGATGACTTGTGGCTGCACTCGGATTTCGATAGACAAGCAGAAATTGCATCGAGCTGCGATTCGTTTAACTTGGACGATATACTCGATCGCAGTTTCCCCTCCATCTCAACATTGTATTCAAAAGCGCAAACTTCACACATTTCCACACCCTGTTTAATTGGTAAATACACACTAGTTAAAATTCGATGTAACATGCAGTTTAATGAAGCAATATTCAAAACCAATATCTAACAACGAGGAAGCTATGAATAGATTTTTTTTTTATCTTTTGTAATTTCTATACAACCATAATCATATCAAAGAAAAATGAATAGATTTTTCTAAAAATAAAAGGGGTAAATTTCTAAGCTATGAATAGATATTTCTAAAAATAAAAGGGGTAAATTACAGGCACCCATAGGGTAAGACAAAAGAATTTACAAACCCCTATGGTATTGCTAATCACAAATATCCCCTAAGCTATTTCTCCATCGTACAATCACATCGGAATCTTAAAGATTCCACGGAATCTTCTGAGTGACAACACCTGTATTTTACATAATTAGGTAAAAAAATTGTTGTCATTATGCTTGTCACTAATGGGGTGTCGCTAATGCTCTATAGTGACAATGAATAAGGATTAAGTGACAAGAATTAAAAGAGCTATTAGTGACAACAAAAAAAATGTTGTAATTTAATGTATGCATTTAGTGACAACTTTTGCATTTGTCACAATCCGGGTGTCGCTGATGCAACTTTTTCTTGTAGTGATTTCCAAATCTAACCCCAGGTGGAAAATGTAATATACCCATGGGGGAAAGTGAACCATTTATAGCTGGAACATGAGTTTGAAAAATAGTAATAAATCCTTACCACGTCATTCTTCGTGAGTGATTTCTCGATAATGTTCAAATTCTGACGCATACGTAACGCTTCCCATATTCTTTTATGTGGTATTATGTTCATCAAGTAAACCATATGACGCGACTTTCTTTGTCCATCTTCAATGCGCTCAGCAGACTTTCTTTGTCCATCTTCAACGCCCTCAACAGTTGTAAGTTCAAAACTACGATCAATCTCGTCGTACGTGATATCTTTTATACACGCAAAATTATACGTCCCGCCGTTAAGTGGTGAGTGGGAAATGGTTTCGGGTTTCGAATCGGAAAGAAGAACAACATCACCGGGCGAGATTTTTTGCCGCTCACCACCAAAATCACCGACACTATTTCCCCATTGATCAACCTTAACAATGTACACGACGTTCCGATGTGTTGCCTCGGTACAAGATGTCACTTCAGCAAAAGGTGCACTACATATAGTTTCCATGGCGGAAGCAAGTTGGGCACGTGTTTCTTCTAATAAAGGGAAGATGTACGAACCAAGATACTGGTCAACAGATTCAAATGACATTGGAATCTTCTCCACCTATATACATGTAAAAGGAAATAATTAGAAAGGTACGTACTACAACTAACAGATAAAAATTGATTGTCTAATTTGTTGTAATATCTATTTCTTTGTATCTTAACGCACGTGTTCTAATCTACACTTATATAATATATGAGCTATTCAATCTGATTTCTACAGACAGCCAAGTAATATATATACACGGGCTAACTGAACCATGTATATATATATATATATATATATAATTGGAAAATTAAAGACCTGGTATTGGTACATATTCTCATCACAGATATCTTGAAGAGACCATGAAAGCACCAAATCGGTGAACACATCTCGCTTGCTGGAACGATTCCCCTCCATTTTCACTTCTGAAACAACTTCTCAAAGACTCTCTCTCTCTCTCTCTCTCTCTCTCTCTCTCTCTCTCTCTCTCTCTCTCAGCTAATTTCTTCAACTCTCCTTGCTATAAATTTTCAACAGAAAACCTGCAAAAACAAAATTATTGCATGCATGAAGGATCAAGGTCTTTGAGAAATTAAGGAAAAGAATAAAGAGAAGAAGAAAAAGATACCAAGAATATTCCGGTATACATACTTGTGAACACACACACACACACACACTAGTAAATACTGATTTTACAGAAATGGGGGATTTGAAGGAAATTGAATCGTCTTTCCATTTTCCAATACTTAGCTGATGACTTATGGTCTTCTTTTCTTTATCTTTTTTTTAATTTTCTCACTCATGCTGAAAAAAAAAAAAAAAAAACAAATCTTTTTACTTTCTTTTTTTTTGGGGGGTGTGTGTGATCGGGAGTACGGTAAAGCTACAAAACTTCCTAGTTAAGTATCAATCCTCAATAATTCATATCACATGAGTATATCAATTGGATAAACTATTGTTGGAAATTCAGTATTACACGTGTAATAAACTTGTACAAAATTAAATAAATGTCAAATTATATATATAAAAATAAATAAAATTAATCGCATAATTACTACCAACCCCTCAACTATGAAATTTCTTACACGTTCACCTTTGCGGTGTCAAATTTAGTGGAATATTCCAAATTATGTGGGATATTCTCTAGTTTGTACTCGTTTGACCTAATTCGAGCTCCACATTTTGAAACAAGATTCGAGCTCCACTTGGCTTGTAACTATCAGATTGTGGTGCATTATAAACTGTATTTTTGCACAAAACGAGCAAACTAGAGAACATTCTACGGAATCTAGAAGTTTTTGTTGAATTTGATACCATAAGGTTGAACGTGTACGAAATTCATAGCTGAGTGGGTTGTTGTAATTATTGGAGATATTCAATGATACATTTCACTAATAGCTTAACCTTTTGGTTGAGATCGTCATTCAATATGGTATCAGAGTCAGATCAAATGAAAAGGTCATGAGTTCCAATCCCACCGCCACACATTTCAAAACTTTCAAGTGCAAGGCTTTAAATGTAATTCGTCTGCACTTGAAAGGGCATGTTAGAGATATTAATATTAAATGATACATATATATATATATATATATATATATATATATATATATATATATATATATATATATATATATATATATATATATATATATATATATATATATATATATATATATATATATATATATATATATATATATATATATATATATATATATATATATATATATATATATATATGTGAAAATTGAGTTTATTAGTCCTGTAAGTTTGCTAGTTGAGAGTTTTAGTCATCATGTTTTAAAATCAGAATTTTAGTCCTGCAAGTTACAAAAGTTGAGAATTTTAATCATATGACCTGCTATAAAAGGTAATGTGATGGTTGGTTGAATGAGTTGACATTTAAAATATAAAAATAAATAGATTAAAAATAAATTAAGTGATATGGCTAATGAGTTTGATGGTTTTGCAGAAAAAAATGATCCTCAATGTCAAATTCACCAAAATAATGAGGAATTTTAACATATTAAATATTAATTTATATATTTAATTTTTTTTGTTATATTTGCAATAAATAACCACAATAAACCCATTGAATAAAATCTACAACTATATTTATATAAAGGAAATAAGACTAACTAATATTTAATTAATATTTCTTAGTTTTTATTTGATAAAAATAATAATTAAATTCATATTTATCTAAATATTTTACTTTTTTACAAATCTAGACTTAGTTAGTGATTACAATGAAATCGAAGCAACAATTAAATTCAACATAAAATCGAGAAAAAACCTTTTATTAAACCTTCGTAAAATTAAATGACATGCACAATCATAATTAGTATAAGAAATCAAATACACATTTACGAATTAGTATAATTACAGTTTTGGTCCCCAAGTTTACACATTTTTCACTTTTGGTCCCCCATTTACCGCCGTCTACAAAATACACACTAATGTTGTCACATTTTAACACATTTAGTCCCTCCGTTTGTTTGACCGTCAAGAAGTAACGGTCAAATGTTGAATTAGGGCTGAATTTGGGATTTTTCATTGAGAAAATTGCACTCAAAACCCTGCATTCTTTTAAAATAATATAAAAACCCCTAAATTTTTATTCAACCCTAATTTAACACCAATTTCATCATTTAATGAATTTTGATAAACGACCCTAATTTTGCCACCATTACCGCTGACCGTTGACCGCCATTGATTTTATTTTTTTAACTTTTTTTTCCTTTATTTTTTAATACTGTTTTTGACGTCGTTCCCCGACATTGTATTCTCGGTTAACAAAGTTGACTTTTTAAATTTTCTTGATTTTTATGAACTTTTTTCTGTGACTTTTTTTTTCCGATCAACACAATATTATTACTATATAACACAATAATAATACTATATTAATATCTAGTATTATAATATTAAAACTACAAACTTCTAACAAAATTTTTATCTAAAATTCTGGGGCCTAAATACAATTTAAAAAAATTCTAAAACCATAGTTTGTTCCGCTCATTTTTTTCTTCATGGAATTGCCAGTGCATCCTAAATTTCTTCCCAAATAAATATGAAGAAGATGGATTAGGCATGTGCGGAGTAATTTGGAAATGAGATAACCACTCTAGTAAAACAGTTTTTGGGGCTAACACCGGCCGTTAATTTTTATCTTAAAAATTTTCCGTCATTGAGATGCGCTGACTTTTTCCTTTTTCTTTTATTTTGACTTTTTTATGATATTATTTTCTCGATGATTATCAGCTTTGACTTTTTTTTTAAATTATATTTTTCCCACTACTCAACAATTTAAATAAAAATAAAATAAAAATCAAGAAAAAAATGTCGACGTTGTTAACCCGGCATCAAAATCGGTCAACGAAGGCAAAAAAAAAATCAATGAAAAAAGAGTCAACCAAGTTAAAAAGAAAGTCAACGTCGGATTACCCGATTTTGAAAAATCGGGGTCATTGGTTGAAATTGGTTAATTGATCTAATAGGGTTTAAATTATGGTTGGATAAAATTTTAGAGGTTTTTGGAATATTTTGAAATAATACAGGGGTCTTATTGCAATTTTCTCAAAAAAAAACCCCAAATTCAATCGTTGACCGTTACTTCTTAACGGTCAAACATACGGAGGGACTAACTGTGTTAAAATGTGACAACATTAGTGTGTATTTTGTTGATGGCGGTAAATGGGAGACCAGAAGTGAAAAATATGCAAACTTGGAGGACCAAAACTGTAATTATCCCCACTAAAATATGACCTTTTTTCTTTCTTTTTTTTTTTTCTTTTTTTTTTCTTTTTATAAATAAGAGACTGAAATATGATTTGACTTGGTCCACTATCGTTGGCTTGGGTTGATGCTTTTAATTTTTAGTTGGGGACATAAACTCTTTAAATTATAACTTAAAAATATATGATTATAAATTATCATCACTCTTAAAGTATTCAAACTTTTATAAATTATTATCATCACTTTTAAGTGAAGTTTTGGTCGTATTTTCAGCATCAAGATTTATTTTGGCGGACAATTATTTGATTTATGCTCGATTTTTGGATTATAGCCACCGTTACAATATGTTCGTTTCTCGGCCGACGCATAAATTGCAACGTAGAGGTCTTATGTACAATCGACGCTTCAACGTTTCGTAGCCTTCTCTCACTCAATGAATCACAGTGAACAAACAGGAGAAGATAGAAAAGAAAGTTCCGATAATTCGAAAAAAAACCCGTCAAAGATAAGCACCCCCATCAAATATCATACAAAACCATATTTGAAAATGTGGCATGGATTATAAATTTATAGTAAACGCCCTCAAAATCGAAAAACTACAACTTCAGGGATTACAACTTATCCATTACAAACTCATACGAAAGAAGAGTAAAAGAATAAAAAAAAAAAAAAAAAAAAAAAAAAAAAAAAAAAAAAAACCACTACCATCCCAAATGTTTTTGTAGCACCCTCAATAATACAATAAGAAATTTGGAAAGAGATTTTAAAGACGGACTTGTTAAATTTTTTGAGTCCAATTTATACTTTACTTAAAGCCACGTAAACCCTTAGAT
>NW_012194461.1:403728-489109 GCF_000504015.1 Erythranthe guttata
TTTGTTAGGAACATACCATCTTTAAACACAAAACAATAACAACTTCTCCACAGGTTGGTTGGAACTATAAGATGAAAAACCTATAACCTAATTAACATATTTATTTTTTGCTCAACAGAAAAATGAGTAGATGAAGGTCCCATTTTCATGGTATCCAATTATTATAATTACTTAAAACATCTGCATGCATGCCTGCAACAATATTTTGATAAAAATTTCTGTATAGGTTCAAAAGCGTAAATCCAGAGTTCAAAGGGTTCACCAGATGGCCTAAATGTAGTGTCAACACTGAAGCTTAACTTATTAGAGGAGCATTTCTAGACGGAACTTCGGTTAAAATGAAGAAACTTAATATGCCAAGCATGTAATGAATCAAAATGGATTAAAAAAAAAACTAGAAATGTTATAAACTTTTATCACTATAATTCTATTAATGTTCTATAACTCAACTTTCTGACGGAAAAACTAAATTTGAGATTAATTAACACGTATTAAAGTAATCGAGCAACACAGCGATCTTACCAGATCACTACGTTCAAGCACCCTCCAAAGCTGTCTCCAGATATCAAGATTTTTCTCAAATGGAGTAAGAACGAGATTCTCATTCTCTTCTAACCTGCAGTGGTCCGTCCGAGCAGAAAATAAATTTAGCAAGAATCCAAAGCAAAACTCAATTAATTTCACAAAAAACTTATAATAATTCAACAAAGGATAACCAGCACGAAAATCCCATTTTAGGAATCTAAGCAGATGCAAACCAAAATCGAAAGATGCTCAATTACATACAAAGAATAGAAAGAGAACATAGACAGAATGAGTTATTAATGTATCATTTAAATTCATATCATAAATTATGGTCGTGTCGTAAGTCAGAAAGACTAACATTGCAAGTTTGCGGCGCCACTCAAGAAAAGCTCTTCTTTCATTATCATCAAGCTCTTCTACAGACATGTTAGCATTCCACGGCGGCCTGAAGAGAAGAAATTTTTGAATTAGCATTTCTTCTTAAGAACCAATCAAACAAAGATATGACATAATCTTTTGTATTGCCTGCGAGGAATTCGAAGACTACTGGCATGCAAAGCCTCCTCTTTCTTCTGTTCCTTGCTTCTTTCTGCAAGTGTCATCTCATTGTTTCTCGAAGCAGGATCCCTGATACATAAATAAAACCAACTATTATAGCCAGTCAATAAAAGAGTACAATTACCAAAAAAAAGAGAAACCTTCCCCACCAATTAGAATAAAGGAGCAACGGCATTGTTATGTAATCAAGCTAAGGCCCCGTTTGGTTGGCAAGATAAGATTAGCCAAGATAAGATTAAATAATCTAATGAGACAAACTCAATTAGTTTATTGGAGCTCGAAACGTCAAAAAAAAAAAAAAAAAAAAAAACTCATTACAAGGCAAGATAAGCCATGATTATATAATTTTGGCGGGTCGAACCGGTAATTTATTGAGGATATCAAACATCAAATTAAGTCCAATTATTTAGTTAATCATGACTTATCTTGGCAACCAAACGGGGCCAAAACGTAAAACCTTCCCCACCAATTAGAATAAATTTAGGGTTTTCCAGTTACATGTGATTCCAATAAATAAAACAAATGAAACATGCACTAAAAATGAAATAAAATCGATATTTCGGCAGGTATATCAATCCAAATAAATAACACTGAAAACTAAAGAGGGGCAAAAAAAGTAGGTATACAAATTGATAGTGAGTTTTCCGGGGGGATTGACGGCGGAGTAGAGGCGGTGGGCCTCATCAGCCTGCTCGATAACCGCTTCTATATCGCTTATTTCAGTCACCGATTCCAGGACTTTCTTATGCTGGCTCCTGTAATACCTACCTTTCTCTTTCGACTGCTGCACCATCTGATTGTGCTGCCTCACCAGAGCACGCCCAAGCTGGGTTTTCTCCCCCTTCGGCATGATGGTTAAACCGCCTCCGAATTTCGATTTCGGTTGTTGCAGAGTTGAGTGGTGAGGAAAGAGGAGCCAAAAAGAAGAAATAGGAAAAAAAATAAAAATTAAGAAAACCAGACGCAGGGAAAAGAAATGGGAAAGACAAATTGTAAACTAGGGTTGGGTTAATGTATTAGTTGGTTCATCTTTTTTATGTTTTATGGGTAAATTACAACCAACTCAACCCCTTAGCTATGGTCAAATTACAAAAAATTCCCTCTTGTTTGGGTAATTACAACCACCGTTAACTATAAAATTTTGTGGAATCTTCTAGATTATATGAAATATTATTACTTTTGTACCCGTTCTATCCTATTCGAACTCCACATTTTGAAGCAAGATGATCATAATATGTGTTTTTTGGCTTGTATATATCAGATTGTGATGCATATTTTTACACAAAATGAGTACAAACTAGAGCATATTCCACGAAATCTAGATGATTATGTTGAATTTGACACCGTACGGGTGGAGGTGTAAGAAAAAAATCATAGTTGAGGGGGTGAATGTAATTATCCAAACAAGAGGGTTTGTTCGTAAATTGACCATACCTCAGGGGGGTGATTGTAATTTACCCATGTTTTATTAATGTTTACAACTTTGTGGTGCGGCGGCCTCCCGTGGGTGGCGGTGGTGGGGAGGAGAAGGAGGGCTTATACAAAGTTCGAAAATGCTTTGTTGAAAGAAAGTCGTGCGTTATAAATGAAACGCGAGAGGAGAAACACGACCTTTTCACCATTTTTTTCATTTGTAATTAATCTAAGGTAAATTATGAAAAAATCATTGAACTTAGGCTAAATAATGAAAAATAACCCCAAATACCCTCATATATCCGTAATAACCAAAATTCCCCCTTTAATTAACTGTTGATCGAGTTTTTTTAATAGGAAATGTATACAGTCTATTATACCTTATGTTAAGTGAGAAATAAAAAAAATTATCTGAAATTGTGTAAGGTATATTCCCTGAAATAAAAAAAATTGTGAAAAAATCACACTGTAAGGGGTTGGTGTAGGACATAAACAAACCTCAGGGGTGTTTTGGTAAATTAATCCACACCCCTTAGGTATACTTAAATAACTTGAAGGTCCCTATAGTATTGATAATTACACTCACCCCTGAAACATAGTTAGAAACTCCAATGAGATAATGTACTGGATACGTTATTCCTATAAAGTTATAACGAACTATTACTTTTAGCTAGTGGTGGAGACAACATAGAGTTAAGCGGTGACATGGCCCCCCAACATTTCTTAAATCATTCATAACTCTTTGTTGTCTCTATCACTTCCTGATACTAATAGTCCTTTAGAATGCTAACGGAATAAAGTATCCAATGCATTATCCCATTAAAGTTTCTTACCATATTTCAGGGGGTGCGTGTAGTTATCAATACCACATAAACATACAGTTATTTTAACTTACCTCATAGGTGTTGGCGTAATTTACCCTTTTTTTTAGAATAGTGGGGGTTGGGCTGCACCCCCTACATGTCTATAGATTTAAAATTAGTAAGTACACAATGATTGTCATGCAATACACTACAGCCCGAAAATGGCTAAAAATAACAACGGCGAATAAATAGAAACTTGTAAAAAAAATAGAATAACACGAGCAGAATAGACAGCTCAAACTAAAGATAAGACAGAGGAATGAGAATAATCATAATGTTAAAAGCTCTCAAATTTAACGACTTTTACGATGTTCAAATTTGAGGGCTGGAATCGAAGGCAAGAGCATTGGGTGCTTCAGCAGAAAACTAGGTTGAACGATGATGGTCGTTACAGAGTTGAATGAGATCAAACTTGTGGAAAATTAGCAATGGATAAAATCCAAGTGAATATAATCAAGAAAACTGATTTGAGTGATTTGAACTAAAATTTGACGTGAATTGGAAAATTGGTTTATAATGCAAACCCTTATTCAAACTCGAAATCTCGAATTCAAAGTCACAATTTTACTACAGGCAATACACTTTATCAATGAAAGATCAGGGCTGAGTCACCGGATAGCTTAGCTGCCCGCAACCCCATCTCGCTCACCATTATTACTACACCCAAATTTTCATAGTTTAACAAAAATGTTGAACACATACATGCAGCACTTTTCGCAGTAGAGCATTATCCAACCATTTTAAGTTGTTGACAATACTAAAATACAAGATATACGCAAGACGTTTTATACCGTCACACACAGCTACTTTCACTTACATGCATTCAAAACCTTGGTTTCACCCGAATCTTCCGTTTCTAAACGGATATTAAAACCAATCAGCTTGTTCAGTGCACCAACGTAAGCTCGAACACTTGATATGACAATATCCATTGCTGCTCCAGTTCCACTGTTTGTACAGACAAAATCATGTTTGAGAAACTAACTAAAAGAGTACAATTGGATACATCTTGTTCTTTATATTTCCATTCTTTTTCCTGAAGAATATATATTAGGGCAAATTACGGCCACCCCTGAGTTATGGTCAAATTACGAAAACCCCCTCCTGTTTCGGTAAGTACGAAAAAACCCCTAAATTTAGGGATGTTAAATCAGTACAACCGAACCGAAATTTCGGTACGCCAACATTTCATACCGTTAACCGAACTGAATATACGAGTTGGTTTGGTAAATAACCGAATTACATAAATTTTATGTAAAAATATTTAAAAGGAGGGGGGTGGATGTAATTATCCAAACAAGAGAGGTTTTTTCGTAATTTGGTCATACCTCGGGGGGTGGCCATAATTTGCCCTAGATATTATATTATTAAGTACACCTGCGTACCTGAATGCCCGGTTTACAGTTTCTCCGGTCATAGCATGGGTTGCTGTGACACTATCCTCTGCACGAATAAGAACCCTCGTTGTGGCTATAGCGTCAATGCCTTCAGTCACTGCATTCATCGAATACTCGAGAAGTCTTACAGGAACCTGCAAGAAACCGAGAATACATTATGGTGATTTCAGATACTAGGCCTCGTTGGTAAGTAAATAATTGGTGTTTGGTAAAGCTAATAACTTTCCAATTCGACCCGGAAATATTATGTTATTATGCCTTTTAGAGAGCTTTTTTGTTGGACCTTCCGGGGTGATTGGGTTTTCATTAAATTATTAAATCTTAGCTAATCCTATTTTGGCAACCAAACGATGCCTAAGAGAACTAAAATGAACAAGAATGCAAATCAATGCACAAAGGGAAGGAAGTGTAATTTCTTGAAGCTTCAGACCTTAACAACAAGATCAACCGCTTTATATGCTGCATCAACGGGCCCAGTTCCAACTGAACAAGAAATATACTCAGCACCATCTGCATCAATGAGTTTGACAGTTGCTGTTGAAAGGCCAAGACTTCCGCATGTAACCTGTCCACGAGGAACATCCATCGTAAATTGGACGAACCGTCGTCATATTACACCAAAAATAATGATTTATTCAATGATCAACCAATAAGCTGAAAACATGCCTGTACATCTTCAACTTTCCAAATAACCACTGGCTGGAAAACTTCATCCGAGACTAGGGCAATTAGATCATCATCGGTGATAATCTGGAAAAATCAAAATACTAGAAACAGGTGGGTAATAATATCTCAACATTCGCAAGTTAAAAATGGCTTCTTTTAGAATTCATTTTCATTCTTGAAAGAATTCAGTAACAAAAGCTAGAAAGTAGTGTACCTTTTTGTTTCCTGCTACACCTTTGAAGCGTGCAAAAAGATCGTCAAGTCCCTTGCCATCAATAT
Source organism: Erythranthe guttata (assembly GCF_000504015.1). The sequence goes on from NW_012194461.1 coordinate 409,430, forward strand.
CGTATCCAAGCTGCAACCATATTCAGTCATACTATTTAAGTCTAATTTATTACTGATACATAGTAGGAGCAGTTGCAGAAACTCTAATAATAAATTATAATAAGCTTAAACTGCAATTTACCTCCAACATTTTGGCTTTCAAAGCATGGCGTCCACTGTAAAAGAATGTAAACAAAAACAAAATGATAAAATGTTACTTTACCTATACACAATGATAACAAAACGGAAGTAGTGTGTAGGAAGAGAGTCATAGCAAAAGAGTTAATAGCAAAAAAAAAGGGGAGACAATTCTAAACGCAAACATTAAAGATTTTGCGGAATGGATGGACAGATGTTTCAATATATTTAGTGATACAAATTGTTGGTCGAAACATGCAAACAATATTAATATACCGGCTTAAACGAACATGACGTCAGAATTCGAGATTGGTTATTGTGTAAGAATGTTTCTTATCAATTTTACCTGGTCAGGTATCCTTCTAAAGAACAGGAAAAAAAACATAGATGGAGCGCAATAAGAGCAATTTTTCCATTAACTTTCATTTAAGTCTTCACATAGACGTCACCTCTCTCACTACAGCATTTTCTTGCAATAACAGCAGCAACATTCAGCCATCGGAAACCAATCATATGGAAGCACAAAATTTCATGATAAAAAGAAGCAGATGCAGAAGAGGATCGTTGGCAACATAGCACATTTAGTTTGACATAAAAGAAGACTAATGTTGGTGATAGTTGTGAGATGATGGTAGTTTACAAAGGTTCGGGTTTGGAGCATAATTTTGACTAGATTTGGGCCTCTGTCATTCTGTTGAGAAGAAATAAACCCAAAATGGGGAAAGAAACAGTAATGCCTGTCATTTTTATTTTAAGAAACCCGAACTTGATAAATCTCATACCGTAAACATTTTTATTTACCGTATGAACCTGAACCCAGATGCCAAGCCCACAGTCCACTCAAATCCTAATTTTTCATGCGACAGGAAACAGACAGAAAATGGGCGCAGATCCACAAAGCAGCCCCCATTGCCAACCCGAAAGGAATTGAAAATGAAATAAGAATTTGTGTTCAATCTAGTTTAATATGTGAACTTTAAGGCTAGAAGTATCATATAAAATAATTTTAAAACTGGTGGAAGTCCTTGTTACATGAAAACCAATATCACATGTATTCAAATGTTAAAACCTATCTAAGTTTGAAATATAACACATAGAAGTATGGTTTTGATTAAATTAGTAAACGGATAAAGGTTTGAATTAGATTTCAGAAACATTGAAACTCGGTGTACTAATCATTAAGAAATAAGTAAAACATCACATATTATTATTGTTTTATTTTTTTGTAAATACCATCTTCATCATTGACTAATCTTCTAAGTGTCGTTTGAAAGAAAAAAACATCTAGCCAAATAATGCCAATTAATAAACGAAAAGTTATATGACATTCTTTTTTATCCTCGCGTTCTTACCTTTTATATTACTTCTAAATATGCAAAGTTAGAAACTCACCTGGGCAAAAACTGTCACACCACATCAATATTGGTCTATAGAAATCCTTATGTTAATTACTGTTTGGCCTTTTTGCCAAACGTAAATTGTGACCTAATCTAAAATACTAGTAATTATTTATGACATGGCTAATTCGACAACAATTCACCCAACAACCCTTGTCCTATCTGAACAAAAGGCCCAAGTTTTTACATTCATTCTGCCTACAGGTCTTCCCTTTGTCTTAAAACCATATTCCATCGCATCTGCTACACTAATAGCTTTGTGAAATTTTTAGTTCCACCCCATATCTAGTAGATTCACCACCTAAAAGTGTCTTATCATCAACAAATGTTACATACCACAGTATATTTGTAATATTTCTTTTAATGGTTTGAACAATGATTAAGCATCACTAGCAACTAAAACTTGCAATAAAGGAGCGCATGAAGATAAGATGGGTAACAGGAAGTTCCACCATACCTGAGTTTTCCAAGCACTATACCAGATTCATTGGAGCGAAGAAGTCCAATATCTTCGGGAGATATAATTTCGTATGTGTTCTTATTTTTAAGCATTCCATCCTGCAAAATGGCTCGAAGAATAATTAATAGGAAAAGCATAATATAAGACAAAGTTTTACTTGATGTAAAAGAATTTTAACATACTATATACAATTTCTTAGACAAGCATAAATTGATACAATCAGAAGCAGCAGGAACTATGAACAAAATGCACCCCTCAAGTCAAATAAAGGCATTTTTATCCAAGAAACAAATGTTGTATGGATTAGTCTGTGAGGCTATCTGCATATATTTTGAAATCATTTTTATATAGGAAAAGTACTAGGGAACCAATTACTTTGTATTACTTTCGTGTGAAACATATATTTGAAAAGGAGAAGAATTGAGGCTTTTCATTATGACAAAAGCTCGAGTCACACAATCTAACATGCGCCCTGATTTTAAGAATATCGGAGAAGTCTCTTAAGAAATTTATACATGTACATCAGGCAAATGAATCCAACACATAATTTGTCAAAAGTGGAGCACGAAAATCCATTTTGTAAAATCCCAAAAAAATTTCTAGGCTTTAAGAATCTACTAAGACCATGACATGTAAATGAGGTTCCAACATAGGCTTGGTCATGCTTAATATGAATGGAGCCTCTTCAAACTTCTAACTATAGAGTCTGGTCGAATACCATTACGCCACACACCGAGCAGAAAGGAATTGACAAGCTAATTCCAACATAAATCTAGGATTAGCTTGTAACGTCCATGATGAACTTAGCCAAGGACTCAAACTGCTGATGGAAAAGTTGGCAAAGGGCACAAGGACTGCAAGTTAAAAGTCTTTAAAATAACTCGGTTAGGCAAAGAAATGACAGTCAGTTGAGTGTGTCAAAGAACTTCTTGCTAATAAAACAGGATCTTGTAAGAATTTAATCCTCCATACCACTCTACCATTTCCTGGACAAAAATACAGCAAAGGCCAAGAAAATAATAAAGAAGGGTCAAATCAGTGGTTTTCTCTGACACAAGTAGAGAAAGTGAAGTACAGCGGAAACGGAATCACACTCTAGTAGCCTCCGGCCTTCCTACTACTACATTTTTATCTTTTAATTCCTAAACAATGATCACTCTCTCAAAAGCGAATAAGCTTACAAATATAAAAGCAAGAGAACGACTTTTCGGTAAAAAATTGTAAACCTGTTACTCTGAATGAAAATCAGAATAAAAAGTAAAAAACATATTATGTCCAACATCATCTATAAATAAATGGGTAACTATAGTGAGTAAAATAATCCAAAACCCAACTATATAAAGTAAATTACTACAATATCAAAGAGCTTAGTAGCTTACTGAAGGGTCCTGATACTTTTGGAAACCTCAACGGGGCAATTCATCATTAAATCAGATCTTAACGAAACTGAGAAAATGCCTACTATAAATCTAACCTCGAGATCTTAATCATTTCCCTATTTCTTAATTTTATTCTGGTGGGCTCTTATATTTCCAGAAAAACTCATTGATAAGCCACAAGATGCTAGATATCGATTTATGAGTTCCAAGTCGCATTTTATGACAGTGGTAATCAGATAAAACAAGACTGAATATAAGGATGCAAAGAATCTTAAGGAAAACACTTCAGAAATTGACCCATTCAACACCAACCTGATGGATTCCACTTTCATGAGCAAAAGCATTAGCTCCAACAATTGCTTTATGTGGCTGGATCCTCAGACCACTGTATTCCTCTACCTAAAGTATATTGTTCAACAAAGTGACCACGTAATTAATAATTATTTAAATCGAGAGAAGTTGAAAGGACATAAAAGGACAGTATACCATCTTGCTGGCCATAACAATGTGTTGGGTATTGATTCCTGTGTAAAGTCCATCTAGCACTTGCTCTCCACGGCATTTTAAGGCCATTACAACCTAATGTAAAGCAGAAAATAAAAGTTAGTAAATCAACTGGGAAAACGAATGGTCTCTGACTAATAAACTATTCACTCCAGCTTACAAAAAAGTGAACTTTTCAGAGTGCAGGGATATGTCTCTTATATTGTATGTTCTTTCGAGCCTTTAATCCAATTTCACTTGGGCACTTCGCCCTTGTAAATTTCAACAGTACAAAAAAAATTAATAATATTATACACTAATTCCAAAAATGTTTTTCTTTTTCAGTTGGCATTTTTCAAGATTTTATGTGCCTGCAATTTTCAGATGAAAAATAAAAAATAAAAACAACAACAGCTCAAGGGGAGATGATAATAACTACAAGAAAGACGTGATAACAAATGTGTGCATGATGCACAAAAAAATATACTTTTTTCACATTTTGGTATTCATACTTGAAATGCAGGATAGAAGACGGGCCACCAGCCAAGTTACAGACTGGAACTGTTAAAATGCAATAAAATTAAAAGAAACTGTCGCAACATTCTACTCCGTTTCTTTCTCAGTTTTCCTGCTATTATAGTTTACGAACTCAAAAAACCAGTTAACTTAATATATCTTCTCTTAGCACAAATCTTCTCATCCATTTTTTTGTCTGGGTCACTATCCTTGTCTATTATCCTTTGGATACCTGACAGCAATGTTATAGTTCTATAAACTTTATGGCAGCAGTAGAGATAACAGAGAAGCTTAAGCACTGGTGTGAAAAAGCATGTAAATAATCTCAATAATATTTCAATGTTATCAATTAATTATGTACAGAAATATCCAGAAACTACTTAATAGTAGTCAACAATCATAAACTTCCACTACAGACTATACGAAAGTGAGCTTTTCACAATGCAGTTACGTGTCTCTTATGTTTAAGGTTATTTTAAGCCTTCAATCCAATTTCACTTCAGCATTGTTCCTTGGGTAAATTTAGGCTGCTACAGAGAGAATTAAAAAAATATACTAAATTCTATACAAGGTTCTACACACACACACACACACACACACACACACACACACACAAACACAGACACACTGGTGCTAAAAGAAAAAAAAGACTATCGACCGTGAACATAAGAACAGGAAACCTAAAGAGAAACACACCTCCTCTAGCGACGCATTACCAGCTCTTTCACCAATGCCATTAATGGTCACCTCTAATTGCCTTGCGCCAGCATGTGCACCCTGAGGGCAAAATCAGCACCCTTGTGGATATAGCACGAATTTTTACTTGTATACATTATACAAGTAGGAAAGTAAATCACATACCGATAGAGTATTAGCTGTAGATAAACCAAGGTCATTCTGGCAGTGCGTGGAGATAATCACATTTTCAATGCCAGGAGTATTGGCTTTTAAGTCAGCAATTAATTGTCCAAATTCAGTGGGCAAAGTATAGCCAACTGTATCAGGGATGTTAAGGGTCGTTGCACCAGCCTTAATAACTTCTCCCAGAATTTGATACAGAAACTCCCTGTCCGATCTGTAAGAAATAAAAGAATAGAAAGCTGAAAAAAACACATCTAAAAGAGTTTATATTAGGAAAATTAAGAAAAAATTGCTGTTTTAGTGAAATTCAGACATTAATTTCTGCACCAAATTTACACGAACAGCATAAAATTGTTCTGAAAAACTTTCAATAATCTGGAGGGTGTTTATTTTCAATCAAAGTCAAGCTATTATCTGAAGTCAAGTTGTCACATCCAGCTCATTCACACTCCTTGTGCTATAGCTTTGTAATCAAAGTTAGAATCAGTTTTGGAAAGCTAATTAGCTAAGGGCAAGGCATACGATGAAAAGAAGAGATAACACAAAAAACATTCATTTTAATTGCCATGCTTTTGGTGGGACAAAATATAAGAGTTGCCTGGCCGCCGGTTAAGAATCCGGCTACCAATCCAAATGCCAAGCAGGACAAACGATAGAAATCATCATATCAACGTAGACCTTAATCGGCAAAAAAAAACATACAAATCCCACAACATTTGAATCCCATTAAACAAATTATGTGGCATGGAAAATAAGCAACATAGAGACAACTACCACACTTATGCCGTCAAAGAAATGACTTCCCGAACAAAGATTCAGCTTTAGAACTTTAATAAACCCTGCGATCACTTTTTCTAATCTTACCCGTGAGTTCTTTAACTTGATAAAACCGATTAAGAATATTATACGCCTAATCAATTACAAATGCGCGGTACAAGTTTCAGAAAAAAAATGACCAACCCGAAATGCATTTTGGTGAGGTTAAGTTGTGTGTTCCTTCAGCATTTTCGCAATTACAGTAGAACCTCGATAAATTAATAATCTCGATTAAATAATAATTTCTCTCAGTCCCGAATCGGTTAAAACGTGTTAAATTATTAACTCGATAATTTAATAATTCACTAAATTAATAGAATTTCCCTAGTCCCGACTGTATTAATTTATAGAGGTTTAACTGTACATGCCAAAAAGAGAGACTATAATTCAAACTGATAATAAGAAATAAATCATAGGTTGTGTCACCTTCCAGCATCTTCGGGGCTAAATTCGACGTCGTTGCAACCTAAACTCCGCGCATAAGCGACCATACTCGTAGCCTTCTCGACCACCTGCTGCCGAGACATCTTCAACTTGAATTCCATATGAATTTCGCTGGTGGCGATAAACGTGTGGATTCGGGGCTTCTTCGCCTCCTTCACCGCCTCCCACGCCCTGTCGATGTCCCTCTTGTTACACCTCGCCAAGCCGCAGATGACCGGCACGTGATCGGAGTCGGCGTTTCCGACCTCACGTGCGATCAACTTCACGCCTTCGAAATCGGCGTCGGAGGAGGCCGGGAACCCGGCCTCGATGATGTCGACGCCGAGGCGTGCCAGCTGGCGGGCGATGTCGAGCTTCTCCTTCGTGGTCATGGTGGCGCCGGGGGATTGCTCGCCGTCGCGGAGGGTGGTGTCGAATATGCGGACGTACTTCGGGTCCGGAATGTGGTTCGGGATGTACTCCGGGCGGCGGATGGAGCAGCGGATGGCGGCGGTGGAGCGTGGGGCATTTGATTGCCGGACGAGGTGGAATGGGCGGAGAGAGATCCTGGTGGAGGAGGGGAGACGACTGGTGGTGGTGGTGGTGGGAGATGGGTTTATGGGTATGCGCTTGCAAATTGAAGACGCCATTGTTGAATGCTGCTGAGGTGTTGTGGTGATTGATAGATAAGCCCTATTTATTTAAACCTTATTATTTAAACCCTAGTTTTGACCGTTTAAGAAATGATGGCTTGAATGTTGACTCTGTTCGCTGGCGTCACTGTGACCCATAGTTGTTGCCTTTTATCTTTTGGGAAAATTTGTCCTTGATTTTAAGGTAAATTCAAATCATTTTTTAATTAATAAACATTAATTGAATTTTACTTTATACCCTTATATTAATTTAGCGTATTTTATGGTTGAGAAATAAAGGGCGAATGGCAAAAAGGCCCACATGGGACTTAAATGCACATTGGTCTAAAAAAAAAAACCAATCTCTCATTCCTTAATATTACACATTGACCTCGGATTTAAACAAATATATCACATTAACCCCCAAAATATTATTTTTTTCAGAAAATAATTTTTTTCCAACCAGATTCCGGTGTTGACTTTTTTTTTTTCCTAAATTTTTTTTCCGGCCGGTCAACCACCGTTTACCGGTCTCCGGCGTTGACTTTTTTTTTTCTTAGAAAAAAACATTTTAATTAATATTACTGTCTTGGCTACTAAATTACCGTCTCAGACAGTAATATTACTGTTTGGGACAGTAATATTATGAATATTATTTTCCCGAACAATAATATTATTGTCTAAGACAGTTAAATTACTCTTGAAGACAGTAATTTAGCAGCAAAGACAGTAATATTAATTAAAATAATTTTTTATAAGAAAAAAATTTTCAAAGAAAAAAAAGAGTCAATTAGCAATTAAATTACTGTCTCCGACAGTTAAATATCTGCTGGAGATAGAAATTTAGCAACGAATACAATAATATTAATTAAAAATATTTTTTTAAGAATAAAAAAGTCAATTAACAGTTAAATTACTATCTCCGACAGTTAAATAACTGCTGGAAACAGTAATTTAGCAACGAATACAGTAATATTAATTAAAAAAAATTAAGAATAAAAAAGGCAATTAACAGTTAAATTACTGTCTCCGACAGTTAAATAACTGTTGGAGACAGTAATTTAACAACGAATACAGTAATATTAATTAAAATATTTAAAAAAAAAGAAAGTCAATTAACAGTTAAATTACTGTCTCTGATAGTTAAATAACTGCTGGAGACAGTAATTTAGCAGCAAAAACAGTAATATTAATTAATATATTTTTGAAGAAAAGAAAAAAAAAAGTCAATTAACAGTTAAATTACTGTCTCCGACATTAAAATAATTGTTTGAGATAGTAATTTAGCAGTCAAGACAGTAATATTAATTACAATATTTTTGTAAGAAAAAAAAAAGTCAACGTCGGAGACCAGCGATCAACAACGGCGACCGGTGGTGGCGGGTCAAAATTGGGATCAAAATTGAGATTAGGGTTAAAATTGGTTAATTGATGAAATTGGGCTAAATTGGGGTGTAAATCATGAAATTGGAGTTGAATTGGGTTTTAATGAAGTGGGGGTAATTTTGGTATATATAAAAAGATTTTCCTTATTTGCAAATAAGTTTGAATGGACTGGATTTATTTAAAAGACAAAAAAGTTGGATGTTCCTCTTTTAATTAAGTGCCCTTGTCATGGGCCTTTTTGTGATTAACCCAAAAATAAAAACTAATTTATTTTTTAAGGCAATTGGCAAATAGGCCCATGACAAGGGCACTTAATTAAAATAGGGACATCCAACTTTTTTGTCTTTCAAATAAATCCAGTTCATTCAAACTCATTTGCAAATAAGGAAAATCATTTTATATATACCAAAATTACCCCCAATTCATTGAAACATAATTTAACTCCAATTTCATGATTTACACCTCAATTTAGCCCAATTTCATCAATTAACAAATTTTAACCCTAATTTCAATTTTGACCCGCCACCACCGGAGACCGCCGGTCTCTGCCGTTGACTTTTTTTTTTTTTTTTTGAAAACTTTTTTTGAATTTTTTTTCCGGTAGGTCAACCGCCGTTGACCGCCGGGTCTCCGGCGTTGACCGTCGGGTCTCCGGCGTTGACTTTTTTTATTATCTTTCTCTAATTTTGTTTTTTCTTAAAAAAATATTTGAATTAATATTACTGTCTTGGCTACTAAATTACTGTCTCCAACAGTTATTTAACTGTCGGAGACAGTAATTTAACTGTTAATTGACTTTTTTTTTTTAATATTTTAATTAATGTTATTGTATTCGTTGTTAAATTACTGTCTCGAGCAGTTATTTAACTGTCGGAGACAGTAATTTAACTGTTAATTGACTTTTTTATTCTTCAAAAATATATTTTTAATTAATATTACTGTCTTGGCTGCTAAATTACTGTCTCGAGCAGTTATTTAACTGTCGGAGACAGTAATTTAACTGTTAATTGACTCTCTTTTTTTTGAATTTTTTTTTTCTTAAAAAAATTTATTTTAATTAATATTACTGTCTTGGCTGCTAAATTAATGTCTCCAACAGTAATTTACCTGTCTTAGACAGTAATATTAATAATAGGCAAAATGAGTTTTTTAGTCCTGTAAGTTTGCTAATTGAGAGTTTTAGTCCACCATGTTTCAAAATTAGATTTTAGTCCTGTAAGTTACAAAAGTTGAGACTTTTGGTCATATGACCTGCTATGACAGATAATGCGATTGTTGGTTGAGTGAATTGACATTTAAAATATAAAAATAAATAGATTATAAATAAATTAGGTGATGTGACTAATGAGTTGGACAATTTTGGAAGAAATAAAATATACCATCAAATTATTATTTTTATTTGATGAATGAAATAAACATTTATGTAGTAACTATTTTTTAATTAATATTGGGATAATTAGTAAATAAAAACCCCCAAATTCATTTACTTATATCAAGGTGGATATAACCTCATTTTCATTATTAGTGAGAACCCCCTTAATTATTTAATTAAATTAATATTAATACAATTATTAAGTGTTATACCTACATTATCCTTAATTTTACAAATCTTATATTTACAAACCCTAGCCATATTGTCTGCAACAAACCGTCGTTCTCAAATCCCCACAAACCGCCATACTCCAATCCCCATCACCTCTTCTCTTCTTTTCTGGAACCGAAACTCAGTAGTATCGGCTGCGATGGCGGCGGCGGTGAAGGTGACGAAGGCGGCGCTACATCTCAACAACGACGAGGAAGACCCCTTTCTCTTCTTTCTCAAATTGGGAATCCGACGGATGTGGGGTAAGGAGAGGACGAAGCCGGCTCCAGATCTCGACAACGACAAGGCGACGCCGCCAAATCTAGGACGGACGGCGGCCTTCCGGTCTCCCCCCTTCATTACTGAGGGATGAGCAGATCTGCTGGTATTTTTTTTCTTTTTTGTTTGTTCTTTCGATTTTTGGAAGCATTCCTGGAATCCTCGTCGGAAGACCGCCTCCACCAGCGCTGTAATGGAATAGATTGACCCCGAGGAGGAGGTATTGTTTGGGAGGCTCGTTTGTTGAAATTGTGTTCGTGTTACTAAAAAAGATATAGTTGTTTTCGTTACGGTTGTAGTTGGTTTCAATAATAGTCGTTTTTGTTGGAATTTTGGGGTGTTTTTTTGCTTTTGCTTTTGTGGATTTCAATTATTTGTAGTTGATTCAATATAATTGTTTTCGCATAGCAATATAGTTGTTTTTGCACAACAATATTATTGTTTTCATTACTTTTTAGTTGGTTTGAATAAATAGTTGATTTAACAAATAGTTGTTTTGGAGATGTTTTGATTAAATAAGGCCATAGGACCAAAATTCTCAACTTTTGTAATTTACAGGACAAAAAATCTGATTTTCAAACATGATGGACTAAAACTCTCAACTAGCAAACCTACAGGACTAAAAAACTCATTTTGCCTTAATAATATTACTGTTCGGGAAAATAATATTCATAATATTATTGTCCCAAACAGTAATATTACTGTCTGAGACAGTAATTTAGTAGCAAAGAGAGTAATATTAATTAAAATATTTTTTTCTAAGAAAAAAAAGATTTCGAAAAAAGTCAACGCCGGAGACCGGCGGTTAACGGTGGTTGACCGGCCGGAAAAAAAATTCAGAAAAAAAAAAGTTTTCAAAAAAAAAAAAAAAAGTCAACGCCGGAATCTGGCCGGAAAAAAAAAATTCAGAAAAAAAATCATTTTCTGAAAAAAAAAATATTTTTTCAAAAAATTATTATTTTGGGGGTTAATGTGATATATTTGTTTAAATCCGGGGTCAATCCGTAATATTAAGGAAGTTAGAGCATATGGATGAAATTAATAAAAATTATATTATGAAGGATATTTTAGACTAAAGACATGGGGATGAGTTTATTTGAAAAACTGATTTTTTTGTGGACCAATGTGCATTTAAGTCCATGTGATGGGCCTTTTTGCCATTCGCCCTATTTTTTATAATAAATTTTCACGTTCTCATGTTAGGAGCTATATCAACTTACAAATTTCGGATGGGTTTCATAGCAATGGGAAAAAAAAGGGTTTTTATGCATAAGTCACTAATGAACATTTTTATTATTCTAAATTCAGGGGTTATAACTCTTTCGTTAATAAATTCATCCCAAAAGGCAAAATTAATGTATATGACAAAATTACCTCCAATCCTTTATACTCAATTCCCAATTGTAACTCAAATTTAACTTCAATTTCATCAATTTTGATCAAAAAAATTTAATTTTGAGTTTTTTTCTTTTTTAAAACCTTTTTTTTTAATTTTGTTTTTGCCGCTGGTTTACAGCGTTGATTTTTATTTATTTATTTTTTTTTTTTTTTTTTTTTGGTTTTTCCCGCCACCGGTCTCCGGTGTTGGCTTTTTTGAAATTTTCTTATCTGTTATTTACGCCGTTGGTTTACAGAGTTGACCGACGATCAGCGCCGGTCTCCGGCGTCACTTTTTCTTTTTTCTTTTTCCTAAAAATTTTATCCGTTTTTTTTTTCACGCTTGCCACAACTTTGACGGTAATTGTAATGTCGCTGACAGTAATTGTACTTTTGAGGCATTTGAGGTAGGGGAAGGAGAATCCTCGTTTGTAGATTACTTACTATTACGAAGCGAGCGGCTCTCGTCTTTAATTTCCATGCTTGGGTGGTGTCGGTTGGAAGTTCCCCTTTTGAGATAGTTTATGATTGGAGTGAACCAACATGGTTTGTCCTCCTCGTTGTAACGCCCTTCATCGGTGGATGCTATCTCTGGTTGAGGTGAGGTGAAGAGAGTAACTTTCCGACTTTCAATGCTTGCCATGGAGCTTCCAAGCCTAGCTAATTTATCCGCGTGGATGTTGTTGGAGCGAGGTACTTGTTTAATTTCGTAGCCATCGAGCTTGGACAATATGGTGTGCGCGAGGGCCAGGTATTTAGCCATGAAGTCTACTTTGGTCTCATAGGTTCCGAGAATTTGGTTGACGACGAGCTGAGAGTCGCTTTGTATCAGGAGCTTACGTGCTCCGGCTGATAGAGCGAGGCGGATCCCAGCAATCAATGCTTCGTATTCAGCTACATTGTTAGAGGTTGTAAATTCAAATCGTTGAGCGTATTCGAATTCATCTTGGGGCTCGTTAATACGATATCTGCGCCACCGCCTGTGGCTGTGGAGGATCCATCAAAACAGACGGCGCCAAAGTAATGATGCCAAATACTTAGATCACATTGGGTAGTATAGTAAAACGAGTTGGGAGAGCAAAGTGGATCACTAGTGTTAGAATCCGAGAGGATTCTATTTCGGTTTTTCAACACGTGTGCGAAAAACGTGTATAAAAACTAGGGAAGTTTCCTTAGTTCTTTAAACTCTTATTTTGTCATTAATTTATTTAATTGCCTAAGTGTTTTATTAACAAGGAATTTAATTGACTAAGACTTTCCTTGTTTTACACAACTCTCTTTTTCTTACGTGAGATAAAATAACCTAATGGGCTCCACTTTTGTGTAGGGCTCTACTAATCCACCTAAGGAAGTATAAGAAGGGCAGCATCAACGTTATTTTAGGTTGTCCCTTTTATTTGAGAGAAAATTTATTTTCTGCTCTTCACGTTGCTGCTCTTGTGTTTGATCGTAATCGAGAAGAAAAACAGAGTAACAGATTTGCTTCTTTCACGCGAAAAGAAGATCGGTTCTTCGGGAGGAGAACTCAGAAGATCTCGGGAGGAGGTCGACCCGCCGACTGAGGGACTCAGCGTTGAAGGAATTTCAACCGTGCGGATCAAGGGACGTGCTGCAAAGTGAAGATTGTTAATTCAGCGTAGTATACAAGAACGGCGTCGACAAAGAGGGAGTCTTTGCATTTCGATTAAGTCCTATTATTGTATTCGTAAAACTAAAAATTAGTAAATTTCATTTGCAGGTCCCCGTGGATGTAGGGTACAATTGTATCCGAACCACTTTAAAATTTGTGTCTTTTTATTACTGTTCCATTAACTGTTGCAACTCTTCGTAAAACAGTAGAACCGTATTTAAAACTGAATCTGGAATTCATCGGACACAAATATATAATTAATTTGCACGAAATAATTCTAACAATTGGCATCAGAGCCTGTCACTAAATACATCTAGTGAGATTTTGGGAACTAACTATTCTTATTTTGTGCAGATATGAATACTCAACGAGAAGGATCGTCAACTACTCGCCCACCTCTCCTAATCGGATCAAACTACTCATATTGGAAATCAAAAATGAAGATGTTTATCAAATCCATAGATGAGAGAGCATGGCGCGCCATCATAACTGGTTGGACACCTCCCATGGTCAAAGGAGAAGACAAAATGGAAGTTTTCAAACCAGAAGCAGATTGGAGTGACGTAGAGATACTACTCGCAAACTACAACTCAAGGGCCCTAAACGCAATATTTAGTGGTGTTGATGATAATCAATTTAAACTAATAGCGTCATGTGAATCTGCTAAAAGAGCTTGGGAAATCCTTCAAGTCACATACGAAGGAACGTCAACTGTGAGGACGTCGAAGTTACAAATGCTGGCCACCAAGTTCGAAAATTTGAAGATGGAAGAGAATGAGACGATCACTGACTTCCATGCTAAATTATGTGATATCTCCAATGAATCATATGCACTCGGTGAACCTTACTCTGAAAGCAAATTGGTGAGAAAGGCGATGCGCTCATTACCTGAAAGATTTGCTTACCGAATTGCTGCCATTGAAGAAGTCAGAGATGTTGACACGCTCAAACTAGACGAACTCATGGGGAAACTTCTGGCACAAGAACTCAATCATGGTGAAAATCATCGTGAAAAGCCTAGAGAAAAGAAGATAGCCTTTCAAGCAGAAACTTCATATGCAACACCCCAAAATTCGTCAACTCAAGAAGATGAGGAGACGGTAGAGGAATCCTTGGCAATACTATCGAAAAATTTTGGGAAATTTCTCAAAAAGATCGGTAAAAGGGGAAATCTTCCAAGCACAGGGAAAACCGTGAACTTTCAAAATTCGAGGAGAAATTCAAATCAAGATAACTCAGAGGAGTCAAAACCAAGAAGAATACAATGTCGAGAATGCGAAGGCTTTGGTCACATTCAATCAGAATGCGCAAACACCCTGAAGAAAAAGAAGAAAATGTCACTTACTACTGTTTGGAGCGATGAAGAAGAATCTGATGATGACCAAGGAAACAACGATCAAGTCACTAACTTTGTAGCATTCAGCAGCAAAGTTCCTCTGGACAACTCAGAATCAACTGTTGCTTCAACTGTTGCAACAGACTGTGAAACAGAATCCAGGTATGAAAATATGTGTTCTGATTATGACAAAAATCTAAACGAAAATTCTTCTTTTGCAGAGGATCCGAACAGCAGCAGTGATGAGGAAGAACCAACCTTGGATGAAGTAAAGGAGGTATATGAAAAAATGTACCAAAAATGGCTCGACGTCGTTAAGGTAAATAACTTCCTGGAAAAGGAGAAGTTTGTGCTTGTAGAGAAAAACAAGACACTAAAGGTAAGAATCTCTACTCTTGAGGAAAGGATCATATCTAGTGATCAAGAGAAAAATAGTTTGCAGGCTAAACTTACTCAAACTCAAGAAGCAATTGCAAAATTGAACTTGGGTAGAGGTAATCTAGATGAAATCTTAAGCAACAACAAGCCAAACTATAATCGTCTAGGCATAGGAGGGAGTCAGCTACCCAAAGTTGATCTAAAGCGAAAGGAAGATCAAAACAGAAAAATCAACTTTGTTAAACAAGCTTCTGTCTCACAAACAGTTGCAACTGTTGAAGCAACGAAACACAATTCAAAGAAAAGGTTTATTCCCACTTGTTTTTTCTGTCAAAATCCAGGTCACATACGTCCTAGATGCTTCAAATATTTAAAACTTGTGAAAAAGCTTGTGGCTCGTTCTCTTTACTCTGCTAGGGCTGATTATTTTCCTTCACCCTCTCAAAAACCCAAAAATAAAATTGATATTTCCAATAGACCTCAGCAAAAAATTTGGGTTGAAAAGTCCACGTTTAAATGCTTATCTGCGATTACCTCTTTAAAAGCAAGTACTACTAATGATTGGTATTTTGACAGTGGGTGTTCACGACATATGACCGGTGTTAAAGAGTTTCTGAAAAACTATCAACAAATCACCGGTGGAGCTGTTACCTTTGGAAACGGAAAAAATGGTGAAGTGCTAGGGAAAGGATCGCTAAATCATGAGAATCTCCCAAAGCTGAAGAATGTACTACTTGTAGAAGGACTCACGTCAAATCTAATAAGCATCAGCCAGCTATGTGATCAAGATCTTGAAGTCAGATTCAACAAATTCGCATGTCGAGTATTAGACAAAGACGAGAATTGTGTTATTCAAGGAACTCGATCATCTGACAACTGCTATATTCTTGTCTCTGCTGGACCACTGGAAGAGGAACCAACAAAGGAATTGGAAAACAGCTCCAGTGTCGCACCAACAGTTCCAACAGTTGATGCAGCCTCTACCATTTCAGAAGAAAGAGACGTCAATTCTGAAACAGGAGACGAAGCTGAAGTCAGGTCTCTCGAATTGGATGATCAAACTCACAAGGAACCCTCAAGAAGAGTCAAGAAGAATCATCCAGTGGATCAAGTCATTGGTTCGGTAGAAAAAGGAATTCAAACCCGAGGCTTTAGCGATGCTGGTTGGGCAGGTGATGCAGACGATCGAAAAAGCACAACTGGAGGATGCTTCTATCTTGGGAACAATCTCGTGTCCTGGTACAGCAAAAAACTCCTATGGATGAGACAACTCTTATGGATGAAACAAATGGTATGTGATTATGGTATTAGTCAAGATTTATTGCATATTTATTGTGACAATATGAGTGCAATTAATATTTCCAAGAATCCAGTACAGCACTCTCGAACTAAGCATATTGAAATTCGCTACCATTCCATTAGAAATCTTGTAGAGGAAGGAACTGTCTCATTAGAGTATGTCACAACGGAGAAACAACTTGCTGACATCTTTACTAAACCCCTAGATGCACAAAGGTTTCATTCCTTGCGAAATTCGCTTGGAATTTGTATTGTCTGACCTGTGCAGTTGCATAAACTGTTGCAACAGTCTGTGTCCAGACTTGCAACTTTTAAAAGTTTTATGGACACATCACGCATACTGCATTTTGTTCATCTAGGTTATGCATTAGACATACTGCATGTGATGAGACCTCTTGTGTATTGGATACTATCTGTACTTTCAAATTTTGTGAGGTAGAACTTCATCAATCCCCAAATGATAGCTACAGAGGCTTTAGCTTATTTACTACCCTTCACATTCCTGTCATGGTTGAACACTCTCTTAAGGAAAAGCTGCCGCTCCAAATGAGTGAAAGCTACTCTTGAATTTTCGTAAATTCTATATATATAATGTCAATCAATTGGTCTGTGAATAGTTCGAAGCCTTTTTGAGTTGAGTCAGTAAATCACGTGGCCGAAAGCTCGCTACAGGGCTCAATTAGAAAGCCCAAGGGACTACACATTGCACGACCATTATAAATTTTATATGTGGTCAGTGAATAGTTCGAAGCCTTTTTGAGTCGAGCCGGTAAACCACATGACCGAACACTCACTATACGACTCAATTAGAAAGCCCAGGGGACTACACATTGCACGACTATAACTATCTCGCTATCTTAATTGTTCTGCTTTTCATGAAAAAGCTACCATTGGTAGTGTGTGTATGCTACCTAATAAGAGTGTTTTTGTGCTTGATTTGAGGATACTAAGTTTACTGTTAGTCTCCTTAGTCTATCTCTTGGAGCTTGCTTTTTGTTAAAATTGAAGATAAACCCCATGTTTTTGATAGTCCTAATAGTATCCTATTCACTTGTGGTTATTCACTCATATTCTTTTCTTCTCACGTTTATTTTTTGTCTTAATTATTTGGCTCTGCATGATTAGGCATTTAGTTTCTTATTTAAAAAAAAAAAAAAAAAAAAAAAAAAAAAAAAGGGGTGGGTTCGTAATTTTTTGGCGGCAATATATTTCTTCGAAGTAACCTACTGTTCTGAATTTTTTTTTCCTTTCGAAGTTTTCTTGAAATGTGTTGGGCTTCATATGTGAAGGTTGAGAGTTGCTGTACCTGAATTTAGTTTTTCATAAATTGCACTCATTGTTGCCAGAATAATATTTGCAATTTCTTCACTATAGTCTTCCTAAATTGTTAAAATACCCATGAGAAGACCAACAGTCATCATTGCATAATCCCTCCTTCACGTTTTGTTTTCTCCCCAAATTTCTGTGCTTCTTCTTCCCTACTGCCTTGCTGTTTCCTCTTCTTCCCTTGCAGCAACTTCTAGAAAATTTCAATCAAATCAAAAAGGGAATTAAGAAAATCATCATGGGAAAACGAAAGAACATCGGCGGTTCATCCTCATCGTCGAAAAGGAGAGCTTCTCGCCCAACGACCACGTCTCGGGCGGACCCACCACCGCCTCGCCGCTCCGGTCGTCGATCTGCCGTTGGGGAGCCATGTGATGCCGTGCCCCTTGCTTTTTGGGAGCCCCCGCTTCTCCTCACGGCCGCCTCCTTCGACAATTTTGGCAATCTGCCACTCGTTTTGGTCCCTAGATTTTCTCCACCGCCGTCGCCGCCAGTCTCGCCGCCGTCACCGTTCATCTATTCTCCACCATCTCCTCCACTGCCACCCTCGCCGGCTGCCCAATCGTCACCACTCACCTGCACCACCGCCACCTCGCCGCTCTCGTCGACGCGTTACTCACCCTGCCTCGCCTTCCGCTACTCGCACCACCGCTGGTCACTCTGCACCGGATCCCGTGGTGCCTATCTCTACTGTCGATGCTTTTAATTCTCGGTTCTTTCTCCGAGCGCATCAAACCCGGTGGCGTCTGTCAAGTGGTTCATGATTTTTTATGCCCACCTACCTAGTGGGGTCTCTGATTTTCGAGGTCGTTTTTACGAAGAAGAAACTCGACTATTTTACTGCCCTTGCTCTGAAAGGGGGAGATTATTCTTGAGGGGGAGTTGACAACGAAGCATCAACAACCCAGGAGGAACCGCATACAGGGGGAGCTGATGCAGCTGCTGGAACTACTACTGAACTGTTGTTGCTCCAACTGTTCCAACAGTTGATGGTACAACAGCTGAAGTTGATACGAATGATGATGAGGAGTTGTTCGTTGATGCTGAATATATTCTGGAGTAGTTTTTTTGTGGTTGTCGAATTGATTTTCTGAGCAACGGCATCTAATAGTCTGCTAGGCTTAACTTTTTTTTCTTGTTTCGTTAACTGCTTTTTCCTTTAACTGTTCTAACAGTTACTCTATTATGCAGTCTAATGTTTTGTCAGGTATTTGATCAAGGGGGAGGACTTGATTAAAATAAATAGATGACAAAGGGGGAGATTGTTAGAATCCGAGAGGATTCTATTTCGGTTTTTCAACACGTGTGCGAAAAACGTGTATAAAAACTAGGGAAGTTTCCTTAGTTCTTTAAACTCTTATTTTGTCATTAATTTATTTAATTGCCTAAGTGTTTTATTAACAAGGAATTTAATTGACTAAGACTTTCCTTGTTTTACACAACTCTCTTTTTCTTACGTGAGATAAAATAACCTAATGGGCTCCACTTTTGTGTAGGGCTCTACTAATCCACCTAAGGAAGTATAAGAAGGGCAGCATCAACGTTATTTTAGGTTGTCCCTTTTATTTGAGAGAAAATTTATTTTCTGCTCTTCACGTTGCTGCTCTTGTGTTTGATCGTAATCGAGAAGAAAAACAGAGTAACAGATTTGCTTCTTTCACGCGAAAAGAAGATCGGTTCTTCGGGAGGAGAACTCAGAAGATCTCGGGAGGAGGTCGACCCGCCGACTGAGGGACTCAGCGTTGAAGGAATTTCAACCGTGCGGATCAAGGGACGTGCTGCAAAGTGAAGATTGTTAATTCAGCGTAGTATACAAGAACGGCGTCGACAAAGAGGGAGTCTTTGCATTTCGATTAAGTCCTATTATTGTATTCGTAAAACTAAAAATTAGTAAATTTCATTTGCAGGTCCCCGTGGATGTAGGGTACAATTGTATCCGAACCACTTTAAAATTTGTGTCTTTTTATTACTGTTCCATTAACTGTTGCAACTCTTCGTAAAACAGTAGAACCGTATTTAAAACTGAATCTGGAATTCATCGGACACAAATATATAATTAATTTGCACGAAATAATTCTAACAACTAGCTCACGAGCTGGATGGTCCCGAGATTCATGCGCAAGTAACACACGTGAATTAAGCCGGGGGTTGACCCGGCAGAACCCCTCCAAAACTCAAGTCAGATGTACGGATCGTGGATGTCGTAGAGAGAATATAAGCACTAGAATTGCTGAGAATAATGGAACGTACATTAACAAATAAGTAAAAAACCTCTATTTATATGTCGTTGATTGGGTTGAATTTACTTTGTTGGGCCCAAGCCTTATTTGAAGGTATTTGAGCTTTCGTGTAATGGTCTTTTAAATTGGGCATGCGGCCCGATAAATAAATGAATTGTAGGCCCATTGAGTCGCCCAATTAGGCATATCAGCGGCCGTACTGATTCTACAGAGTAATTTTCACAAATTCAAATTGCGGATATAAGTGCATATTGCGATTGTAAGTAGCATATTTTCACGAAACAATTACTTTGATAATTGTTTTATTGATATATGAACATGTTGGCTATTATTTGAGGTTGTACTGTACTTCTTAATATGTATAGAGTGACTCTACATACGGTAATTAGGAGATTTGATTTTCTATAGACTACTTATAGATATAGCAGAAACAAAATTATGAGATTCCAGTTGTTTCTTGTTTTTTGTTTTGCAATTAGTGTGTGTTTTGCAGTTTGAGTTAAGAGGGATTGTGGATGCAGATATTGGTGAGCCAGAGGAGGAAGATGAGTGGCCGACGATTGACAGTGACGATGATAACTCTGTTCAGTCATTCAAAGAGTTTATGTAATTTATAATATATTTTTTTCGGAATGGATAATTTTTATGTTATTTTATTTTCATTTTCTTTAAGTATCATATTGTATGTATTTCTTTCTTTATATTTGCAGTTGGTTAATAACTTGTTTTTATTAGCGTAACAACCACCTCCGCTAGTCTTGGGAAGTCGTTTCCTGAATTCTCTTTTATTCAGTTAATTTTGTTCCTATTCTCACGTTCCTTATTGTTTTACGTTGAATATCTTTCCTATTCTCTAGGAAGATCTATTATAATCTTATATTTATCACTTGTATATAAGGATAGGTGTTGTACATCAATAAATCATCTTTTATGAGAATCTGTAACATCTTTATGGTATCACAGCCTTCTAAACTACTCCTACGAGTAAGATCCTAATTTTTTTTTCTCACACCAATTCCATGGCTGCCACCACTCCCACCACAAATCCCATTATTCAATTCAATCCCGCATCTCAACTTCCCATCAAACTCATCGGCAGCCAAAATTTTACCACATGGAAAGCTCAAATAGCTATGCTGATGCACGGCCATGACCTGTATGGTCATCTCGACGGCACCACTCCAGCCCCATCTCGAACAATCACTCAAACTACTGGAGAAATCACCAATCCTCAATACAAGATCTGGTTTCGACAAGATCAACTCATCCAAAACGCCTTAATGGCATCAGTTGATCCAACCATTGCCTCCACTGTTGCTGGTGCAACCTCGTCAAAACGAGCATGGGATTCTCTTCACACATTGTTTGCAAATAAATCGCAAACACGCATATTTAGTCTTCGCCATCATCTTACTAAAATTTCAAAAGATGCCAAATCAATTGCCGAATATCTCAGAGAAATACGATCTGTTGCAGATGAACTTGCAACTGCCGGTTCGCCGATTTCTAATGAAGAACTTATCGTAAAAATTCTAAGTGGTCTTGGTCCTGAATTTCGGGAAATTTCCGCAGCCATACGAGCTAGAGACACTCCAATTACTTTCAAAGAGCTCTTTGATAAATTGTTGGACCACGAACTCTTCATAACACATGAAGACCTGAAAAAGATGTCGGTTAATATTACTGCTGCTGTTGCTCAGAAGAACAATACTCCTGCCTACTCGAGAAATAATCGGCGACCCAATACCAACCAACCATGGCGTCAAACCCCGGCCCGAGACTCTACCTCCATGGCTCCAAACATGCAGCAACAATGGCGCTCGTTCCACAATTTAACTCAACTTTCTCGAGTAAAGTGCCAACTATGTGATAAAATTGGTCATGTCGCTCGTGTTTGCCGATCACGCTCTCACAACCACTTCGAAGCAAAAGCAAATTTCGTGTCCTCTAACAATCCCTGGATCCTCGACTCTGGCGCCACTCACCATGTGACAACCGACTCTCACGGCTTTCAACAATCTGAAGCATATCATGGCCCCGATGATATCTCCATGGGTGATGGTAATAAAATTCCCATCACGCACACTGGTACAATCAATTTAAGTGCATCAAATCATAATTTTCAGCTCTCTCACACTCTTTGTGCTCCTCAAATTAAACAAAAACTTATCTCTGTATCTAAATTTTGTCGAGATAATTTAGCCTCCGTTGAATTTTTTCCCTCATCTTTTTTTGTGAAGGACTTGCGTACGAGGGCGCTGCTGCTGAGAGGGCAGAATAGGAACGGACTCTACGAGTGGCCTTGTGGAACACATCTCAACCAACCTCAAATAAACAGTGTTACCAAAGCTCCCTCCAAATTCTTATGGCATAAGAGATTAGGTCACCCCAACTCTCGAATTCTTCAAACTCTTTTACAAACCTTTTCTTTACCAGTTTCAAGTTCCAAGAATTTTGATTTCTGCAATTCATGTTCTTGTAATAAAAGCCATCGGCTTTCTTTTCATCAAAATACACTGATTAGCAAAAAACCATTCGAACTTGTCTTCAGTGATTTATGGGGACCATCTCCGACTTTATCGATTGATCGCAAATTATACTATGTCATTTTTGTCGATCAATTTACTAAGTATACTTGGTTGTTTCCATTAAAGAATAAAACTGAGGTTCACACAGTTTTCTCCCACTTCCACTCTTTGATCAAAAATTATTTTAATACCAAAATCACCTCTTTTTATAGTGACGGGGGTGGTGAATTCGCTGCATTAAAACCATATCTTCGCGAACAAGGAATTGAACATCTGGTTTCTCCCCCATATACTCCTCAACGGGTGGCTTTAGCTGAGCGTAGACACAGACATATTATTGAAACAGCCAAAACCCTCATGCATCAAGCCTCCCTACCTATAAACTTTTGGACCTTTGCCTGCCAATTTGCAGTTTATGTTATTAATAGGCTCCCAACTCCAAATCTCCAGCAACAATCTCCATACCAAAAATTATTTGGCGAAGCACCCAACTATCCCTCTATTCGAACGTTTGGATGTCTTTGTTATCCATGGCTCAAACCATATATGAAAAATAAACTAGAACCTAAGTCTAAACCATGTGTGTATCTTGGGTTTTCGCAGGTCCACCACAGCCATCATTGTTTTGATCCCAATTCTTCAAAGATTTTTGTCTCACGTGATGTGTTATTTGTTGAAAATCAATTCCCTTTTGAAAACATATTTTCACAGTTGAGAAACAAAAATTATTTACAGTTAGAATGGGATAAGCATGTAGT
Organism: Erythranthe guttata; assembly: GCF_000504015.1. The sequence goes on from NW_012194461.1 coordinate 432,633, forward strand.
CGCTCCGAACACCTCTACTAATCTCTCATCTTCACCTAACTCGCTCGAAATACCCCCACCAATTATTCCCGATGTAACCACAAGGCAGTCTCGGCGAGCTTCTTCCTCTTCTGCTCAACAAGCAGCTTCACTCGTGCCAGGTACAACACAATCTCAAATACCCATCGTTTCTCAATCTTCAACTGGTAATCCACCTCCATCTGCACAAATCCCAATACCTCATACATCAGCACCACCGACCAGCCAAACACCAGCTACAGCCCCACAAAATACATCCACCGCTCAACCATCTCACCCAACCGAAATCCCACCTCCTAATCCGAACCGTATAACCACTCGCTCACAAAGAAATATTTTTAAACCCAAAAAAATTGTTGATTACATTGCTCACCTCTCACCAAGTCTCACACCAAATACCTTCAAGCAAGCTACTAAACACCCACAATGGAGAGCTACAATGAAAGATGAATTTGATGCCTTAATGAGAAACCAAACATGGGAATTAGTACCAAATGATCCCAACAGGAATATCATAGAGTGCAAATGGTTGTTTCGCATCAAAAGAAAGCAGGATGGGAGTATTGATCGTTATAAAGCACGACTCGTTGCAAAAGGATTTAATCAAAGGCCTGGGATTGACTACCACTCCACTTTCAGTCCAGTTATTAAGCCTACAACGGTACGTCTAGTTTTTTCTATTGCTATTCAAAACGATTGGGCAATATATCAACTCGACGTAAATAATGCGTTCCTTCAAGGACATCTTGAAGAAGAAGTTTTCATGTCGCAGCCCCCTTGGATTTGAACATGAAGAGCTGCCCACTCATGTTTGTCGTCTAAGAAAAGCAATTTATGGCTTAAAACAGGCCCCAAGGGCATGGTACAATGAGTTACGAGATTTTCTTCTGCATATGGGGTTTCAGAAGTCTGAATCTGACACATCTCTTTTCGTTTTACATAATCTGAGTGTTACAGTTTACATCTTGGTATATGTAGACGATATACTAATCACTGGTAGCAGCCAAATAATCATCAAACAGGTTATCTCTTCTCTTTCTCGTCGTTTTTCGCTTAAAGATCTTGGCCTTCTTCACTATTTTTTAGGAATTGTAGTGACTCGAAAAGCAGATGCAATTATTTTGTCTCAATCTCAATACATCATGGATATACTCCGAGATTCCAATATGCAAGACAACAAGGGTGTTGTAACTCCGATGAGCTCGTCTCAAGTTCTAAGTTTACATGATGGTACAATGCTCGCCGATGCTAAAGAATATCGAAAAGTGATCGGAAAATTGCAATACCTAGCTTTTACTCGTCCTGACATATCTTACTCGGTGAATAAGTTGTCCCAGTACATGCACTCACCAACTGACACTCACTGGAAAGCTGTAAAAAGGGTGTTGAGATACTTGAAACAAACAATTCAATACTCTTTGCGCATCTCTCAACATAGTGACAACAACTTATATATGTATTCGGACGCCGATTGGGCAGGAGATCCTACAGACCGAACCTCTACTACAGGCTATTTGTTATACTTTGGTGTCAATCCGATAAGTTGGTCGTCAAAGAAACAGAAAACAGTAGCGAGATCATACACAGAGGCAGAGTATAGGGCGGTTGCGAGTGCATTATCTGAAACAAATTGGGTTATGAATTTGTTACAGGAACTTCGAATTCCTGTGCAAAAACCACCAACTATTTTCTAGTGATAATATTGGTGTGACGTATCTTTGCCAAAACCCTGTCTTCCACAGCCGCATGAAGCATATAGCGATTGATTTTCACTTTGTCAGAAAACAAGTGCAGCAAAAACAAGTAGTAGTTACACACGTACAAGGATCAGATCAAGTGGCCGATACTTTAACAAAAGCTCTTCCAAACAAACAGTTTCATCAACACTTGAACAAGTTAGGTGTGGTTAACATCACCTAACTTGAGGGGGGCGTATTAGCGTAACAACCACCTCCGCTAGTCTTGGGAAGTCGTTTCCTGAGTTCTCTTTTATTCAGTTAATTTTGTTCCTATTCTCACGTTCCTTATTGTTTTACGTTGAATATCTTTCCTATTCTCTAGGAAGATCTATTGTAATCTTATCTTTATCACTTGTATATAAGGATAGGTGTTGTACATCAATAAATCATCTTTTATGAGAATCTGTAACATCTTTAGTTTTCATGTTTTTTTATTTAAAAAAAATAACATGTTTTATTCGTTTCATTATATTGGTTGTGGTTATTTGATATCTTCATTGAAGTAAATCAATTGTGGATCATTATTTAAATTTGAATTAATTTTATATTGATATCCAAATTTTACGTATCAGTTTGAGAAAGTTGAATTAGTAAAGTACTAGTGATTTTTGTAAATAAACAACACTTTTTAATACTTACATGAATTAATATCGGGACAATTTTTTTAAGGTAGTTTTTAAAGTGTGTAAATAAAAAGGGGTTGGTTTCATTCAAAAGTGTAAACAAATTGTAGTCCGGTACCAAGCCCGATGGCGACATCAGCTGGAGTCGCCACCAACCACGACGCACTCTAATCTTTTTTCTGTTTTTCTTTATATTCGAAATTGGAATTAATGTATTTGTTTTATTAAACATAAATAATTTGTGTTGCTCAGATAAGAGATCAACAATCTAACGGCTAGAAGTGGTGAAGAATGCCTCGATAAGCAGGCTTTGACTAGAGTCGCCGGTCGGGGGCCAACACCTTTCTCTCTCCTCTAAAGTTGCATCGATCAACGGTGCCTCCTTTCTCTCTCCTCCATAATTCGTCCACTTGCGCTACTTCTCATCATCTCCCGCAATATCCGTTCTAGTCCAAAAAAAAAAACACTACAATGATTTTGAACCAAGTTCGGTGACTCCATCCACCGTCGGTGGTTCCATTCACCGGTGCCCCACACACCGCATTGCCGACCAACTCGCCGGTTGTTAATTCCAGTCATTGTCAATGTCCGGCCCACTGACCGCCGACCCATTCGTCGTCGTCCGACCAACTCGCCAGTTGTTAATTCCAGTCATTGCCAATGTCCGGCCCACTGACCGCCGACCCATTCGTCGTCGTCCGACCAACTCGCCGCCGCCGCCGTTGTCTGGCCCATTCGACAAGGTAATAATTTATTTAATTATGGCTTATGTTTATTTCTTAAATATTAGTCATGTGTTTAATTATAGCTAAGTGTATTTAATTATTTGTTTAATTATAACATGTGTGTTTAATTAATTGTTTAATTATAGCATATGGGTTTAATTAATTGTACAAATATAGCATGTGTGTTTAATTAATAATTATTTTATAGCATGTGTTAATTTAAAGATCGCATATCGTGTAGTTTAAAACGTGCTCAATTTTGGGGTTAATGCCTAATTTTTAAAATATGCTTAATTTTAGGGCTAGTGTCTAATTTTTAGTGCCCTAGTTGTATATCCGGTTTGTAGTTCTATTAAATAAAATAAAATTAAAATCGATACTTAATAATTATTTCCTTAGTTTTTTGAAGATTGATGGTGGCTAGAAATAATGTTAAAGTGTACGTGTACTTTGGAGGTCACATAACTCCCGAGTTTGTCCCTTTGCTTGAGCATCCTGAGATAGTGCATCCACAGCTTTAAGTAATTTTGTCATACACATTAAGTTTGACTTTATTTATAATACATATTAAAGGGATGGACTTATTGGCGAAACGGATATAACACGTAAACCTAGAATAATAAAAATAGTAGGTTAAGGACCTTCTAAAAAAACCACTTTTTTAGGAAAAAGTACATATTGCACACCTGAACTATAAGGCTTGGCACAATCACCCCCTTTAACTACAAAACGTAACAAAATGGCCCCTTCATTTATATTATGTTAGTGGATGATGACATGGCATATTGACTCTCTTATTAATAATTGATTTTTTTATCGTTTCTCTTTTTTCGACATTCTTACCCCTCCGTTTGTTGTGTGTGTGTATATATATATATACTAGGGGAGTCGCACGGCACTATGTGTACGTAATGCCCGTAGACATGGATAACAAAAATGTCATATTCATATATTTATTTTAAGTCCTAAGAGAAATTACAATATACAATAGACTAAACTAATTTATAACATTGCATATTACAAGAAGTCCTTAAGACATTGTCATATATTCTAAGCAAGTGCAGAATTGGAGTTATATTTCATATAGACATATATAACTTAAAATGGTCCAAACTTGATGATTCAAAATGTATGGCAAAGCGTATAAATTGAAAATGCATGCCTAGTATTGGCTTCTTCAATAGTTGTAATTAGCAATCCAAGTTAGAGAACTTACTAATAGATGTACCATAATCATCTTCAACAGCCATCGGCTCATGAGCTTTATTTATGAAAAAAGATATAACAAAATTTAGCGAAAATAGTTTAGTCAAAGCCGAGATAACAAAAAAAGAATTGCAATATAAGACTATAAGTTTACGTTCACCAAAAAGCTTCCTAGTACCTATGGTTTTCTCGGGAGTCCCATAATCATAACAAAAATTCTTAGTTGCAGAAGAATCTACTTGAAGAGGCTGTTTGTTCAATCGTTTTCTCATGTCTCTTGGTCCACCTATAAACATGCACGGCAACAAAACTTTTTTCCCACGGTTTGCAAAGTCATTTTCTCCATCGATTCCCAAGGAATCAACGATTACTTGAAATGATTTAGTTCCAAGACCTTTTTGAAGTTGTTCACAATCCAAACGAGATCCCTCCAACATAATGTATGGATCAATTGCAAGATATCTAATGTGAGCTATTTGATTACTGATTTGTCTTTGTTTTGAAGAACTCATAACCTACATATATCTCAAAAAAAAAAAAAATTGAATTTAAGTTAATTATTTTCGTTGCATAAAAAGTAAAACAAGAAGGACAGCCTTTGTGAAGTATTTTGACATAGAATATTTATTTCACAAGAATATATATAAACACGTTAATTAAACAATAATAGGATGAGGTACATTAAAAAATAAAAGAAATAGAACAACAATATATACAGTAGATATTGTATTCTGTATTCTCGAAATAAAAGAAACATATAATACAACCATTAAAAAAACTAAAATAAAATAATATGCCCTCCGAAGATTTAGCTAACAGATATTGCTTCAAATAAGCTATAAAAAACATGAATGAATAAAGAACGAAAAGACAATACTTAAAATAATGTAAAATATAATTCGAAAGAATTCAACAAGTACAAATTAAAATCATAATTATTACTGTATGTATTCACTTGTAATAGAGTTGCGGGCGAAAAAAAATATAAACAATAATAAAAAAAAAAAAACAACAATTTTCTAATGTGCATACGAAAAGCATGCAGACAGAAACTGTAAAATTGATTATTACTTTTTTAATAGAACTGATGGTAAAAACAATTTGTAGCACGCAAATATAAATTTTGACCATCTATTCAAATATGTTGTATATATTTAGTAAAAATAAAGAATATATGAACTCTAGGTATTATTTTAAATTAAATAAATATAATTATACTACAATAAAACAACAGAGATGGATTTCGACGAATGTGTAAAAGTAAGAAAAATCAGAAAACCCATAGAAATATCATTCATGCAAGAAGAGAAAATAAGCACTCATGTTATAAAACAACAAGCGGTATAAAATATCTACCTGATCGATGAACAACAGATTGCTAACAAATTCTGGAAAGTACACAAACAAAAAAATATGTTAGAAAGAATTTATAAGATCTATGGAACACCCATACTATAAAACAATAAGATTAAGAAAAATATCCACCTGATGAACATGTCAGATTGCAACAAAGTTTTTAGGCACCTATTTGATCAAATTAGTGTGATAATATGAAGAGGTGTGGCCACACATTTTCATTTGTTTAATTTCCTAACGGTTGTGTTCAGTACTCACAACCATTGGAAACCTATAAATAAAAAGCTCCACATGTTTGATTACAACAACATAGAAAATCAATTCAATTCCATAATTTTCTTCTATGGAATTCTTCTTTCTTTAGCTCGAAAATATTCTTCGTAGAATATTTTCTTTCGTTTTCGATTCGAGAGTTTGAGACACAAAGTAACTTTCGTTGTACTCGGGATTTTGAGTGCTCATATTCCGAGTTTAGCCGTTGTATCTTGGGAGACCATTGTCAAATAACCGTAAGCACCGTAATGGGGCAATATTGTCTTAAGGAAAGAGTTTTCTCGCCTCGGCTAATTTTTTCATTTTCACTAGTTAATTTGTTCGACCATTTTACTAAATTCACTATCCATTTTATATACCGGGAAAAACAAAACAAACATCCATTTTATATACCGGGAACAACAAAACAAATATCCGTTTTATATACCTGGAACAACAAAACGAACACAGCAAAATTAATATGAAGTAAGAAATTCTTAAAAACATGAGTATGAGGTAATTAAAGAAAGGAAAAAGAGGAAAAAAAAACATCTTACCTTGGATTAAAGAAGGAGAGCAGCTTCAACGATCAGGAAAAAAATAAAAATAAAAAGGGAAAATAAAAGGAAAAAGAAAAAGAAAAAGGAGAGCAGCTAATTTTTTTTTTTTTAATGCTTCAAAATGGTTAATGTAGCAAAACAATAGCTTTCTGGAGTATTGGAGAACAAAGCAAGAAAAAATAGATTGATTGACATTGCTCTCCAACACTCTCTATCACTTCAGCTACATCAAGTCATGATAAATTTAGGAGGCTACAACTGCCAAAAAGAGGGAAATACTGGCAAAGCAAACAAAAACAAATACAACTCACCATAGTATTTCATCTCGCCTTTCTCTCTCTTGAGAACTCCCTTTCTGTGGAGCTGCATTTTTCCATCCTTGAATATTTGTATTCACCTACTTTTCCCCTCCACCTTCCTTAGCCCTCTCCTCTGTTTCTTCCTTTCCATTTTCTTGTCTCTTCTCTCTCATTTTCTTCATTTATTGCCTTCTATAATGGCCCAATCATCTCCCATTAATGATCTAATACACCACACTCAGATGCTTGACTGTACTGATGATTCCAACATCATAAAGCCTACCGAATATACCCTTGTTGCTAAAATCCTCTCCCCCAAGATCCACAATATGGGAATCTTCAAAAGCACCATGCTTAAAGCATGGAACCCGAAAAATAAAACTATGACAAACCAACTGCAGAATAATATGATTGCCTTCATCTTTGAAAATTTGGCTGATTACCACAAGGTCCTCAACCTTTCGTGGACTTTCAGAGATGCCCAAGTTATTATTCAACATTGGCCCCCAGATAAATCTCTCCATGAGATTGATATGACCAAAGCTCTTTTTTGGATTCAAGCTTCCAATCTGCCAGTCTGCCTAATGAACCAACATACTGCCTCTTTTATTGGTAACTCCATTGGCTTATTCATCAAAGCTGATCTTTCCTCCTCCAGTTCTAGGTGGAAGAAGGCCCTTCGTATCCAAGTCCAGATTGACATCTCAGTGCCCCTTCTTGACCAGATTTCAATCCCTTGCCAAGGAAGAACGGATCTAAAAGCAGAAATCAGGTATGAAAGGATTGCGGATTTTTGTTTTCTCTGTGGTCTTCTTGGACACAAGATGATTTCTTGTCCAAATATTGTTGGGTTTCGGGCACGCATACGCAGCGGAAAACAAAAATTTTATGCGATTTAAACGACTTTAAAACACATAAGAACATGCCCGACAAATAAATTCAATTAATTGCGTACCTTTGCGCTTCCAGCGAAATTAAAAACAATTTACATGCTAATAATTTCAACCGAATTTAAAACAATTAACATGCTCGCGTTTAAACCAAATAACATGCTTGCAATGATTTAAAAAACGATTACACATAATCACATAAAATCATACGAAACAAACATGAATACATAGGCTTAAACAAAACAAATCGAAACTAGGGTTTCGCGTATTTACCTCTTGAAGCGTGAGGTAGAAGCGATTAATACGTCGTGATTACTACGGAAACCAATCCGTAGAATCGGGGCAGCAGCGGTGCAATGGCAGCAGCGGCGCGTGAGGTCACGGCGGCGCGTGTGGTATACGCGCGGCTTCGGGGCGGCGCGTGGGGCAGCGTGCGGCTTCGGCTCGTGCGTTGCTCCTCGATTCTTCGATCTACGATCTTTCTCCTCTCGGATTTCACCTCGTATACTTCGATCTACTAAAACGTGGCACTAGACACGAAGTATTTAGAATAAAACGGAAGAAACGAAAAGAGAAAGAATACCGAACAAGGAACGGCCGATTCCGGCGACAGAGCGGCGACGGTGGCGCGGTGGTGGCCGCGTGGGAGAGAGGGCGAGAGAGAGAGGGGACGGCCGCTAGGGTTAGGGTTTGTTGTTTTTTGTGCAAGGCCTATAAATCATGTATTTATAGTCCCTTGCATAAAACCCTAGCGGGCTTAAGTTGGACTGGGCCCAACAGCTTAAGCTCGTTAGTTCCTTTACTTGTTCGTATCTCTCAATTCAATGACCGAAAAATTGCAACGATTACATTTTCGGAATCATTATAAATTCCTCGTCATTACGAGTGCCATCTCTTATTTTCCAACTTTCCAAAAGTGGAAACCCTAGTTCAGTGGACTTTCTAAATTTGGAAACTTCCCGATTTAGAAACTTCACTAATACGTTCGCCTATTCTTTTCCTTTTCTTATTCTCATTCATAATTCCAAATTACGAATGTTGGACTCAATCATATTGACTTCCAATCATGCAAAGATAAACTATTTTATCTCTGACCGTTTATTCAAAGATCTCATGTGCACGAGCAGTGTGACCCTCGATGGTTCATGTGTAAGCTAGCCGTGGGCCCACAACTCTTTGTGGTCATAACTCGTCCCTTAGAGTTACGATTAAGATGAAGCTCGTTTCATCTCAATCACCCAACGAATCAAGATTGGCGTCTAGCAACTACGCGTCATGATTCCCTAGATACAAATGAAGTGCCTGCAAGAACCTTCAGATATAGTTAACGTACAGTACGGTCCCTTCGATACATATGTCCCGATCGAACTAGAGGCATTGGTTCATCGAGACCTCTTTATATGTTCGATGACGGTGCGATCGTTCCAAGTGTTGTAATCCTTACGTGCATGACTTAGAGAATCGAATTCTCTAATCATCACTTAGTCAGCTCTGGCCAGAGACTTAGAATGATTACAAACTTTCAGAACACACAGGACATCCAAGACTATTCTAGCGATCGAATCCCCGATTACAATGCACAGACCTCCCACTAGATTTCGGACTGCACGAACACTGGCCCTTGGGATGGTCCTCGGTGGAACTCAGGGACAGGTCACGATACAGCTGGTCCTCTAGTGAAGTCACGGTGATGTCTAGGTCATAAGGACTAATGGTGTACAACTATACCATAGATATCTCTACTCGATTATTGGGAACCACTTAGAGATTTCTAGGGTGAGGGAGTTCAGTGAACTCGTCAACTTACGAGCACCCACTTATGCATGCCGATATCACAATACCGTTTACTGATGAGATGCAGTACACATACACTAAGTGCTAGTCTTAATGGGAAAGGCCGATATCCTCATTAGTGGCGTAACCCTTCGACTAGGAACAGGTTTAACAGTTATAATACTTAAGCAAATATCTCACGATCCTAACGATCAATTACTAGTACTTGTAATAACTGTAAGGACTATATCTATGCTTGTGACAAAGGGACAAAGATATAGAATGCCAATGGGTTTTATCATTAATACGAATAAAGGTTCGTTTATTACAATAATAAATACGAAAGACCACAGCCACAAGTTGGCTTGTTGGTCACCTACTCTAACAATCTCCCACTTGACCTAAAGCCAACTACCCATAAATCGCAATCCCATCGACTCTCGATGTTTCTCATGGACCGATCTCGATAAAGGCTTCGTGAAGGGGTCTGCAACGTTCTCTTCCGAGGTGACTCGTTCTACCTTAACTTCACCTCTATCAATGATCTCTCGGATCACGTGATACTTCCTCAGAATATACTTCGACTTCTGATGAGATCTCGGCTCCTTAGCTTGCGCCACGGCTCCGGTGTTATCACAGTACAACGGTACTGGATCACTAGCATCAGGAATGACACCCAACTCTTGGATGAATTTCCTTATCCAAGTCCCTTCCTTTGCAGCTTCAGACGCTGCAATGTATTCCGCTTCGGTAGTGGAATCGGCCGTCGTGCTTTGCTTGGAACTCTTCCAACACACGGCACCACCATTAAGCGTGAATATAAATCCAGAATTCGACTTTGAGTCGTCCACGTCCGATTGAAAACTAGAGTCAGTGAAACCCTCTAATTTCAACTCGGCACCCCCATAGACCAAAAATATATCCTTAGTCCTTCGCAAGTACTTGGGGATATCTTTCACGGCTTTCCAGTGAGCCGGGCCGGGGTTAGACTGATATCTGCTTGTGACACTCACAGCATACGCAATATCGGGTCTCGTACATAGCATGCCATACATTATGCTTCCTATGGCAGAAGCATAGGGCGTCCTCTTCATCTCCTCGATTTCACTAGGTGTTTGCGGACACATAGATTTCGAGAGACGAACCCCATGGGACATTGGCAAGAATCCCTTCTTGGATTCTTCCATGCTAAACCGTTTCATAACGGTGTCTATGTACAGGCTTTGGGATAAACCAAGCATCTTTCTTGCTCTATCTCTATAGATGCGTATTCCCAATACGTAAGATGCTTCTCCCAAATCCTTCATTGAGAAACGTGTGGACAACCATGCTTTCGTTTGCTGCAACATTCCTACATCATTCCCAATGAGTAGAATGTCATCAACGTAAAGCACTAAAAATATTACTGCCCTCCCACTAACCTTCTTGTATACACAAGGTTCCTCCGGATTCTTCTCAAAATCAAACTCTTTGATAGTTGAGTCGAACCTAATGTTCCAACTACGGGATGCTTGTTTCAATCCATAAATGGATCGCTGGAGCTTGCAAACCTTTTGCTCACTTCCAGAAGATATGAAGCCTTCCGGCTGCGCCATGTAAATTTCTTCCTCAATATCTCCATTAAGGAAAGCGGTCTTCACATCCATTTGCCATATCTCGTAGTCGTACCACGCAGCTATGGCCAGCAAAATCCTAATGGACTTTAGCATCGCGACTGGCGAAAAGGTTTCCTCATAGTCAACACCTTGCCTTTGAGTGTATCCTTTCGCTACCAATCTAGCTTTATAGGTCGACACCTTTCCATCCACTCCAATTTTCTTCTTATAGATCCACTTGCAGCCTATAGGAACAATTCCCTTAGGTGGATCTACCAAGGTCCACACCTTGTTGGAGTACATGGAGTCCATTTCGGATTTCATGGCAGTTAGCCAATGTCCCATGTCCGCATCCGATACGGCCTCATTGTATGTTCTTGGATCTCGTCCAAGATCAACATGATCTTCATCATTTTCGAGGAGGAATAACCTATCTGGCATTTTCCGAACTCTTTCGGATCTACGTACCGTAGGTTTAGGAGGTATATTAGTGGATTGTTGTATTGGTTCGATTACTTGTTCTTGCGCTTGAACTTCACTTTGTGGTTCTTGAACTACTTCAAGTTCTATCATGCTGCCCTTTCTATCGGATAGAAATTCCCTTTCCAAAAAGGTGGCATTTCTCGAAACAAACGTCTTTGCTTCTTTGACATAGTAGAACTCGTATCCCATCGAGTCTTCGGGATACCCCACAAAATAGCACAAGTCGGATTTACTATCCAACTTATCTCCCACTAACCGCTTCACATAAGCGGGACAACCCCATATCCTAATATGTTTGTAGTTGGGTTTTCGGGAATGCCAAAGTTCATAAGGTGTGGATTTAACTGCTTTAGTGTTAACTCTATTCAGCAAATACGCGGCAGTACGGAGTGCATGACCCCACAAGTATGCCGGTAAGTTTGTGAACCCCATCATGGATCGAACCATATCTAATAGAGTTCGATTCCGACGTTCGGATACTCCATTAAGTTGAGGAGTTCCCGGTGGAGTCCATTGGGACTGTATCCCATTCTCTTTTAGATAGTCAATGAACTCGATGCTCAAGTATTCTCCACCACGATCAGATCGCAGCTTCTTAATACTTCGTCCGAGTTGCTTTTCTACTTCGTGTCTAAAATCTTTGAACCTTTCAAATGTTTCAGACTTGTACTTCATCAAGTATACATACCCATACCTAGAATAATCATCGGTAAAGGTAGCGAAGTAGTTATATCCACCCTTCGCACTAACACTTAGTGGACCACATACGTCTGTATGGATCAAATCCAAAAGACCCTCGGCTCGTTCCATTTTCCCTTTGTAGGGTGACTTGGTCATTTTCCCTTTAAGGCAAGATTCACAAGTTTGCAGTGATTTCACGTCCTCCAAAGAGAACAATCCTTCACTAACAAAATCGTTCATCCTTCTTAAAGAGACATGACCTAATCTAGCGTGCCAAAGTTGTGCGGGGTTTTGATCTATCTCTTTACGTTTTGCTGATATAACATTAATAGGTATTTCACTTGGATTTAGTTCATACAGGTTGTTTAATAGTCGTCCTTTGCAAATCAAATTCTCATTCTTTTGTATAATGCAAATCGAATTTCCAAAAACAAAAGTAAAACCTTCAATATCTAGTACAGGAATAGAAATAAGGTTTCTAATGAGCGACGGAACAAATAAACAATCGTTCAAAACAATAGGAAAACTAGAATCCAAAACATTTAAGTAAATTGTGCCAATGGCTTCAGCAGCAACTCTTGCTCCATTCCCCATCCTTAGGTAGGTCTCACCCGCTCTAAGTCTTCGACTTCTTGTCATTAGCTGCAAATCATTGCACAAATGTGAGCCACAGCCCGTATCCAATACCCAAGAAGAAGAGTTGACAGACAAATTTACGTCAATGAAATACGTACCCTTTTCAGAACCTTTCTGCTTCAGGTAAGCCTTGCAGTTGCGGCGCCAATGTCCTTTCTTTCCACAGTGATGGCAAGCATCATCAACTTGTTTGCTAACCTTTGCTTTGGGGCCCCCACTACCTTCACCCACTTCGAACTTGCTGTTTGGGAAGGGAACTCTTTCCTTTCTCTTCTTTTGGAAAGAACTCTTCTTTCCAGAAGTAGCAGCAATGAGAACAGACTTCTCTTTCTTAATGGTGGACTCGAAGCTGACCAACATGTTCATTAACTCATCCAAGGGAGGATCTAGTTTGTTCATGTTGAAGTTCACTATGAACGATTCATAGGAACTAGGAAGAGACAACAGGATCAAATCCAACGAGAGCTCGGCCGGGAGGGTGACATCAAGATTCACTAGCTTTTCAAGGAGAGTGATCATTTTGAGACAGTGCTCGTGGACCGAAGTCCCTTCGCGCAGTCTCGCTGTGATCAACTCCTTTGTAGCAGCGTACCTCGATGCCCTAATATTCTCACTATACATGCTATCGAGATGAGCCTTTATATCGAAAGCATGCAAGTGAGACTCATATTTCCTCGCAAGCGCGGGCTCCATGGCGGCTATCATATAGCACCTAGCATGAGTGTCATCTTTCTTCCAAACTTCATAAGTTTCCTTCTCAGCATCAGTCGCTGTGTCAGGTATAGTGGCGGGAAGCCTCTCGTTCAAAACATAGAGACGCCCCTCAATAGTTAGCACAAGCTTAAGACTACGCAACCAATCTAGGTAATTAGGGCCATTAAGTTTATTGTCGAGGATTGACATTATGGGATTCTTAGACATAGTTATCTGAGACATATAGAGAAGAGGATTATTAGAGATTCGCGTTAAATGATTGTTACAATTAAATGTTTGGACTTATGTTATTTAATTGTTCTCCCACTAATTTTATCGAATTCCACTTCCCTCTAGTAGACAAACGAGAAAACTGATTTTTCTTAATGGGCTTTAGGTCCAATAGACAAACATAACCCGTAGTTAATCTAGCCCGATTACATTTGCCCAAAGGTAGATCACAATCAATCATATCCACAATATGACCCTAAATTAATTTTCCTCACACTTGATAATGACCTAAGTTAATCTCGCGAATATCAAAATCGTCGTGTGTCAAGTCTAACCTACCAATCAAAGATGCTCATAGAACTCGATTATGCCAAACTAATGCAGTCCCTAGTTAATCTAGCCGACCACGTTAATTCAACATAACCCTTTTCTATGGCTACCTTCATCGTTATGTCAATTGAATTACAGCTTACTCTACCATAGCACTCCCCGCTAACACGGCTTACTGCACTATAGTAAAGGGCTACACATAATCCAACCGTTGGCAGAAGGAAAGAAATAACTCAACAGATTGGGTTTTTCTTTATAGCTTGAAATGATTCTTAATTAAAAGAATGAGGGATTTTTATTAAAATGTTTTATCTCATCAGAAGGTTTTGGATTGGTCTATGTGATTCCTACATCTATGTTCTCTAAAGGTATATGGAAAACGCATATTGTCCTAAGAGGAACATACGACCTAATTTCATAATTAATTACATTAATTAATTATCGGGTTTTCAAAATAATTATAGAACCTCAACTAGCATAAATCATTCAAATAATGTTGAGGTACTACTAATTAAGTTGAATTTATAATCAATATTATATATGTGTTCTATTAATTGAAATCAATCTAACAATTTAAATTAATTAATTAATCTAACACCTATTTACTAAAATAGATGATTGTCGATCCAATTATCTAATTGGGATTAATTGAAAATAATTTTCCAAAAATTAAAATCAATTTGTTTTAAGTTTGATTTTAGAAATCTGAAATAATTTTTTTTTTTTTTTTTTATTTTTTTATTTTTTTTTTTTATTTTCAGTGAACCGGTTCGGCCCAACCGGTCTGACCGGTTCTGTCCGGTCCAGCTGACCCAAATCAGTGGGCCGGGTCAGTCAGACCGGGAACCGGTCTGACCGACCCGAATCCACGTGGATTCGGTCAACTAAACCGCACACAACCATCGAACCGGCCGGTTCGGCCAGTTCGATCCGAACAATTTAAAAACCGACAATTTAAAATAATTTCAGATCCGATTTTCCAATTTTAAACAATTTTAAAGCTGGAAAAATTCTAAACAATATTTCAAAAATATTTTAAACTTACGAAAACTCCCAATTACACAATACGACAATCACTACTTTAATAAATCGAACATGCATATTAAAACGAACGCAATTAATTGCGCAACGAGCTTTGATACCACTGTTGGGTTTCGGGCACGCATACGCAGCGGAAAACAAAAATTTTATGCGATTTAAACGACTTTAAAACACATAAGAACATGCCCGACAAATAAATTCAATTAATTGCGTACCTTTGCGCTTCCAGCGAAATTAAAAACAATTTACATGCTAATAATTTCAACCGAATTTAAAACAATTAACATGCTCGCGTTTAAACCAAATAACATGCTTGCAATGATTTAAAAAACGATTACACATAATCACATAAAATCATACGAAACAAACATGAATACATAGGCTTAAACAAAACAAATCGAAACTAGGGTTTCGCGTATTTACCTCTTGAAGCGTGAGGTAGAAGCGATTAATACGTCGTGATTACTACGGAAACCAATCCGTAGAATCGGGGCAGCAGCGGCGCGTGAGGTCACGGCGGCGCGTGTGGTATACGCGCGGCTTCGGGGCGGCGCGTGGGGCAGCGTGCGGCTTCGGCTCGTGCGTTGCTCCTCGATTCTTCGATCTACGATCTTTCTCCTCTCGGATTTCACCTCGTATACTTCGATCTACTAAAACGTGGCACTAGACACGAAGTAGTTAGAATAAAACGGAAGAAACGAAAAGAGAAAGAATACCGAACAAGGAACGGCCGATTCCGGCGACAGAGCGGCGACGGTGGCGCGGTGGTGGCCGCGTGGGAGAGAGGGCGAGAGAGAGAGGGGACGGCCGCTAGGGTTAGGGTTTGTTGTTTTTTGTGCAAGGCCTATAAATCATGTATTTATAGTCCCTTGCATAAAACCCTAGCGGGCTTAAGTTGGACTGGGCCCAACAGCTTAAGCTCGTTAGTTCCTTTACTTGCTCGTATCTCTCAATTCAATGACCGAAAAATTGCAACGATTACATTTTCGGAATCATTATAAATTCCTCGTCATTACGAGTGCCATCTCTTATTTTCCAACTTTCCAAAAGTGGAAACCCTAGTTCAGTGGACTTTCTAAATTTGGAAACTTCCCGATTTAGAAAGTTCACTAATACGTTCGCCTATTCTTTTCCTTTTCTTATTCTCATTCATAATTCCAAATTACGAATGTTGGACTCAATCATATTGACTTCCAATCATGCAAAGATAAACTATTTTATCTCTGACCGTTTATTCAAAGATCTCATGTGCACGAGCAGTGTGACCCTCGATGGTTCAGGTGTAAGCTAGCCGTGGGCCCACAACTCTTTGTGGTCATAACTCGTCCCTTAGAGTTACGATTAAGATGAAGCTCGTTTCATCTCAATCACCCAACGAATCAAGATTGGCGTCTAGCAACTACGCGTCATGATTCCCTAGATACAAATGAAGTGCCTGCAAGAACCTTCAGATATAGTTAACGTACAGTACGGTCCCTTCGATACATATGTCCCGATCGAACTAGAGGCATTGGTTCATCGAGACCTCTTTATATGTTCGATGACGGTGCGATCGTTCCAAGTGTTGTAATCCTTACGTGCATGACTGAGAGAATCGAATTCTCTAATCATCACTTAGTCAGCTCTGGCCAGAGACTTAGAATGATTACAAACTTTCAGAACACACAGGACATCCAAGACTATTCTAGCGATCGAATCCCCGACTACAATGCACAGACCTCCCACTAGATTTCGGACTGCACGAACACTGGCCCTTGGGATGGTCCTCGGTGGAACTCAGGGACAGGTCACGATACAGCTGGTCCTCTAGTGAAGTCACGGTGATGTCTAGGTCATAAGGACTAATGGTGTACAACTATACCATAGATATCTCTACTCGATTATTGGGAACCACTTAGAGATTTCTAGGGTGAGGGAGTTCAGTGAACTCGTCAACTTACGAGCACCCACTTATGCATGCCGATATCACAATACCGTTTACTGATGAGATGCAGTACACATACACTAAGTGCTAGTCTTAATGGGAAAGGCCGATATCCTCATTAGTGGCGTAACCCTTCGACTAGGAACAGGTTTAACAGTTATAATACTTAAGCAAATATCTCACGATCCTAACGATCAATTACTAGTACTTGTAATAACTGTAAGGACTATATCTATGCTTGTGACAAAGGGACAAAGATATAGAATGCCAATGGGTTTTATCATTAATACGAATAAAGGTTCGTTTATTAAAATAATAAATACGAAAGACCACAGCCACAAGTTGGCTTGTTGGTCACCTACTCTAACAAATATCTCTGTTGAAGGAAATATGCAGGCTTCTTTAAAAGGGTATGGTCCTTGTCTTAGGGCAAAAAATCACCATATTCCCAATCCTCACTTGTCCATAAAACCTATTGATCTTGTCAAACCTCTTTCCGGAAAATCCTTTATGGCTCAGGATACTCCCCTCGCAAAATCCTTTGAACGACCGGAAGTTTTCTCCGGCGAAATAATACCTAAAACGGCTATACTGTCCACTGTCAATCACATCATGTCAGCCGAAAAAATCCATCTCAACGTCCCAATAGAATGCTGCTTGGAAAACCCAAATGCTAATAATAGTAATTTCATAGGAGCCACTTTACCTATAGCCCCTTCAGATTCTATGATTCCTTTGGTCCATAAAGACTTTGCATTAAATGAAGCTGACTATTCTTCTGTAAAAAATATATCCTCGAGCTTCGAAATAGTCAAATCACCGGATATGAATCCTGCTGGAATAAATATTTTCCCGCCTCTCCCAAATTCTACTGAAGGGCTTTCTTGCAAATTACTTTATGTCCCTTTCTTGGGCAGACTAAACCCTCTCAAAATCCATTCAAGGATATCTGATCCAACAGGCCTTAACCATATTCTTAATGGGCCGATGTCAAGCCCACTATGCAAAAGAAAAAGCCTCTCTGACTGGGACTTAACTCCAAAAAGGCCAAAACTCTCTTTACCTGATATTACTAGTCTCTCCATTATAAACAACCTGAGCCCATGTGAAAAAGAGTACCCTAGCATAATCCTTGATCAACACATGCCTCTTCCTTCGGTTACTACCCTTCTGAACCCCTGCCACCTCACCACTTTGCCAAGGACTGTTACACCAATTTTTGAAGTCTCCATGTCTCCTGGTCATCCGATGACCCCAAACAGAAAAATATTTACTATTACAAGATCATCGGAAGGTCTACCAGTTCTCCACAGAGGTAACAAATCATCCGTTTCCATCTCTGATTTGGCTGAAGATTCTTCTCTAAAGGCCAGCCCAATTAATTCCCTTTGCACTCCTTTTGATTCCAGGACCCCTGAGGGGTCTGGAAACTGATCTGTTATGAAGATTTTATCTTGGAACTGCCAAGGGCTCGCCAAGCCCAAGGCAGTTCGAGCTCTCAGGCACCTTCTTTCTTCCTCTAAGCCTGATCTCTTGTTCCTTTGTGAAGTAAAAACTTCTTCTACCTCTAAAATCTCTCAAGTCTTGCTCTCTTGCTCGCTCATTAATCATGTGTTTGTCTCTCCCATTGGGACAGTTGGTGGTCTCTGCCTTGCTTGGAATTACAATCTCTCTGTCAATATCACTTTGCAAAACAACTTTCTCATAAACGCTATTGTCTCTATAAACCCAAATGACAATGCATGGAACTTTTCTGGCATCTACTGTCCATGTAATCCTATTGGTAAGCGACAATTCTGGAATCTAATGAACTCAATTGCATCTGAGTATGATGGTCCTTGGTTGATTATGGGGGATTTTAATTCCGTTATTTGCCAAACCGAAAAGAAAGGGGGCAACTCATTTTCCTCTTCTTCCAACCAAAATCTTTTGTCTGAGCTTAATAATCTTGGCTTAGTGGACCTTGGATTTCGTGGATATCCTTTTACCTGGAATAACAAGCAGGTGGGCCTTGCAAACATCCAACAAAGGCTCGATAGAGCCGTTGCCACTTCTTCTTGGTACGCATCCTTCCCTCATGCTAGTGTTCTCCATCTCATTCCTATTGCATCTGATCATTGTCCCATCCTGCTCAATACTTGTATTGTTACTAATTGTGGCCCTAAATCCTTCAAGTTTGAAGCTATGTGGCTTGAAAATGATTCTTGTTTTGATGTGGTGCATAATGCTTGGAATCTGACTGTTAATGGCTCTCCTCTTTTCAAAATTCTTTCTAGAATTAGAAATGTGAGGACTGCCCTTAAAGAATGGAATGTTAATCACTTCGGTAATTGCCACACTTCCATCAAGCTCATCAAGGATCAGATTACGACTATTCAACAAAGTGATCAAACCCACTGTACCCTTCAACAGGAAAAAAATTTACAACTTCAACTAGATGATTGGCTTAAGAAGATGGAATTTTTTTGGAAACAAAGATCTAAAGAGAAATGGCTCCTAGATGGAGATGCCAATTCAAAAAAAATTCATATCTCCACCATTATGCATGCTAGATATAATAGAATTGTTTCTATTAAAAATGTGGATGATGAAACTGTTTTTGGTTGGGAAAATATTGGTTCTTGTTTCCCTGATTACTATACATCGCTCTTCAAATCTGATCATAATCCAGACTCTCTCCCCTTTCCCCCAAACCTTGAGTCTCTTTTCACCCCTATCATTTCAGATGATGACAACAAAAACCTTTGCACTATCCCCCTTGCTACTGAAATTAGAAACACCTTATTCTCTTTTGCCTCTCATAAAAGTCCTGGACCAGATGGTCTTCCACCTTTGTTTTACAAAACTTTCTGGAAAACTACTAAACATGCCATCATCTCGGCTGTTCAACACTTTTTCAGAACTGGCTATCTTCTTAAAGCCTTAAACCATACCTTCATTGCTCTTATCCCAAAAGCCCCAAACTCTTCCAAGGTTGAGCAATTTAGACCTATCAGTCTTTGTAATGTTACATACAAAATCATTTCTAAAATCATTGCCAATAGACTGAAACCTTTCCTTTCCTCATTCATCTCCCCTTTTCAAATGGCCTTCGTTCCGGGAAGAAATATTCATGATAACAACATTGTTTCCCATGAAATAATGGATTATCTTCATAAAAAGAAAGGAAAAAAAGGTTACATGGCTATCAAGGTTGATTTGGCCAAGGCTTTTGATAGAGTCGAATGGAACCTTTTAGCGGCAGTTTTTACTAATCTTGGTTTTTGTCAGCAATTTACAGGGTGGATCTTACAGTGCATTACTACCCCTACTTTTTCATTCCTCATCAATGGCTCCCCGTTCGGTTTGATTACACCTTCAAGGGGTATTAGACAAGGAGATCCTCTATCTCCTTTCTTATTTGTTATGTATACCGAAATCCTGTCTAGACTTCTTGCAATTAATGAAAATCTTGGTTGTTTTAAAGGTGTTAAAATCTCTAGGACTGCTCCTTCAATCTCTCACCTTCTTTATGCTGACGATTTAATTATGTTTTGCAGATCTTCAAAGGAGGATGCAACTGGTATAAAAAACACTCTCCAAAAATTCTCTCAGTGGACTAGCCAAAAACCAAATCCTGCCAAATCCTCTATCCATTTTAGTAACAATACCCCTCCCCACATTAAACTGGATATCCTTAATACCCTCAGCTTTAAACAGTGCTCCCACAAAGAGAAACATCTTGGTCTTCCTTTTTGCAAATCTCTTTCAAAAAAAGCTGCTTTCAATGATCTTATGGGGAAAATTCCTACTAAACTTAGTGGTTGGAAGTCTAAAACCCTTTCACAAGCTGGAAGAAGTGTTCTTGTCTCTGTTGTTGCCCAATCAATTCCCTCCTATCATATGTCTGTTTTTTCATTGCCTAAAAGCCTTTGTCTCAAAATGGATAGTTCTTTTAGAAAATTCTGGTGGGGGGTCAATGACAATGGTAACTCATATATGCCCAAATGCTGGGACTCTATTTGCCTTCCAAAATCTGTGGGAGGATTGGGGTTTAGAAGAATGGCCGATGTCAATAAATCTTTGATCTCCAAATTAGCCTGGAAAATTGCAACTCATCATGATAGCATATGGGTTCACTTGCTTACTGCCAAATATCTCAAATTCCAGAATTTTTTGTCCTACGATAAGTGCCCTCGAAATTCTTCATGGATTTGGAAGGATATCTTCCATTCTAAACGTCTTCTGATCAAAGGAGCTTGCTACTCCATTTCTAGAGATTCTGATGTGCTTGTTTGGCAAGATCCTGGATTCCGTCAATTCCAAATTTTAAGCCAACTGCCCTGCCCCAGACTTCTAATCGCTCTCCCCATCCTCTCCTCGTTAAGGACTTGATCCATTTTGATTCTAATTCTTGGAACTTCGATCTACTGTTAGATATTTTCCCCATTCAAGTGGTAAATGAGGTTAAGAAGATTCAAATCTCTCCTCAACTCCACCCGATAACCCTCTTTTGGACTCCCTCCTCGTCGGGGAATTTCTCTTCCAAAAGTGCCTACTTCATTGATAACTTCCACCGTTTTCCTCAATCTGCTTCCTCCTTCCCTTGGAAAAATCTTTGGAGTGCCAACATCCACAATAGACACAAGCTGCTTATTTGGAGAATTATTAATGATATTCTCCCTACAAAAGTCAAACTCAATGCTTTATTTCCTATTAATAACACCCTTTGTCTCATTTGTGGTTGTGAGCCTGAATCTGTGGATCACTTGTTTATTAGATGTCCTTTCCTTGTTCAATGTTGGTTCATCTCTAAATGGCACCTTCGCATGGATCCTTTTATAAATGAACCTATTAAAATCTGGATTGGTAGATTCTTTTCTAAAAATAGTGGTTTATTTGCCTCTGATTTGTTAAGACAGGAATTTATTGTGTATATGGCCTCTACCTTTGATCTTATTTGGAGGCTTAGGAATGCTATTTCTCATGGTTCACTTTCTCAATCTGTGCAGGATCTCTCACGAAATATTAACTCCATGGCTGAAGCTCACTGGATTTGCCAACTTACCAAGATTATCAAACCTTGTTCTCAAGGCTCAAAAGCATGGCTGCAGCCCCCCAAAGGTTGGATCAAGGTTAATTCAGACTGCAAATTCGTTGATGGAAAAGCAACCACTGTCTTTTTAATCCGGAATAGCAATGGCTCAATTGTCTATGCACACTCAATGGCCCATCATTGCTCTGACCCACTGGCAGCTGAATGCATGGCCCTCAAAGAAGCTTGTGATTTTATCAACAAGGAGAAACTTAAAAATGTAATCTTTGAAGTGGATTGCCTTAATGCCGTTCGTTTTATCAATGATCAACAATCGCCTATTCATTGGACTGCGAAAGTGCTCATAAAGGAGATCAAGAGATATTGGGCCCTTTGGCCTAAGTGGAAGTTCAAGTATATCTCCCGAAATGCAAACTTTGCTTCTCACAATCTTGCCATTTGGGCGTCTTTTGTAGATTGGTGTGGTTTTATTCCTGTTAGTTATTTGCCAATTTCATGTTTTTGTGACGGGGGATCCCCGCTTGTTGACTCTCGTTTTTTTACTTCTTAATGCATTCGTTTTTCTTATCCAAAAAAAAAAAAACAAACACAAATACAAAATATTCATATAAATAAAAATACTTTTAAGTTGAGTGGATGGTGAATTTAATGAGTAAACTGCAAATACTACCCCTGTGTTATCTCGAAATAGCGGAAACCCCCCTGTGATAAATAAACTAGCAAAAACCCCCTTGTGAAATTTAGTCAAAGGCAGAATCCCCCCTAGCTGATTTTTTAGACTTGAAATGACAAAATTGTCCCTCAAAATGTATTTATATATATACATATTATATGTATATTTATTCTTTTTAATTTATTTGTTTAGAAATTAAAAAAAATAGTAAACAACTAAATTGATTATTTTTTAAATAAAATAATTAAAATATTTATAAAATATAAGAATTTATTAATTGCAAGACTCCAGGGGTATTTGTGTCTTTTTATATCAAGTCAACCCTCAAATAGTTCCATAGGGGGGTTTTTGCTATTTAAATAATTTCACAGAGGAGGTTTTTGCTAGTTTATTTATCACAGGGGTGTTGTTGCTATTTTGAGATTACACAGGGGTAGTTTTTGCAGTTTACTCTGAATTTAATAAGCAAATAAGTAAATATTTGGAAATATGGGCATTGAAAAAAAAGTATATACATCATGTAAACTAAGTAAAAGATGATTTTTTTTGAAAAAATGTTTAGATGTTGTGGCCTGGCGCATTTCTATATTTTCTTAATTATGGAGATGGTTTTGTGGATTTAGTCAGGTTTTCGTCGTATTTTTTTTAATTTTATTGCATAATTTTACTTGCAGTTCGTTCCGATTTGATGGATAGGTTAATTGAAGGAAAATTTGGTTATGCCGAACTCAAGCTCGGGCTCGTTTGGTATACGAGCTCGAGCACGAGCTCGAGCTCCTTAGAAACAAAACGAGCTCGAGCTCGAGCTCAAAACTATAGGCTCGGCGAGCTCGAGCTCGAGGCTAGTATAGTTGTAGCGAGCTCGAGCTCGAGCTCACAAAATAAGGCGAGCTCGACTCGTTTACACCCCTATATACATGTGTCTAACTAGTAAAATAAAGTATTTGTACATGACATGCATCAATATTGTGTAGATTTAAAAAAAAAAGAATATTACTTTCACAATTATAAACAATATACAAAAAATTTAAACTTAAACTATCAGATTAAATTAAATAAATCTCATGGAATAATATGTACCTCTCTTATTTATTTGAAATGAAAAAAAAAAGGTATAGTAACTACTATGCATTGATCTCAAAAAAAAAAAACTACTATGCATTAAGTTTGTAAGAATAACTATTATCATTTTAAATAGGGACTGTTTAGTAGAACCTCTCTAACATTATTTTAATAAGGATAGATTCAGTTCCTTTTCCATTATTAGTGAGAGATCCATAATTTTTTTATTCTCGCATTTACCCTTCCATTATTTTCTACCCATTATTCACTAGTTTAATGTATTTTTTTAATTTTTAATTTTTAATTTTAATTTTAATTTTTGGTTTTTTTTATTTATTTCTTCTTTAAAAAATAAAAATAAATTTTTTTTTTATTTTTTTAATATTTTTTCTGTAAATATTATTTTACTATATTTTTTTTATTTTTCAGTTCAAACAACTATATTTCAATAAAACAACTATTATTAAAAACAACTGTTATTAAAATAATTGGTATTAAAACAACTATTTTAATTATATATTATATTATTTCCATTGTAAAATTAACTAATTATTTAATTAAAGCATCTCCAACACCTATTTGTTAAATTAACTATTTATTCAAACCAACTAAAAAAGTAATGAAAACAACAATATTGTTGTGCAAAAACAACTATATTGCTATACAAAAACAACTATATTGAATCAACTACAAATTATTGAAATCAACTAAAATAAAAGCAAAAAAAAAAAAAAACACACGAGAAGTCCAACAAAACGACTATTATTGAAACCAACTACAACTGTAAAGAAAAGAACTATATCTTTTTTAATAACATGAATACAATTTTAACAAACGAACATACGTTCTACTATTGATTGAACGATAATCAGCCTCCCAAACATTACCGAACATAATGGACGAAGCAGATCTGTCTATGTTACCGGCATCCAAGGTTACGGTTGGGCGTCGGTGACAAGTGTTCGTTTTGCACGATTTTTGCTTATCAAATCTTCGAGTTTTGGTCTTCATTCGTCCGAGTTTCGGCTTTATTTGTAAATATTATTTCGTTTCTTGTTTTATTTCCTTTTTAGGTTTTGTTAGTTATTTTTGCCAAGTCGAAGCCATTTGGAAGCGAAATCGATTTTTCAAGCCGAGAAATTGGCCAATGAAGACCCAGATCGCGATCCAGGAACTTCAGATCGCGATCTGGATGCAAATTCCAGTAACAAGCAATTTCAGACCCCGATCGCGATCCAGGAAAGTCGGATCGCGATCTGGTGGCAAATTCCAGTAGCAAGCAATTTCAGACCCAGATCGCGATCCAGGAATGTCGGATCGCGATCTGGTGGAAAATTCCAGTAGCATCGAGAAATTGGGGCAGATCGCGATCCGCACTTCCTGCATCGCGATCTGGGATGGCGGTTCACTTTTTTACGAGAAGCCAGATCGCGATCTGACTTTATTGGATCGCGATCTGGCACGATTTTCGAGGGCAGATATTTTCAAAAGCAAAGCTTCTTGAGGAAGCTTTGCAATTTACTATAAATAGAAGCAAGCCCTCACTCTTCGTTCTTCTTTGACTTTTTACGGTTTTCGACAGTTCTTCTCGGAAATCATCAACCGAGGTTTCGACTTGGGTTTTTCTTACGCAATTTCTTTACGTTTTGTTCTTCATTTTCTTTGTACATTCTTTTGACATTACGTTTGTTATGAACTAAGAACATTTTCTTCTAAGGTAATGAAGCCTTGTATATATTGATTTCGATCGTCATTTTTGTTATCTATTTGTCGTGTTTCGATTTCGTTCATGTTTTCATGTATTAAATGCTTCTGATTGTTTGATCAGCTCTCGGATTGATATTAAATAGGAATGAACTCGAGAGAGGATATCTTGTTTGAAGTTAGGAAAACATAGCTCGGGGTGTGGAAACGGAGATGTGATGCACTTCAGGTAGCCCTTAAGGACTTGACCTAAATGCCCACTTAATGGCAGCTTCTGAACGGAGACGTCGGACCTGTGGGCAGACTCTAACTACACTGGAGACGGGGGTTAGAGTACATTAGCGTCTAGGTTAACGAATAGGAATGTGATTTTAGATAACGGATTTGTAGATCGTTGTTGATTATACATAGGTGGATTTGGCCCTAGAAGTCCTTTTTAAATCGAAGTCCCCCCGCGTTGAGTTGTCGTTACTTTATTTACGTACATTCTATATTTGCATGTTTACGATCTTGCATGCTTATAAATTAGGGTTTATCACCATTCCAAATATTTACGATCGGCTAGATAATATAACGATAATATAATTACACTACTCAGCATGTGAATCTACAAGGTCCATGTGGATCGATATCCGGAACCACTGTTCTGCAAAATGCGATATTCTATACCTACGTGAGGAAAACGCGTATCAGTCGGCGGTCGCGATTCTCACATGAAAATGCAACCCAAGATTCGTCATCCTCCTCGAAGTCGATCGATTCCACTACAACGGTGGTGGAGTGGTCTTCCGGCGAGGATTGTAGTAGGAATGCTTCCAAAAATTGAA
This sequence comes from Erythranthe guttata, assembly GCF_000504015.1. Next base: position 458,989 of record NW_012194461.1, read on the forward strand.
GAACAAAAAAAAATACCAACAGATGAGATATGTTCATCCCTCGGAAAGGAAAGGGGACGGACCGGAAAAGGCATCTGTTCGTCCTCGCCTCCGCCGCCATCGGATTCCCAATTCGAGAAAGAAGAGAAGGGGTTGAGGTCTTCCTCGTCGTCGTTGAGATGTGACGCCGCCTTCGCCACCTTCACCACCGCCGACGCCGATACTACTGATCGGTTCCAGAAAAGAAGAGAAAAGATGATGGGGATAAGAGAACGGCGATTTGTTACAGACGATGTGGCTAGGGTTGTAAATATAAGATTTGGTAATTAAGGATAGGATAGATATAACATTTAATAATTGTAATAATATTAATTTAATCAAATAATTAAGGGGTTCTCACTAATATTCTAAAAGGGTGTAGATCCACCTAGGGCCGGTCCCAGGGTCTCGGAGGCCCAAGGCGAGAAACGAAAATGAGGCTCTCTTAATTACCAACTTTATTTTGACTATTGAATGGCAAACAAAAAAGGTAAATTAAAAAATAAAATTAAAAAAAAAAAGAGGGAAATTAAAAATTAATTTAAAAAAAGAAAAAAATAAACAAAACAAAGAGAGAGGGAAGGCAAACAAAAAAGGGAAATTAAAGAATAACTTTTTTTGAAAAAAGTGGGAAATTAAAAAAAAGAAAAAAATAAACAAAAAACAAAGAGAGAGAGGGAATAATGGCAGCTCTTAGACAATCAATCAAGGAATCAAACACACGACATAGTGAATCCTATAGGTACCACTTAGCCAACTATGTTAAAGTAAATTCTTGTGACTATTTTGTAGCTCAATGATTATATTAATAAGTTAAAAAATTGGAGGTCCTAAAAGTTTTCGATTTTTCAGAGGCCCAAGGCGACGACCTTGCTCGCCTTGGGCTTGGGCCGGCCCTGGATCCACCTTAATATATCCTAATGTGTTGGAGGTTCTCACTAATAATCCCACTTAAATATTGTAAAAAACGTGACAATAAAATTGCATCTCGAAATGCATTAGTGGAAAAAGAACAAACGTGGGTCCCACGAGTTGAGTGAAAAAAATTAAACATAAAATAACATCTGGAAATGTATAAAATTAAAAAATTACAACTGGGTCCCATGACCTTTGGAGTAAAATTAAAATTAGGGGCAATTTGCTATAGGTTCTTCTATAAGAGATTATATGTGTTAAAATCCATCTAATAAACTCTAATTTCCAGCAAATTTTTGTATTTATAATTTGTCAAAAGTACCCCTATCAATATCCCTATTAATATACGGTAAAATATATCTTCAAAATCAAATCCCCTATTTTTCTCCCCTATTATACTGCAAATCCGAAAATTATAATTGCAAAAATCTGGAAATCGATTTCTTCCCTGTTTCTTCAAAGCGAAAATCTCACCACGAATTTTGAATCCTTTCATAGGTTTGGGTGATTGATCGTTTGCAGTTTTACCGGGTCGTTTGCATTTTGTCGGGCCTTCGGATCGTTTACAATCTGCTAAATCTCGTTGTTGTTTGCTGGTAAGTGTTTTCTCGTTATTCGTTTGCAATCTTGGATACTCTATTTTTTATTTTTGAGTATTGGTTCGTCTTTCCATTGTTTGGTGTTTGAGGTTTCCACTCCTCCCAGTGTTTGCACAATCGCGCAGACAACACACCGTGCACACATCAAAAAAATCTAAAGACGGTTCAAACACGTATGAGTCTCGGTAAGTACCAATTGCATTAACTAAAATATACATAAGATTTTTCGAAGTTTTCGACTTTCATTCGAAAATCATTATTTTTCATTGCCAACGAATCTAAATGATGACTTCGAATCGCCAAAATCGGATATAACTTTTAGAGTTTGTCTATCTCATAAGTCTAGTTTTGCAGTTTGCATTTTTAATTTGTTGTTTGTGTGTAGTTTTATCGATTTAATTTTGCTAGTTTGAGTGTCATTTGTACGAAGTCTACAGATTTTGGGTATTTTAGATATCCATTAAGTTTAGGTAGTTTGAAGAATGAAAATTGTGGTATGTTGTTTTTTAGGTTTTCTAAAGACCGAACGCGAAATAATGAAAATTGTGGTTTAGGTAGTCCGAGAATGAAAATATGTGAAAGACCGGAGTCTAAAAATTGTTGCTATGATTTTGGTTTGTTATTTGCTATTTTTAGCTAGGGGTTGTCGATTTAATTGTTGCTACAATTATCGATGTAGTTGTTCGTAGGAAATTTGTTTGCTATTTTTTTTTGTTGCATTTTTACATGCTATCACATTTAATAATTAACTGTTTGTATTTGCATTTAATACTTCACAGTTTACAGTTCATACTTCATTGTTTACAGTTTATACTTCCCTCTTTATCATTTTTCGTTTACAGTATGCCTTTACAGTTTGTATTTGCAATTTGCAATTTGCAATTTGCAATTTGCAATTTGCAATTAGTGGTTGTTAATATTCACAATTATTACATTTGTTGTTTTATAACGTTCAATCACTTTCTCTTTTTATTTTACGTTCAACAGCCACTGCAAAAAGAAAAAGGGACCGAGCCATTGTTCAACAACATCGAAGAGAGGAAAAGGAATATTAAATGCATACGGACGTCCACGAAATCAATGTCAATGGTGAAAAAGTTCATGGTGTGAAAGAATATGAGCGATTTTCGTTACATTTTTTTTCCGCTGCATTAGGTGAATGTCCCATTGTCGAACTTCGGCACTGGACACTCTTTGTGTGTGACAAATATTTATGCTCGCGAGAACGTTTCAACTCGTATTTGTCCAAAAAAGATAAAAGATGATCCATTTTTTGTTCATAGTGCTAACATGTAAAAAGTCCTCTAGAGCGCAAAAAAAAAATTTATTGTTTAATGATTCACATTCATTTGTTGTTTCAAATTATTTTTGGTGTTTGATAATACAATTTTCAGTTATAAGTTGCAGTTTGCAGTTTTCTATTTTATGTTGCAATTTATTTTGTTGTCCGATTTTTTATTATGTTGTTTGCTGAAATAAAACTAATTAGAAAATGCAAAAAAAAAAAAATGCAATACTATCGAGAACATACGAAGAAATAATTAAAATCCAACACATATGGTCTCAAGAAAATTAATAATTAAGATTGCTATAAAATAATTATGAAAATAGAATTGAAATTTTTTTCAAAGAAATGAAGAATTAATTTTTACATTGACTAGAGGCTTGAGAGAGAGAAATAATATACGTGTGCGAGAGAGAGAAAGGGGGATGAGAGAGAGAGAGAGAGAGAGAGAGAGAGAGAGAGAGAGAGAGAGAGAGAGAGAGAGGGGAGAGAGTTGTAACCGTGTGGTGTGGTGTGGAGAGGAGATAGAGTGAGAGATTTGTGGGATTTGTTTCCTTAATTTTTAAAATTAACTAATTACATAAAAATATGAATTGGGGGTATCTATGTCTATACATAAATAATTTAATTAATTTTAATTGATGGAGGACCTACACCTATATTCATCTAATAGAATGGATCTCCACCGATATAAGTCTAGAATAAGGGGTGTCTAGCCAATTTCCCCTTAAAATTAAGGGATAAAATGTAGATGTCTCCTGGAGTGGGAGAAAAACCTACCTACCATACGGTGCCGTTTAGAAGGCAAAAGGTTAAAAAAAATAGAAGTAGAATAGTAAAAAAAGAAAAATACATTAACGTACATAACTATTTTGCTAACTATTACAAAAAAAAAATGAAAAGGAGTAGCCCCATGTCTTTGTGCGGATAAAAAATACAACAATAAACAAAAATGTAAAAGAAATTTATATGGAATGGTAGGTAGAAAGGGAAAAATTTTGTGGGCCCCACGTAACTAAGGGCGTGTTTGATAAAATTAAGCACTGAATATTGAATGCTGAATACACGAACTGAATGGCTAAGACCGTATCTGAATATTGAATGCTGAACGTTTAAGTTTGTTTGATAACTGAAAGTTTTATTATGTCTGAATAGTATAATTTTACGATATTAACCTTCAAATCATTGAACATAAACTCATAATTATAACAATACACCTAGTAATTATTATATTATTAATTTAGTGAAAATAAGTACGTATAAAGTAAATTTGATTCTAAAACCTTTCACTATAAACATGAAACATAAAATGCTAAATTACATTGAGAATTGAACTAATTTATACAATTAAATATAATATATTTAAAAGGGAAAAAAAAAAGTAAATGGCAGGACTCATGCCGCATGAGAGCTAAATATTATAATATTATTTTTTTGGGATAAATTAGTCTAATAACCATTCAGCACAACCTCTGGATGAATAAGCTGTGTATTTTGACCTGAATTGTTCAGCACCTAATGATTTAATTCAGATGTCTAAAACAAACACTCTGAATAAAAAAAACCACTAACCGAATGAGAAATTGGTATCACTCAGCGGTCATTCAGCGGTATCAAACAAGCATGGTTCCCATGTATTTATCCGACGGGAAATGAAGGCAGTAAACAAAAATGGCTATAAAACGGAGTCGTTAATTAGCTAAATGTACAAAAAGAAAAGATAAAGTAAATAAGAATGTACTATTCACATTCTCCTATACACTTATAAGATATAATATATATATATATATATATATATATATATATATATATATATATATATATATATATATATATATATATATATATATATATATATATATATATATATATATATATATATATATATATATATATAATTTTAATTTGTAAACAATAAAAATAAGGGCAAATGGCAAAAATGCCTATCACATGGGACTTAAATACATTTTGGTCTACAAAAAAAACAGTCTCTCAATTAAGCCCATCCCCATGTCTTTAGTCTAAAATACCCTCAATAATATAATTTTTATCAATTCCACCCATTATGCTTTAACTTCCTTAATATTACACATTGACCCCGGATTTAAACAAATATATCACATTACCCCCCAAAACTTTTTTTTTCCAAAAAATAATTTTTTTTCTGAAATGTTTTTTTTTCGGCCAGATTCCGGCGTTGACCGCCGGTCTCCGGCGTTGACTTTTTTGTTTTTTGAAATTTTTTGAAATTTTTTTTCCTGAATTTTTTTTCCGGCCGGTGAACCACCGTTGACCGCCGGTCTCCGGCGTTGATTTTTTTTTTTTTGTCCGAATTGTTTTTCTTAGAAAAAAAATATTTTAATTAATATTACTGTCTTGACTAACTGGAATATGGAAGTGGAACTCAATCTAGTCTGCTCTGCTCTCATCCAGCAAGCTCTCTAAGACTAACTAGCACTAACATCTCTTTAGCCTCTCTGTCCTCTTCGCAAGAAAAAAAAAGTCAATTAATAGTTAAATTATTGTCTCCCACAGTTAAATAACTGTCGGAGACAGTAATTTAGCAACGAATACAGTAATATTAATTAAAAATATTTCTTTAAGAATAAAAAAGTCAATTAACAGTTAAATTACTGTCTCCGACAGTTAAATAACTGCTGGAGACAGTAATTTAGCAACGAATACAGTAATATTAATTAAAATATTTTTTTAAAAAAAAACAAAAACAAAAAAAAGAGTCAATTAACAGTTAAATTACTGTCTCCGACAGTTAAATAACTGCCGGAGACAGTAATTTAGCAGCCAAAACAGTAATATTAATTAAAATATTTTTTTTTAAGAAAAAACAAAATTATAAAAAAAAAAAAAAAAATCAACGCCGGAGACCCAGCAATCAACGGCGACCGGCCGGAAAAAAATTTCAAGAAAAAAAAATTGCAAAAAAAAAAAAGTCAACGCCGGAGACCGGCGGTCCACGCCGGTCAACGGCGGCGACCGGCGGTCTCCGGTGGTTGCGGGTGAAAGTTGGTGTCAAAATTGAAATTAGGGTTAAAATTGGTTAATTGATGAAATTGGGCTAAATTGAGATGTAAATCATGAAATTGGAGTTAAATTAGGTTTCAATGAATTGAGGGTAATTTTGGTATATATTAAAGAATTTTCCTTATTTGCAAATAAGTTTGAATGGGGTGGATTTATTTGAAAGACGAAAAAATTGAATGTCCCTCTTTTAATTAAGTGCCATTGTCGTAGACCTATTTGTCATTACCCCTAAAAATAAATCTTATTAAATATAAATAAATTAATAACGAAATAATAAAAAGAAGAAAGAAAAAAAAAAGGGGAGGAGGGAACGTGCAAATGCTCTCAAGAATCTCTCTCAAACACACACACTCAAGAACAACCATGAAAGTCACCTCAATTCAACAAATGCTTACATCAAATTAAAATATAGGAACCACATATCATTACTTCAATCCCATCATTTGGATGTGCAATGTTCCTGAAGAAAAACTCAATCAAAAAGTTCTCTAAGTTTCAATTTCTTGCAACGCATTAATATCAAAATCATCCGAACCCTTCACCACAAAGATGATTGTAGTATAAACTACAAAGTTGGTCAAGAGCCTCATCAATATGTTTAATTTTGCTAAAGATAAATGGGTAATGATATATGCAGGCCAAATTAAACATTCAGGCACTTTTTTACTATGATTTTTTACCTTTTTACCATAACTATTTACCTTTTGTACTATTCATATGCACAAAATCGGACTTTTTTTATTCATGTGCTCGTGTGAATTTACGCGAGCACTTGGCAAGTGCACGTGTGACTTAATATCAAAATCATCCGAACCCTTCACCACAAAGATGATTGTAGTATAAACTACAAAGTTGGTCAAGAGCCTCATCAATACGATTTCACACGAACAGAGAGTAATGATATATGCAGGCCAAATTAAACATTCAGGCACTTTTTTACTAAATCACACGAGCAATTAAAAAAAAAAAAAATTAACAAGGATTCATATGCACAAAATCGGACTTTTTTTATTCATGTGCTCGCGTAAATTCACACGAGCAGGCCAAAGTCCGATTTTTTTCGTTTTTTTTTTTCGGATTCGTAATCTACATAACAAGAGGATCGTAAAAACGTAAAAATTACCTCCGATCTGTTGACGATTTGCACGGGCTTTGCGAAAGAAAATCGAAAGGGTAGAGAGAGTTTTTGAGTTTTTTACCTTTTGTTTTTTGAGAAATGGTAAAAAATGTGCCTGAATATTTAATTTGTGCCTGAACAAATCATTTCAGAAGATAAATTATCTTCAAAAGAATCTGTAGTTTACAAACTTAGGCCCCGTTTGGTTGTCAAGATAAGCCATAATTAACTAAATAGTTGGACTTCATTTGATGTTTGGTATCCTCAACAAATTGTCGGGTCGACCAACCAAAATTATATAATTATGGCTTATCTTGCATTATCTTGGCTTATCTTGCCTTCTAATGAGTTTTTTTGTTAGACGTTTCAAGCTCCAATAAAATAATTGGGTCTCACTAGATTATTTAATCTTATCTTGACTAATCTTATCTTGGCAACCAAACGAGGCCTTAATTGACTAATTCTCCCTCCACAACTAAAACATGGAAGTCCAATTTTAATTCTTAGATATCCAAAAATTACCCACACCTGGAGATGGCGCAAGTACGCGGGTCATCCAAAATCAATTCGACAAGATTGTTATATTATTATAAATTAAGGGACGCAGTTAAGTTTGACGAAAAAACTACCGGACACTACCTCAATCAACCACAATGAGATTATGTACTGATATTACGAGCACTAGGGGGTCATCTGCAAAAACTTGTAACCATAGGGAGTTAAGTGATATTTACCCTTGAATTAATGAGAATACAAATATTGAAACCTCTTCGCACATATCTGCAGAGTTTGACATATTGCATGAAAATCACTATCACTTAAACAAAGATCTCAAAAAGGTATTTTATTCGTTTATATTTCTTGAAGAAGGTGAAAAACGAAAAACAAACTGATTCACTGATTCCTGTACAAAAAAAAAAAAAACTATTTACCAACCCGAAACTTGGCCCGAACAAAACTGAATGTCAAAACCATATCAATGTACAAGGTGTTAACTTTAAAAGTCTCATATTCAAAATTTAGCAACCACAAAGCTAGCTGATTTCATTTTTTCTTTTGTGGATGTTCGGTAGATCGTTCCATGCGTCTTAGAACAAATGCATCTGTGCGACAATAAAAACAAGTTCTATTAGCTGTACATTAAACACAACTACAACATGAGAAAAAAAACAATTTAATAATTCAAACAAGATGACGAAAGTAGTGAAAATAAAGCAAATATACCTGGACAATTTCGACATGGTTTAAATCCAGATGGATGGGTTTCTAAATTGAGTAGCCAATGCCTCTGATAGAAACTTAACAAGGTTTTCTCTCTCTACTTCCTTCTCTCTCTTGAGCTCTAAATGTCGGACCTAAGTCACATGCTAGAAAAAATTAGCAACACATTACCAAAACCATAATATTTGAGCATAAGAATTTTGAGCTCATCATTCAGTCTTCCGAACTTCAAACATTCAAAAAATGGTGTCACTGTCATCAAAATAACAAAAACCAACAGCATGCAAAAAACTTCTCGTTACACATTGCTAGAACATGAAATATAACACAAACCTTATTTGCACTTTGATAATATTAAGAGTCGTTTATTAATACGAAAAAAAATAAAACAATTTATCAAAGTTTCAAAAGCGCGTGTTGTAGTAAATTAACAGTGAAAACAAAATAGGTTAGTAGTCCAACCTTAACCGAGCCCTTTTGGGATATACCGGTGTCCGTTATGACCACAAGACATTTGATATCATGCTCACTCGCGTATTCATATTGTTCGGTGAGGCTTGGATCACTCAAAGGAACAAACTCTGCCTGTATGTATGTGTGTATGTATATCTTTCAGTACGTTAGATTATTATGCTATAAATAATACGAAAAAACATACTCAAGGAAGATCAGATTACTGACTTTGATATTCTCCTCCCACAGTTCGGCCACTAGTTCCATGCGCTCAACTAATAAGCCTCCGCCTCCTCTTGAACAGACAAGGATGTTAATGCCACTGTCGTTTCTGTTAATTGATTACGGCGTAAATGCCACAAATTTAATAATATGCGGTGAATAATAAAGTTTTCGTAAAAAAAACTGTGGACTTCAGTTGAAGGAAAAAAAAACCCCCACCTATAAAATTTATTATCAAGAGAAGAATGCAGCAAAACGGTCTCTAACGCAATACTAGTCCCGACTGCACCAGGAGGACTTGATTTCTAGCAGCAAAACAGGTATAGTTACAAGCATATCAGTTAGTTTTAAGACGAAACAACAAATAAAATGTGCGTCGTGTTGAATGAGGTTAAAAAAAAGAAAGGGTAAATTACACCTACACCCCTGAGGTATACTAAAATAACTTTAAGGTCCCTGTTGTATCGGTAATTACAATCATCCCCTGAAACATTGTTAGAAACCCTAATGGAAGAACGCATTGGATAAGTTATTCCGTTAGGGTTCTAACAGACTATTATTCCGTTAGGGTCTAACAGTGTTTTTTTTTGTTGAGTGGTTTAATTATCACTATAATGAAACGGAAGAAATGAAAATGATATCAAGGGGAGAAAAAATCAGCGTCACTTACATTTTCAGTACTGGCCATCTGCTGAAGCAAGTGATCGTAACGACCACCAACAGAAAGCAGTGTCCCTTCCATTAGTGATACCGGACTATTATCTTTTCTTAAATAAATCTGCATGAGGAAATGAATATTTATAAATAAGAGAAACAAACATAATAAAGCTTTGTTATTTATGCCATTTCTCAACATGCTCAACGGTTCTATTGATTAGCCTTATTGATTAAAGAAATGAATTTAACTTTTTCTGAAACATTATTCCAGGATGATTTGTGATGACGAAGAATACCTTAGGGGGTTGGTTGTAATTAACAAAACAAGAGGGGGGGTTTTGTGATGTGTGTAATTTAACCCTAGTCTTATTTCATCAGAAATGTTTTGCACTCATTAACATCTAGATCCTTGATAGAAGATAACTGAGAAATCTTAGCCGTAAAACGAGAGATGTCGGATACTCTCAGATAAATTTGTAACATGCATCTGGTATGTCATAAGAAATGAATATAATACCTGGAAATACAAGTTTCTGTGGTAGATTTCAGTTGGTGGCATAAGTGCGTCAAGAAACACATGTCTATCAATCTTCCAAACTCGTAAGTATTTGAAAAGTTCTGACAACTCATCAAGTGCCTTGCCTGTGGATTTATCTGCAGTAGCTATCTACTGTGAATTTTCCTACATGATAGCTAAATATAAGTGATAAAAAGACGAAATAAACTAAAGATACCTTCAGACAGGGCACCCCTTAGTCTAGGAATTGCCTGATCTGCAGTCCCACAAAACCTTAGTCCTACAGTTTGTAATCTATCTAAAGCATCATCAGCTAGGCCAAGTTCCTGGAAATAACGGAGAAAAAAAATATATTTTACTAGTTCTAAAACAAAATTTCCAATCTTATTTTTTTTGGTCTACGTATCAAAAAATGCATAGTCATAATTGGGAAAAATTGGAACGCTTTTCTTAATTGTTTCCTTATAAATCTTTTTAAGGAAATATTGCATTTGGTAAACATAGTTAGAAAAACTCATCCAACGTAGACCTTAATTTGGAAAGAGCACATAGCAGATAGAAAGTAAAGTTGTATGGCTGCAAAATCATAAAACCGATAAGGGAAAGAGAGTGCAAAACCAATTATGTGGCTATAGAAAGAGCTTACGCACCTGTTGAAGTTGGCGTCTAATTACCACCCATTTTGACTTCCTTTCAGAAGATTGAGGTCGTAAGGAACCCAAAAGCGAGAGAAGCTGCAGTAAACAAAATCATCAAAAGAAAGAAATTTGTTTGTCCATGTAATTGCATTGTTGTCAAACACCGATCCTACCTCAGCTACTTTTTGTCTATTGTCTGATTTGATTCCTGTATAAGACCATATCCCTTCCATCAAGTCCGCGTGATTTAAATGAATGTCACAAGACTCCGAATTGAAAAAATGAGAAAGAATGTCCATTGTCGCCTGCAGTTGTACAACAAGAATTAAAAAATATGATACAGAAGACATGACATGATAGGAACAGGTACCCTCGGGCCCTGAATAAAACGAAAAAAGAGATAGCCTACTTAGGAAATTTTTAGTAGCAATTAATGAGATAATGCTTTCAATCTCCCGACATCCTACCAAACCAAATGTTTGTTTTCATTATCCCAAAGAAAAAATTCAATCTTCTCCAAAATGAAATAGGGTCCACTAAACGTGACCATTACCTGATTCAAATAGATACTATTAAAAAAAAAAAAAAAAAAAAAAATCTTGGGAAGGGAGAATATTTGTCGGCCGTCGAAAGATCTGTCGAGATCAAATGAGTAGGAAGAAGATCCACAGTATTGTCGAAGAAACAAGAATCTCGATCTTAGAAGCTCAGTGGTTAGAGATCATAAGAGGGTTTTCAAACATTTTCTTTCCTAGGGTTCTAAAACGCGTTTCCAACTTTTCTTTGATTTATCCCCTTTTAGTATGCAATCATGCACATGCATGCACAGATATATAAGCATACACTGCCACAAAGGATCAAGACTAAGTTCAGAACTTTTATTTTCTTTTTTCCTTTTGTTTTCTCTTTTCCGGTGTTTACTTTCAATTACTTTTTGATATGCTGAAACATGAAAGAGTATGTGTGTAGGACCTTAATAACCTCTGCCTCTGTCAGCGAAGTTGCTCCTCCAACGATATCAAAATCCCCCTGTACAGAAAGCATGTTATTTAAATAAAACCCCGATTATATTCTTCACCAAAAGTAACACCAGTATAAATATTATACACATCATACACCTGGAGGTACCGATTTGGAGGTGAATGGCCAATTGCTCTTCGGTATACATATGATATTTCATAGCGCCTGAAAAATGTTTTCTGCACAAAATAGAAAGTTTTAACTTATTCAAAATCGCAAAAGAATCTCAAATTGTGAAGTCAGCAGTGACAATATTACTAAAAATCTGGATTGCCAACAATCAACAATGTTCAAATTGAGCAATTGCGAGAACTAGGTTTTTAAAACAAAACCTAGTTTATTCAAAAGACGTGTCCAATTCGCTAAGCTGCTCTAACTCGCTTAAGACTCGTTTATGCCACTACAGGATTCTTGAAAGTAGACATTTTCTTCATACAATTATAAAACTATTTCTTTTACTAATACACAAAAATAAGGGAAAAAAAACGGATCAACAGGGAACTATTGCTTTCACTAATACACAATCACTTTTATTAATGTAAAGAAATATCAAATAAAAATAAAACTGACGAGTACTACTACGTATGCTTGAAATGAAAATTAAACTTAAACACATTATAGACTTCTAAGAGATAAATATTCCTATTTTGCAAGGTGAACATGTCAACTACTCCCTCTGTTCCACAATATCTATCACTTTAGAATTCCAATGCTGCATTAATTACATATTTTTCAATTCTGCCCTTATTAACTGTCCAGCACTCTCTCTGCATTAATTAGTAAACAAGGGTATTTTGGTCTAACAATCTATATTTTCCCAAAATCAAGACATAGTTATTTCTTAAGATTTGTGCAAATGTGAAAAACTAAACCACCTTAGGAACGGAGGGAGTAATATAAAGATCATCACATTCCTCGGGAAACCAACTAGCAAAATGGAAAAAGGAAAAAGGAAAAAAAATAGAATTTCAAAGAACGGGAAAAAATGGTAAATCTTAGTGTGTCAACTTTCAATCAATGATGAGCATTAAGAAAAAACAAAACAGCAAGTCGAAATTATAAGAGTACCTGCTTTGCGATGATCCACTTTGCAAAGGGAAAGCGTAGCTCATGGCAAAACTCAATCATATCTCCTCCATGGGTTAACGTTTTCACAGTATTCCTTAATATTTCAGCATAGGAACCTTAGAAAAGGAAAAATCAATAAATGCAGCAAAGATTTAAGGATTTTAAAAGAATGGCGCACCTATTTAATTGCTGGAAATCACCGAGTATTCTCATCGGTATGATCTCTAAATGCTTTGCACAGTGCTGTCTACAAACTTCTGTAGCAATATCGATAACTAGATCACGATTAGCAGTGTCCACATCCGTGAAAAGAATTGATGAAGTATCGTCTCTAACTCTTCCAACAGTCTCGTGATTGTCCTTTTTGCTCAACGAATCCTCATCGAAAATTGCTGACACAAGTTTGTCGTAAATACTTGTGTCTTCGGAGCTATGAATTGTCTGTAATATATCTGCAAGTTGAGGTCGAAAAGAAGTTAGTTGTATATGAAATCAAATTTCCATTTATTCAATCATCACCATCACCTAAAGAAAATGAAAAACATATCCTTTTGAGTCGAGTATTTCATTAGAAATCAAAAGGGAATAAAAAGAACGTTTGACCATTATATATGACGTTATATATCAACCTTGTTATAATAAAAAAATTATAGACAACAAGCTATCGACTTGTTATGTATATATATATATATATATATATATATATATATATATATATATATATATATATATATATATATAAAATAAATTAAAATAAAAAAAAAAGCTCGTGAGTTGTGAATAACTGTAGCAGGCTCAAGCTCGAACTCGAGTTTTTGTCGTGCCGGTTTGGCTTATTACACCCCTACATATAGATGTACTAGCAATTTATCACATTTCATCGTATATGTTGATATAAGAACCAAGGTAGTTAAACTCGGGATTTAAATCGTACAATAGTAAGATTCTACGGCTTTACACCCTTACTAATAGTAAAATCGGAGTGCTAAATCGCAAATTCCTTAAACCCAGTTGAAATCGGTAGTAAAATCGGTAATTTCAAGTTTGGGCTTGAATCTCTGACTTTCTAACGAAAATTTAGAAAGCCCAATTACCCAGATAAGCCCTAATTTGCTAAAAACATGTTTTCTTAATGTTTTATGTTTGTTAGGACATATTTTATGCGTGTTATTACTTGTTTTATTTCTTTTCGGAGATGTTTTCTAAGTACTAAAAAATACAAATAAAATGGCTTGCTATTAATTTTACAATATATGTAAACCCTTACCATTTTTCGATCCGATTTTGCTACCCTCTCCGATTCAACTTAAAATCCTGATTTTGACTACCTTGGTAAGAAGTATCATAAAAAATCTACAAAAAGATTAAAACGACTTACTATCCAATAATTCGTACTCCATTCGCGGTGGAAAATCATGCTTAAGAAGTTCAGTGGCCGACGGGCGATCTGACGGACTTGGGGACATCAAGCGCACAAGCAAGGACGCCTGTTCCGGAAACTCGGTGACCCAACCAGAAGGTAGCTCTCCCTTTAGTTTCAGATCAGACAGCACAACGTGCCTCTCCATTGCTGTGTCAAATGGATGCCACAGTTCAAAGAACACAATTCCTAAGCTGTACATATCAGCCTATACATACATAGATACATACCGTGAAATGAGATGGGCACATATAAGCGAAGCCACCTTCTCATAGTATATGTGTTAAGAAATGATGAAATTAAAGATTGACCTTCTCGTTAATTTTCGGCCACATTTGCTCTATCTCGGGAGCAGTGTAGAAATAAGTGCCAACTTGACCTGTACCGTCGAGAGATATTCCAACTGTTTCGATAGCATCTGCATCCTGGTCCAATTGCTCCAGCTTCAAAAACTTTGCTGAATGTAAAAACGGAAATCCATTTAGTAAGTTACTGCAAGAAAATATAGACAACTCAAATAAAACGGAGAGTGACGACTAAAAGGAGATCTCTTGAAAAAACACGCGGGCTATGTTGCGGTTAGTGAAAATCATGCTTCAATTACGAAACATAATATAAATCTAAATAAGATGCAACAGAAGTCCTTTCAACGAACAAAATAAGCGACAAACTAGCTTAACGATTAATGGCGAATATGGACGGAAGAAACTATGGAGACTGATTTTATATACACAAGAAGCAAACATTTGACACGGAATTTGTTAATACGTAATGTTTGTATGATTTAAGGTGCTAGAAAATTGGTACTTACCGAGACCAAAATCCCCAATTTTGATATCATTGCGCGCGTCGAAAAATATGTTACTAGGAGTCAAGTCGCGATGGATGATTCCTTGTCCATGTATATGTGCAAGGCCTTCCACAATTTGGCGGAATAAATGCCATGCGAGTTCTTTATCCAGGTTATTATAAGATTCAAACATTTGCTTCAGTGTCCTTCACTCGAATAGGTAAAATTAGATGTTAGCACAGTATATATATCAAAATCCAAATCAACACAAATTGTACGCGGTTAGAAAAGGTCTCCTGATAAATCGGTAGAAACCTCGATTTGACTGTCCAAATATGTACTCCCTCTGTCCCATATTATTTGTCTTTTTGGGGTTTTTTTTTGTCCCAAATTATTTTTCATTTTAGAGTTCCAACAAAGCATTAATTGCATTTTTATCAATTTTGCCCCTTATCACTCTTAATTAGTTAATTGAAAAATAATTAATGACAAGGGTATTTTAGTATTTACTATGTTATTGTTGGTATAATCTGTGCATATTTATTGAGAATCTTAATATGCGTGCAACCACCCAAAACGACATATAATATGGAGCGGAGGGAGTATCTAGGTATTTAGCGTGTCGCAGAATTGAACTTCGATCTTAAATTCTTTTATGTTTTTTTTTTCGTTTTTATTCCTTACAGTTATGCAAGCAAATGGTGCCGATTCCCTTACACTTCATATTTTTTCATGCACATGAGCATACTCACAAGTTCCCAAACTGCAGACTCGTACAAAGTGGTAAAGTCAAAGATTTATCCGATTTGTTTTGATTTTTTTCGGGGGCATAAAGAAAAGTAGGAATGGATATTAAAGAAGTTGCTTTACCTTGGGCAGTACTCCATCTGAATATATAGGTACGTTGACTCGAGCTTATTTTCGTGTCCAAACTGGTCTGAAGAACCTGTGTCCTTGTAGCTGTAACTGGAACTCATGCCAGTTTTCGAACCCCATGCGGTATTCGCAGAGCTTCCAACAACTCCTGTTTCATACCAAGCCTGAAATATTTAAATCAGGCGAAACAAGAATAAGAGACGAAATCATAGTACGAATAACAGAAAACAAAATAATAAGCCGTAGTTTTCAATCTATTATAATTATAGTAAATGTTGATTTGATCACCTTTACCGAAAATCTTTAAGTTGTTAAGAGATGTCAATAATTTAATATTTAGTAACTCTACCACTGAATTGAGGAAAAGGAATAAACCTGAAAATTCAAGCGAAAAAATAATTAATTCTCAAATGTCGGTACTATATACCTGGTAGTACCGTACAACATGTTGATGCTGCAATCGCGCAAGAGTAGCTACTTCCCTAAAGACCAAATCATGCAGGAGGTTAAATGACAGACGAAGTACATAGAATTAAGTAAAGCGCTTTCGTAAAGAATTCGGCATGAAAAAAAAATGTGTGCTAAATAGGACCAACGTAATAAAACAAGATTCTTACGAGGGAACATAAAATTTGAGGTGCTAAAAAAGCAGCAGAAACAGACCTCAATATGCGGTCATTTACAGGCAGGCTCTTTTCCTTTAACCGAATCTTCTTCACGGCATATTGCCTACCGTCTAACTTATTCTTGCATAACACAACGTGACCAAATCCTCCATGACCTGTCAAAGGTAAAAAAGTATATAGTTTCAGACATACAGAATATTATATGACCACAACGAGTCGAACACGAAAGAAGCATTAAACAAATAGCACATCTAGTTGTAAACTTATGCAAAAGATTTAGAGTGAATGTAACCTAACTCAATGAAATCCTTCATAAAAATATTGGAAACAATATGCAAGTAAAATAAATCGAAAAAGTACTTCCTCACCAAGAGGTTGGAGCTCTTCAAAATCATTCAAATAACGGGAATTAAGAACCGCAGATGAACTTTCGCCTCCAGAATCAGGAGCAGTTTTCCAGAAGTTGGAGACTTTTGACGAACCCTGTTAGATTGAATTCAAGAAAATAAAAAATAAAATAACATCATTAACGAAATGCACATCCATTTTACATGGTTAAGAGAGAGAAAAACAAAATGCACAATTAACTAACAATGTGCTTCCTAAACACACGATCAAAAGTCTTGTCAAAGGACGAAGCTGGTTTAATAGCCATATCTCGCACGCCTTCTGAAACTATCTGAAAAAGGAATAAATTTATAGGCAGTGGGTAAAAAAAAATACATATATATATATATGTATATATATATATATATATATATATATATATATATATATATATGTGTGTGTGTGTGTGTGTGTGTATGTAACCCAATAAACGGAGAAAAACTCACCCCTATGTTGAGGAGCTCTGACGATATTTCCGGCAAAGCATGAGCAAGTGGTCCTTCGGGAGCACAGGCAAGGCGTAGCAAGTGGGCCTATGGGAAGCAAAATTTATTCGTAATTAAATATTTAAAAAACAAATAGCCCAGAATAATATAACAAGAAAATCACCAGAAGCAAATCTCTCTCGGCGGTTTGAGTAAGCTGATACTGAGCAGTGGAATCAGAGGATGACGACTCTGAATCACTATCCAAATCACCGTAATCAGTTTCTGATAGATTTCCTTCGGCAAAAATATCCTGTACAACGAAGAAACTTTCATAATGCTTCGTTAACAATAAAATTAGCTATGCATATATTAACTCAAGTAAAACGAAAAAAAAAGACCACCTTCTTAAAGTCAATGGTGCTATTTCTGTCTGATTCACCACTACTCGAATGAGTACTTTTTGTCTCACATTCACTCTCTTCTTCAAGTGTACCTAATTTTAACGAATGCTTATTTACATGCTCTGCTTTATCACTTTCCACCTCTATTGGCTTCGTATTCTTCTCTAATTGCTTGTCCGAATCAATATTTTTCTGCTTCAAACCGTCAAATTTCTGAGAATTTATTATTTTGTTGTTATCTTCCATTTCCAGGTTCCAGTGCAACAACTCCCCCGAGCCGCTGAAAAGATCTACATGACTATAGACAAAAGAGCAGATCTTGCCACTTGGCACAGTAGCATCCTTTTCAAAGAGCTGCCGACTTTTATCATGGCACATAACCTTGACAAGAAACCAATAAAAGAAAAATGAGTGATCTGTATGTTACTACTAAACGAGTTTATAAAATCACCGGATTTATCAATTATATGACCGTGCAAGTATTATTAAACTGACTATCAAAAGGTTATAAGATGTTTCAAGTACAATTAAATTTGAAGTGTTTTCATCACTGATGGTTGCCATGCCACAAATCAACATTTCTGCAATAAACTCGAGCAGGAACGAAAATTTAAGACAGACCAAAAAAAGACGGTGCTTACAGATTCTTGTGGCAGCCCTTGTGGGATAATTTCAGACAAAAACTCTTGAGCAGCCTCAACTAAATTGTAAATCATCACACGTCCTTCTCTAGCATTAGAATTAGCCTGCAATAGTGTACCACAACATATTCATTATTCAAAAATTACGAAGAAAAAAATGAAGCAGACTTAAATAAACGATATCAATATTTTACATGGAATATGGAAACATACATACAAGAGAAGGATATAAGAATATATAAACCGAGACATCACACATGGAACATATGCATTTAATCAAAGCTATTCACAGGATTTCTTCTTCAGTCAGTCAATTGCAAGGATTAATTTGTTAGGACAAGAAAAAAGGCAATATTTATAGAGTATGGGAGTGTAGGAAAATACTGTTTCTAACGACTCTCCTTGAAGTATACAGCCGACTTACATAGTTTGTGGCAATAGATTTCTTTAACATCAGTTCAAGCCAACAATAACACTGAATTTGAATCACCATACATTATAATTATAACCCCTCTCGTCATTTTAATTCAAAGAAGGGAAACATCTTAAGAAAAAAAATTGCATATAGTTTGTCCATCACTCAGTAAGAGATATATAAAATATTTTTGTTCATTACCTATAGAACTCTATAAGGATACAAATATGATATAGAGCTTATATAAAGGAAAAGTCAACCAACATAGTTTCCATAGTCTGGATGAAATTTTACATACGGTGTTATAAACTAACACGGCAAATTGCTAACATTTTTCCCGATACAAAAAGTTAAGCATGCAAGACTTATAGCACACTACCATTGGACAGTCATATCACTTAATAAATGTATGGAGATCAGAAATCTATACCTGATCATGGAGTAGAGATAGAAGGTTTTCCGCATCGGTTTTAGATAAGCCTTTCTCGTGTACTATCTGAAGCTTTGGGCATTTGTATGGATAACCTTGTACAAATCTGTAAAAGAACATGCTCTTAGGCCCCGTTTGGTTGGCAAGATAAGATTAGCCAAGATAGGATTAAATAGTCTAATGAAACCCAATTATTTTATTGGAGCTCGCGACGTCCAACAAAAAAAACACACTAGAAGGCAAGATAAGCCATGATTACATAATTTTGGCGGGTCGACCCGGCAATTTATTGGGGATACCAAACATCAAATTAAGTCCAACTATTTAGTTAATCATGGCTTAACTTGGCAACCAAACGGGGCCTTAGATAAAGTGTGACAAGATCACCATTCGGTGAATAATGGATATGGATCACAAACCTTACTGAGAGCTCGGCAGAAACATCGGAATCCTCATATCCAGTATCCTTTGAGTACGGCCTAATTAATTCATAAATAGAATATCACGAAAAGCAAGAATGAAGATGTAAATCTAAGTTTAATTTGTCGTCGTATATCATATAATCTGGAACCTGATTTTGATGTTGATTTGAGTAGGTGATTCAGAAACAACTTTGCAATCATCCTGAAATATGGCACACCTATAATTCCAGGATCCATGAAATTAGTCACATAGAAGTTTGTTAATATATCACAAGCATTTCTAAGTAGTTAACTGGCGTTCTACACGGCTGCAAGAAGTAGAATAAAAGAGAGCTTTTAACGTGAATACCGTCAACTTTCCAAACATGTTTCAAGGAACAAATTTTAGCTGAAAAAAATCGCGAAAACCAGCTCTAATTTGAAGCGATAGAATACAATATTTGAGGCGCACATTAACCATAAATGATCAACATTCTACTCGATAAAGCGGAGGGGGAAAATGTGCATCAAGAGACAGAGTTCTGATAAAATTCAAGTTCTACTTTTTCTCGAAAATCATTTACTGGAATTAATCAAGGACAAGAAATTAAACATCGAGAATCGAAAACGCATTAAACGTGACACGTCTATGATAACGACAACACAACTAATTTGAAAACACGAACAAGGAAACAACAACACTAATTTATATGAACATGAAAAATAGAATGATCATTCTTTCCTGAATTCATTGCTTTTTTTTCAAATTTTAAAATAATGTTTATAATATTGAACTGGAGATAGACACAATTCCAAAAAAAGTTGTAGCCAATTGCAATTTGAAGAATTTGATAGGTATGAATTATCAATTGCTGTCCCCTTTTTTTCATCTCAATTGGGAATGAAATGCATAGTAAAAGGGATGTGATAAATGTCAATCGAGCTTTAATAATACCGTTACAACTTCAAACGTGATTTTGATCATTTTCAATTCCAAATTTTGCAAAACCCAAAAAATAGAATTTGCAGTATTCTGAGTTAGTTTTCTAATCCAACTTGAATCACCAAAATTGGATGTCGGTTTCTAATCCAACTTGAATCACCAAAATTGGATGTCGGACGAGAAAGATGTACATGAATCAATGGATACTGCCCACAACTTTGATGTATTGAGGTATCTAAAATTCAAAATGTGACTCATTCATGCATAACTTTATCACACGGCATCTAATCTAGCGGATTTAAGTCGGATTAGAAAGCTAACCCAAAGAACCACAATTTCCCGTGTCTCGAACTTTGCCAAAATCAAAAATAGAAATATGTCAAAATCAGGTTCGAAAAATCAAAACGACGTTAGTAAAATTGAAACGACATTTAACATTTCAGTTTGTATAAACATGAAAGATTATTCTTTCCTGAATTCAATTTTATTTTTTCTTCTCTCTAAGTACTTTACTATTGAACTGGAAATAAACATGAATATCTTACAAGGCGGTGACTTCCTCGGCAATAATTTCAGAGTTATCGGCGGCGATTGAGTTGTGGTCCTTTGACTGTGACCTTCGTCCGCCGCGCTTCTTCTTCTTCTTCGAACTGTGACCCATTCTTCACAATTTTTGCTAACTGATAATTTTTTTTTTCTTTTTCCTGTTTGATAAATAATTAGAGAACGAAATCTCAGATAATTGGATTTCAATTCATTTGTGAAGAATGAAAAATCAACTTATGGGAGCAAGTCGCTCGGAATTTGAAAATTGGTGACAGAAAGAGCTGGCGCTGAAGTGGCAACGCCTTTATACCTAATGTAACGCAAGGGTACACAAATTAATAAAAATCCAAAAAAATTAAAAAAAAAATTCTTTGTATATTTCATTTTCATATAAGTCGTATATGCTATAGTGGTGTTTGCAAATGCTTTTTGAAAGTGAGTATGCGTTTTTTTTTCTTCTCATAATTTATTTTTAGGTGTTTGCAAAATCAACTTTTGCTTTTACTTCTCTTAAAATAATCTGTTTTAAGTTATTTTTTTAAAAGCACCTATAATCGTGCTTTTTCAATTGCGTTCGTGTTTATATGCTATGATTTTATGCATGTTCGATTTATTAAAGTAGTGTTTGTCGTATTATGTAATTGGGAGTTTTCGTAAGTTTAAAATATTTTTGAAATATTGTTTAGAATTTTTTCCAGCTTTAAAATTGTTTAAAATTGGAAAATCGGATCTGAAATTGTTTTAAAAATGTCGGTTTTTAAATTGTTCGTATCGAACCGGCCGAACCGGCCGGTTCGATGGTTGTGTGCGGTTTAGTTGACCGAATCCACGTGGATTCGGGTCGGTCAGACCGGTTCTCGGTCCGACTGACCCGGCCCACTGATTTGGGTCAGCTGGACCGGACAGAACCGGCCCGATTCGGTCCGAACCGGTCAGACCGGTTGGGCCAACCGGTCCACTGAAAATAAAAAAAAATAATAAAAAAAATTCAGATTTCTAAAATTAAACTTGAAACAAATTGATTTTAATTTTTGGAAAATTATTTTCAATTAATCCCAATTAGATAATTGGATCGACAATCATCTATTTTAGTAAATAGGTGTTAGATTAATTAATTAATTTAAATTGTTAAATTGATTTCAATTAATAGAACACATATATAATATTGATTATAAATTCAATTTAATTAGTAGTACCTCAACATTATTTGAATGATTTATGCTAGTTGAGGTTCTATAATTATTTTGAAAATCCGATAATTAATTAATGTAATTAATTATAAAATTAGGTCGTATGTTCCTCTTAGGGCAATATGCGCTTCCATATACCTTTAGAGAACATAGATGTAGGAATCACATAGACCAATCCAAAACCTTCTGATGAGATAAAACATTTTAATAAAAATCCCTCATTCTTTTAATTAAGAATCATTTCAAGCTATAAAGAAAAACCCAATCTGTTGAGTTATTTCTTTCCTTCTGCCAACGGTTGGATTATGTGTAGCCCTTTACTATAGTGCAGTAAGCCGTGTTAGCGGGGAGTGCTATGGTAGAGTAAGCTGTAATTCAATTGACATATTGATGAAGGTAGCCATAGAAAAGGGTTATGTTGAATTAACGTGGTCGGCTAGATTAACTAGGGACTGCATTAGTTTGGCATAATCGAGTTCTATGAGCACCTTTGATTGGTAGGTTAGACTTGACACACGACGATTTTGATATTCGCGAGATTAACTTAGGTCATTATCAAGTGTGAGGAAAATTAATTTAGGGTCATATTGTGGATATGATTGATTGTGATCTACCTTTGGGCAAATATAATCGGGCTAGATTAACTACGGGTTGTATTTGTCCATTGGACCTAAAGCCCACTAAGAAAAATCAGTTTTCTCGTTTGTCTACTAGAGGGAAGTGGAACTCGATAAAATTAGTGGGAGAACAATTAAATAACATAAGTCCAAACATTTAATTGTAACAATCATTTAACGCGAATCTCTAATAATCCTCTTCTCTATATATCTCAGATAATCATGTCTAAGAATCCCATAATGTCAATCCTCGACAATAAACTCAATGGCCCTAATTACCTAGATTGGTTGCGTAGTCTTAAGCTTGTGCTAACTGTTGATGGGCGTCTCTATGTTTTGAACGAGAGGCTTCCCTCCACTATACCTGACACAGCGACTGATGCTGAAAAAGAAACTTATGAAGTTTGGAAGAAAGATGACACTCATGCTAGGTGCTATATGATAGCCGCCATGGAGCCCGCGCTTGCGAGGAAATATGAGTCTCACTTGCATGCTTTCGATATAAAGGCTCATCTCGATAGCATGTATAGTGAGAATATTAGGGCATCGAGGTACGCTGCTACAAAGGAGTTGATCACAGCGAGACTGCGCGAAGGGACTTCGGTCCACGAGCACTGTCTCAAAATGATCACTCTCCTTGAAAAGCTAGTGAATCTTGATGTCACCCTCCCGGCCGAGCTCTCGTTGGATTTGATCATGTTGTCTCTTCCTAGTTCCTATGAATCGTTCATAGTGAACTTCAACATGAACAAACTAGATCCTCCCTTGGATGAGTTAATGAACATGTTGGTCAGCTTCGAGTCCACCATTAAGAAAGAGAAGTCTGTTCTCATTGCTGCTCCTTCTGGAAAGAAGAGTTCTTTCCAAAAGAAGAGTTCTTTCCAAAAGAAGAGAAAGGAAAGAGTTCCCTTCCCAAACAGCAAGTTCGAAGTGGGTGAAGGTAGTGGGGGCCCCAAAGCAAAGGTAAGCAAACAAGTTGATGATGCTTGCCATCACTGTGGAAAGAAAGGACATTGGCGCCGCAACTGCAAGGCTTACCTAAAGCAGAAAGGTTCTGAAAAGGGTACGTATTTCATTGACGTAAATTTGTCTGTCAACTCTTCTTCTTGGGTATTGGATACGGGCTGTGGCTCACATTTGTGCAATGATTTGCAGCTAATGACAAGAAGTCGAAGACTTAGAGCGGGTGAGACCTACCTAAGGATGGGGAATGGAGCAAGAGTTGCTGCTGAAGCCATTGGCACAATTTACTTAAATGTTTTGGATTCTAGTTTTCCTATTGTTTTGAACAATTGTTTATTTGTTCCGTCGCTCATTAGAAACCTTATTTCTATTCCTGTACTAGATATTGAAGGTTTTACTTTTGTTTTTGGAAATTCGATTTGCATTATACAAAAGAATGAGAATTTGATTTGCAAAGGACGGCTATTAAACAACTTATATGAACTAAATCCAAGTGAAATACCTATTAACGTTATATCAGCAAAACGTAAGGAGATAGATCAAAACCCCGCACAACTTTGGCACGCTAGATTAGGTCATGTCTCTTTAAGAAGGATGAACGATTTTGTTAGTGAAGGATTGTTCTCTTTGGAGGACGTGAAATCACTACAAACTTGTGAATCTTGCCTTAAAGGGAAAATGACCAAGTCGCCCTACAAAGGGGTAATGGAACGAGCCGAGGGTCTTTTGGATTTGATCCATACAGACGTATGTGGTCCACTAAGTGTTAGTGCGAAGGGTGGATATAACTACTTCGCTACCTTTACCGATGATTATTCTAGGTATGGGTATGTGTACTTGATGAAGTACAAGTCTGAAACATTTGAAAGGTTCAAAGATTTTAGACACGAAGTAGAAAAGCAACTCGGACGAAGTATTAAGAAGCTGCGATCCGATCGTGGTGGGGAATACTTGAGCATCGAGTTCATTGACTATCTAAAAGAGAATGGGATACAGTCCCAATGGACTCCACCGGGAACTCCTCAACTTAATGGAGTATCCGAACGTCGGAATCGAACTCTATTAGATATGGTTTGATCAATGATGGGGTTCACAAACTTACCGGCATACTTGTGGGGTCATGCACTCCGTACTGCCGCGTATTTGCTGAATAGAGTTAACACTAAGGCAGTTAAATCCACACCTTATGAACTTTGGCATTCCCGAAAACCCAATTACAAACATATTAGGATATGGGGTTGTCCCGCTTATGTGAAGCGGTTAGTGGGAGATAAGTTGGATAGTAAATCCGACTTGTGCTATTTTGTGGGGTATCCCGAAGACTCGATGGGATACGAGTTCTACTATGTCAAAGAAGCAAATTAAAGACGTTTGTTTCGAGAAATGCCACCTTTTTGGAAAGGGAGTTTCTATCCGATAGAAAGGGCAGCATGATAGAACTTGAAGTCGTTCAAGAACCACAAAGTGAAGTTCAAACGCAAGAACAAGTAATCGAACCAATACAACAAACCACTAATATACCTCCTGAACCTACGGTACGTAGATCCGAAAGAGTTCGGAAAATGCCGGATAGGTTATTCCTCCTCGAAAATGATGAAGATCATGTTGATCTTGGACGAGATCCGAGAACGTATAATGAGGCCGTATCGGATGCGGACATGGGACATTGGCTAACTGCCATGAAATCCGAAATGGACTCCATGTACTCCAACAAGGTATGGACCTTGGTAGATCCACCTAAGGGAATCGTTCCTATAGGCTGCAAGTGGATCTATAAAAGGAAAATTGGAGTGGATGGAAAGGTATCGACCTATAAAGCTAGATTGGTAGCGAAAGGATACACTCAAAGGCAAGGTGTTGACTATGAGGAAACCTTTTCGCCAGTCGCGATGCTGAAGTCCATTAGGATTTTGCTGGCCATAGCTGCGTGGTACGACTACGAGATATGGCAAATGGATGTGAAGACCGCTTTCCTTAATGGAGATATTGAGGAAGAAATTTACATGGCGCAGCCGGAAGGCTTCATATCTTCTGGAAGTGAGCAAAAGGTTTGCAAGCTCCAGCGATCCATTTATGGATTGAAACAAGCATCCCGTAGTTGGAACATTAGGTTCGACTCAACTATCAAAGAGTTTGATTTTGAGAAGAATCCGGAGGAACCTTGTGTATACAAGAAGGTTAGTGGAAGGGCAGTGATATTTTTAGTGCTTTATGTTGATGACATTCTACTCATTGGGAATGACGTAGGAATGTTGCAACAAACGAAAGCATGGTTGTCCACACGTTTCTCAATGAAGGATTTGGGAGAAGCATCTTACGTATTAGGAATACGCATCTATAGAGATAGAGCAAGAAAGATGCTTGGCTTATCCCAAAGCCTGTACATAGACACCGTTATAAAACGGTTTAGCATGGAAGAATCCAAGAAGGGATTCTTGCCAATGTCCCATGGGGTTCGTCTCTCGAAATCTATGTGTCCGCAAACACCTAGTGAAGTCGAGGAGATGAAAAGGACGCCTTATGCTTCTGCTATAGGAAGCATAATGTATGGCATGCTATGTACGAGACCCGATATTGCGTATGCTGTGAGTGTCACAAGCAGATATCAGTCTAACCCCGGCCCGGCTCACTGGAAAGCCGTGAAAGATATCCTCAAGTACTTGCGAAGGACTAAGGATATATTTTTGGTCCATGGGGGTGCCGAGTTGAAATTAGAGGGTTTCACCGACTCTAGTTTTCAATCGGATGTGGACGACTCAAAGTCGAATTCTGGATTTATATTCACGCTTAATGGTGGTGCCGTGTGTTGGAAGAGTTCCAAGCAAAGCACGACGGCCGATTCCACTACCGAAGCGGAATACATTGCAGCGTCTGAAGCTGCAAAGGAAGGGACTTGGATAAGGAAATTCATCCAAGAGTTGGGTGTCATTCCTGATGCTAGTGATCCAGTACCGTTATACTGTGATAACACCGGAGCCGTGGCGCAAGCTAAGGAGCCGAGATCTCATCAGAAGTCGAAGCATATTCTGAGGAAGTATCACGTGATCCGAGAGATCATTGATAGAGGTGAAGTTAAAGTAGAACGAGTCACCTCGGAAGAGAACGTTGCAGACCCCTTCACGAAGCCTTTACCGAGATCGGTCCATGAGAAACATCGAGAGTCGATGGGATTGCGATTTATGGGTAGTTGGCTTTAGGTCAAGTGGGAGATTGTTAGAGTAGGTGACCAACAAGCCAACTTGTGGCTGTGGTCCTTCGTATTTATTATTGTAATAAACGAACCTTTATTCGTATTAATGATAAAACACATTGGCATTCTATATCTTTGTCCCTTTGTCACAAGCATAGATATAGTCCTTACAGTTATTACAAGTACTAGTAATTGATCGTTAGGATCGTGAGATATTTACTTAAGTATTATAACTGTTAAACCTGTTCCTAGTCGAAGGGTTACGCCACTAATGAGGATATCGGCCTTTCCCATTAAGACTATCACTTAGTGTATGTGTACTGCATCTCATCAGTAAACGGTATTGTGATATCGGCATGCACAAGTGGGTGCTCGTAAGTTGACGAGTTCACTGAACTCCCTCACCCTAGAAATCTCTAAGTGGTTCCCAATAATCGAGTAGAGATATCTATGGTATAGTTGTACACCATTAGTCCTTATGACCTAGACATCACCGTGACTTCACTAGAGGACCAGCTGTATCGTGACCTGTCCCTGAGTTCCACCGAGGACCATCCCAAGGGCCAGTGTTCGTGCAGTCCGAAATCTAGTGGGAGGTTTGTGCATTGAAGTCGGGGATTCGATCGCTAGAAAAGTCTTGGATGTCCTGTGTGTTCTGAAAGTTTGTAATCATTCTAAGTCTCTGGCCAGAGCTGACTAAGTGATGATTAGAGAATTCGATTCTCTAAGTCATGCACGTAAGGATTACAACACTTAGAACGATCGCACCGTCATCGAACATATAAAGAGGTCTCGATGAACCAATGCCTCTAGTTCGATCGGGACATATGAATCGAAGGGACCGTACTGTACGTTAACTATATCTGAAGGTTCTTGCAGGCACTTCATTTGTATCTAGGGAATCATGACGCGTAGTTGCTAGACGCCAATCTTGATTCGTTGGGTGATTAAGGTGAAACGAGCTTCATCTTAATCGTAACTCTAAGGGACGAGTTTTGACCACAAAGAGTTGTGGGCCCACGGCTAGCTTACACCTGAACCATCGAGGGTCACACTGCTCGTGCACATGAGATCTTTGAATAAACGGTCAGAGATAAAATAGTTTATCTTTGCATGATTGGAAGTCAATATGATTGAGTCCAACATTCGTAATTTGGAATTATGAATGAGAATAAGAAAAGGAAAAGAATAGGCGAACGTATTAGTGAACTTTCTAAATCGGGAAGTTTCCAAATTTAGAAAGTCCACTGAACTAGGGTTTCCACTTTTAGAAAGTTGGAAAATAAGAGGTGGCACTCGTAATGACGAGGAAATTATAATGACTCCGAAAATGTAATCGTTACAATTTTCCGATCATTGAAATAAGAGAAACGAGCGATTAAAGGAACTAACGAGCTTAAGCTGTTGGGCCCAGTCCAACTTAAGCCCGCTAGGGTTTTATGCAAGACACTATAAATACAAGATTTATAGGTCTTGCACAAACACAAGAAACCCTAACCCTAAAGCGGCCGACCCTCTCTCTCTCGCCCTCTCTCCCGCGCGGCCACCACCGCACCACCGTCGCCGCTCCGTCGCCGGAACCGGCCGTTCGTCGGCCGTTCCTTATTCGGTATTCTTTCTCCTTTCTTTTTCTTCCGTTTTATTCTAACTACTTCGTGTCTAGTGCCACGATTTAGTAGATCGAAGTATACGAGGTGAAATCCGAGAGGAGGAAGACCGTAGATCGAAGAATCGAGGAGCAACGCACGAGCCGAAGCCGCACGCTGCCCCACGCGCCGCCCCGGAAGACCGCGCGTGTTCTACACGCGCCGCCGTGAGCTGCCACACCGCCGCTGCTGCTGCTCCATTGCTGCCCCGATTCTACGGATTGGTTTCCGTAGTAATCACGACGTATTGATCGCCCCTACCTCACGCGTCAAGAGGTAAATATACGAAACCCTAGTTTCGTTTAGGGTTTAGTTTAAACTATGATTTCATGCTTGTGTTTGTATGATTTTATGTGATTATGTGTAATCGGTTTTAAATCATTGAAAGCATGTTATTTGGTTTAAATTGCGAGCATGTTAATTGATTTAAGTACGGTTAAAGTTATTAGCATGTATGTTGTTTTATTTTCGCTGGAAGCGCAAAGGTACGCAATTAATTGTATTTAATTTATCGGGCATGTTCTTATGTGTTTTTAAAGTCGTTTAAATCGCATAAATTTTTGTTTTCCGCTGCGTATGCGTGCCCGAAACCCAACAGTTCAGGCTGATGAATATTGTTTAGGCTGATGAATATTGTTTAGCGGCGGTTATTCTCGGCGGAGCTGTTCTTGATTATTCAACAACAGCAGTTGTTCAGGCTGATGATTATGGTTTTGCGCCAATTGTTGTTGACGGATCTGTTCTTGATTATTCCACGACGCCAATTATGCAGGCTGACGAATATGTTTTGGCGGTAGTTGTTGTTGCCGGCGCCGTTCCTGATTATTCCACCGCAACAGCTGTTGTCGTTAAGGCTGATGAATATGGTTTACCTGCGTTTGTTGTTGCCGGAGTTGTTCTTGATTTTTCCACGGCGGCAGTTGTTCAGGCTGACGAATATGGTTTTGCGGCAGATGTTGTTGCCGGAGCGGTTCCTGATTATTCCACCGCGGCAGTTGTTGTTGAGGCTGATGAATATAGTTTAGCGGCGGTTATTGTTGGCGGAGTTGTTCTTGATTATTCCACAACGACTGTTTTTCAGGCTGATGATTATGGTTTTGCGCCAGTTGTTGTTGCCGAATCTGTTCTTGATTATTCCACGGCGCCAATTATTCAGGCTGATGATTATGGTTTTGCGCCAGTTGTTGTTGCCGGATCAATTCTTGATTATTCCACAGCGTCAACTATTCAGGCTGATGAATATGGTTTTGCGGCAGTTATTGTTGCCGGCGTTGTTCGTGATTATTCCGCCGCAGCAGTTGTTGTCGTTAAGGCTGATGAGTATGGTTTATCGGCGTTTGTTGTTGCCGGAGCTGTTCTTGATTTTTCCACGGCGGCAGTTGTTCAGGCTGTTGAATATGGTTTTGCGGAAGTTGTTGTTGCCGGAGCTGTTCTTGATT
>NW_012194461.1:490932-528954 GCF_000504015.1 Erythranthe guttata
TGCTGGAGATGTTCTTGATTTTTCCCGGCGGCAGTTGTTCAGGCTGACGAATATGGTTTTGCGGCAGTTGTTGTTGCCGGAGTAGTTCTTGATTATTCCACGGCAGCAGTTGTTCTGGCTGATGAATATGGTTTTGCGGCAGATGTTGTTGCCGGAGCGGTTCCTGATTATTCCACCGCGGCAGTTGTAATTGAGGCTGATGAATATGGTTTAGCGGCGGATTATTGTTGGCGGAGCTGATCTTGATTATTCCACAACGACAGTTGTTCAGGCTGATGATTATGGTTTTGCGCCAGTTGTTGTTGCCGGATCAATTCTTGATTATTCTACAGCGCCAACTATTGGGGGGGATGAATATGGTTTTGCGGCAGTTGTTGTTGCCGGCGTTGTTCCTGATTATTCCGCCACAGCATTTCTTGTCGTTAAGGCTGATGAATATGGTTTATCGGCGTTTGTTGTTGCCGGAGTTGTTCTTGATTTTTCCACGGCGGCAGTTGTTCAGGCTGTTGAATATGGTTTTGCGGCAGTTGTTGTTGCTGGAGCTGTTCTTGATTATTCCACGGCAGCAGTTGTTCTGGCTGATGAATATGGTTTTGCGGCAGATGTTTTTGCCGGAGCGGTTCCTGATTATTCAACCGCGGCAGTTGTTGTTGAGGCCGATGAATGTGGTTTAGCGGCGGTTATTTTCGGCGGACCTGTTCTTGATTATTCCACAACGGCAGTTGTTCAGGCTGATGATTATGGTTTTGCGCTAGTTGTTGTTGCCGGATCTAGTCTTGATTATTCCACGGCGCCAAATATTCAGGCTGATGAATATGGTTTTGCGGCAGTTGTTGTTGCCGGCGCTGTTCCTGATTATTCCACCGCGACAGCTATTGTCGTTAAGGCTGATGAATATGGTTTACCGACGTTTGTTGTTGGCGGAGCTATTCTTGATTTTTCCACGGGGGCAGTAGTTCAGGCTGATGAATATGGTTTTGCGGCAGTTGTTGTTGCCGGAGCTGTTCTTGATTATTCCACGGTAGCAGCTGTTCTGGCTGATGAATATGGTTTTGCGGAAGATGTTGTTGCCGGAGCGGTTCTTGATTATTCCACCGCGGCAGTTGTTGTTGAGGCTGATGAATATGGTTTAGCGGTTGTTATTGTTGGTGGAGCTGTTCTTGATTATTCCACAACGGCAGTTGTTCAGGCTAATGATTATGGTTTTGCGCTAGTTGTTGTTGCCGGATCTGTTCTTGATTATTCCACGACGCCAAATATTCAGGCTGATGAATATTATT
Source organism: Erythranthe guttata (assembly GCF_000504015.1). The sequence goes on from NW_012194461.1 coordinate 492,213, forward strand.
TTGCGGCAGTTGTTGTTGCCGGCGTTGTTCCTGATTATTCCACCGCGACAGCTGTTGTCGTTAAGGCTGATGAATATGGTTTACTGGCGTTTGTTGTTGCCGGAGCTGTTCTTGATTTTTCCACGGCGGCAGTTGTTCTAGCTGATGAATATGGTTTTGCGGCAGATGTTGTTGCTGGAGCAGTTCCTGATTATTCCACCGCGGCAGTTGTTCTTGAGGCTGATGAATATGGTTTAGCGGCGGTTATTTTTGGCGGAGCTGTTCTTTATTATTCCACAACGGCAGTTGTTCAGGCTGATGATTATGGGTTTTGCGTTAGATGTTGTTGCCGGATCTGTTCTTGATTATTCCACGGCGCCAAATATTCAGGCTGATGAATATGGTTTTGCGGCAGTTGTTGTTGCCGGCGCTGTTCCTGATTATTCCACCGCGGCAGCTGTTGTCGTTAAGGCTGATGAATATGGTTTACCGGCGTTTGTTGTTGCCGGAGCTGTTCTTGATATTTCCACGGCGGCAGTTGTTCAGGCTGATGAATATAGTTTTGCGGCAGTTGTTGTTGCCGGAGCTGTTCTTGATTATTCCACGGCAGCAGTTGTTTTGGCTGATGATTATGGTTTTGCGGCAGATGTTTTTGCCGGAGCGGTTCATTATTATTCCACCGCGGCAGTTGTTGTTGAGGTCGATGAATATGGTTTAGCGGCGGTTATTTTCGGCGGAGCTGTTCTTGATTATTCCACAACGGCAGTTGTTCAGGCTGATGATTATGGTTTTGCGCTAGTTGTTGTTGCCGGATCTGTTCTTGATTATTCCACGGCGCCAAATATTCAGGTTGATGAATATGATTTTGCGGCAGTTGTTGTTGCCGGCGTTGTTCCTGATTATTCCACCGCGGCAGCTGTTGTCGTTAAGGCTGATGAATATGGTTTACCGGCGTTTGTTGTTGCCGGAGTTGTTCTTGATTTTTCCACGGCGACAGTTGTTCAGGCTGATGAATATGGTTTTGCGGCAGTTGTTGTTGCCGGAGCTGTTCTTGATTATTCCACGGCAGCAGTTGTTTTGGCTGATGATTATGGTTTTGCGGCAGATGTTGTTGCCGGAGCGGTTCCTGATTATTCCACCGCGGCAGTAAATATATACAGCGTGTAAATGTTAGTCGTAGATGGCAAAAAAATAATTATTTGGTTAATTAAATCAACCAATTAAATTATGACTAAATTAATTATGACTGGTCTTCCAAAACAAGTCATGGAGATAAATATCAATTGACTATTGGCCAATAGGATTGTTTTTTCTCTTTAAGGTGATAAGAGATAAATATCAAATTAATAGATGCCAATCAAATAATGTCACGTCATCAAAGATGGTTATCAAGGACTCTTGTTCTACCACTATAAATAAGTATCATCCCTACACAATTCAAGATACAACTCAAGAAGGAGAAAATCGTAGGAGAAAATTCTCTCTACAACATCTCAAGTGTTTTTCATCAAATCGATGGCGTTCTTCAACAAATCAAGATCGAAGGAAGATGGAAGGGCCAAATCCATCAAGAACTCCAAGATCTTCAAGTCAAAGCTAGAAGAACTCCACGATCTTCAAGTCAAAGCTCGTCAAAGTTCAGTGTTCGATCCGAGATTCAAGTTGCAAGACCATCGAAAAACGTTTTTCAAGTTCAAAATAAAATCCGGAGAAGATCAAGTCAAACAACCCGACTCCGAATTTCAAAGTCAACCATATATTGTTCTTGAGAGAAGAACCAGAGGATTAATTAGAGTTTGTAACCCACATATTTATTTTGATTCAATAAATTATCTTTGTGCAAGTATTTTCTTGTTTGTTAAATTCGCAAATAAGAATTTGTTGCTGCAGTCGTTTTGTAAAATATAATTCGTACATAGTTGGAAAATGTACGAGATTTTCCAAATAAATCAAAGAAAATTCCAAACCGATTAATCGATGGGAAGACAGGTAGTAAGAGAAGCACTTGAATTTCATAAAATCGGCTACATCAAGTGTAAAATTCTCATGTATACTTACTACTGAACAATATCAGTGATCACTATCTTTATAACATATCATATATCATGTGACCGAAACACAAAGATAAATAAATGTGATCCTCTATCTTTGTCAAAGGAGATGATCTCTTATTTTTCAAATATATTCGCACTTTTATAGATTTTATTTTAGGAGACATTATTCTAAACTCCTAATTTTAAAGGGTTATATCCACGAATCCCTAGCAAACCGTTTGATCCAAAAAGTCCGTAAGTCACGATAATCAATTTTTCATGCTAAAGTTTCAATTAGTCAAAAACAATTTGTTGGATTAAAAAACATTTTATTAAGGGTAAATAGCATTAAACCACCAAAACGTTGCCCCTTTTTTGCGGATTACGATCTCAACGAAAAAAGTTGCATGATCACATCCAAACTCATTATTTGTGCCACGTTGCGTATATTCAGGCCATTTTGGCTGGGATTCACACCATATGCATTGCACATGGCTATTTGAAGGTCTTAATTTGTCGTTTTACATGAAAATCCTCAGACCCCTTAATTAATCGTTGAAGCTTCATGTGTTGACTTATTTTTTCTTCTTTCCCTCCATTTCTTCTCTTATTCTTCATCATTTTCCCTCCATTTCATATGTTCTTCATCTTCCTTTTACCTCCATTTATTCTCCTTTTCTTCTTCAATTTCCCTCTATTTCTTCTCTTCTTCTTTATTCTCCCATAAGTAGTTTGTGAAAGAAATTCAAGCAAGAACAAAAATAATTTGAATTCTTATGCGCAAGTTACACATAGAAATTGAGGAACCCTAGACCAGATATGATTTCATGCGTCTAGGTAGGGGTGGGCATTCAGGTCGGTTTATTCGAGTATGACCCGACTCGGTCGGCTTTACCCGACCGGATCGGGTAATTTTCAAGTCTACCAGGTTTTGCCGGGTTCGGGTACCTGGTGTTCTTAAACCGGGTCGGGTCCGGGTTTTAGAATCTCTAATCGGGTACCCGATCAGGTACCCGGCTAAAAGAAGAAAAAAAAATACTAAACTACATAGTCCACTTTCACCTAAGCTAAACCCAAACCCAATTTTCAAATCATTTAATGTTATGTCATCTATACATTCTTTTTATCTATTTATTATTGGGTTCTATCTAATATATTTCATTTTCATTTTGAGCTTCCAATTCTTGTTTTTATATTGCAACAATTTCCTTAGTGGTTCAAGTTTTTATATTGGCACCTATTTTTTTTATTATTTTTTATACTAAATAAATGGCTTTGTAATAGGTAGTAGTTCGAATATCAACATTATTATTGAATATTGGTGCAAAAAGAAAGACAAGAAAAAATAAGAAAATAAGGAAAGAAGAAACCAGAACTCGACCGGAAATAACCGGGTACCCGGTTATTTCGGGTCGAGTTCGGGTAATAATTTCTATGTGAAAAACCCGAACAACCCTACAAAAATAACCCGAATAATCTGACCCGATCTGAATGCCCACCCCTACGTCTGGGTGTTGCCATTTGTGTTGTCTTCCTTTTATAATTTCCTTTTTTCACTTCCGAATTGCTTTGGACTTTTATTTTTTTATTTTCTGCTTGAATTGGGAAAGTTATCAGTAGAATTTTGTTAGATTGCAATGAAGTTCGTCTATTATCATCTTTGTTTGACCACTAGATTTTTTAGAGGATTTAATCCGTTGCTTCTATTTTATTCAATAAAGAGAAGAAATACAAGAAAGAGTGTTGTGGCAAACGGAAAGAGGAGTGTAGCAAACGGAGGAAGCCATTGATATGTTACTGTGATTGAGCAGTCCAACCAGGATTCATATTCCCTTCAACTCATCCATTTTTCTCATCCAAAAACTTCCGATTTCAAACCAAATTTCTCTAGCCTATCAATTAAGTAACCCTTTTCCACGAAATTTGCCACCAAAAGATTCACCTTCACCAAATCATCCATAGAAGCACTCAAAGCACACGTCATAGAGAATTCCCCCAACATATTATCTAACCATCTAGAATCGAGGTTGTCACGGTGTTTGGGATAATCGTCGGCGATTATGTGAAAAGGCTGATAGGGGGAGAAGGGATTCAAGTAGGATAAGGAGATGGCCTCGTTTTAAGAAAAGGAGGAGGAAGAAGAAGAGAGAATGCGGAGGAATAAAGGAGAGAAGAGAGAAATTGAGGGAAATAAAAAAAAAGAGAAATTATGGGTTGTGATTTTAAAGAGACAAAAAAGTCGTTCCAAATCGCATGTGCAACGCACATGTGCTCATTTCCAGCCATTTTGGCCTAAAAATTGAGAAAAAACGTGCAATGTGGCACAACTTATTGAATTCAGGTGGATCGGATTTTTTTTTCTTGAGGTGGTAATCTGTAAAAACAGAGAAAAGCAATTTAATGCTATTTATCCTTTTATTAACTACAATCTTAGGTTTCAAATTCCTAATAAAAAAAATTCGCAAATGAAGACTATCCTAATTAGTAATTAATATTTGTGTAAATAATTTTATGGTCTTTCGGATCGATCGAAATTACTTTTTAGACATAAAGAATTATCAATGATTTTTTTCCATTAATACTATAAATGAAAGTAGTTGTTAAATCAATTAAATAGAATAACTGTTATTAAGTGTGTATTTCGAAATGGAGAAATTTGGACAAAGTTTGGAAACAAAGAAAAAGCTGAGGTAAGGACTACGTTCTTTCTCCTTAAGACAAATTTGCTCCGTAGTAGATCCTCGGTATTCCTTTTAGCAGACTGACGAACGTTTTATTAGACCCACCTTTTCCACCAGGTTTTGACAAATGTACCACTGCTTTCACCATGTGTCGACAATTTTCGTTTTAACTTTGAAAACATATTGTTACTAATAATATAGTCATAATATACTCAACCGCTGCATAAATATATTGAAATGCCATGTGGGCAACATATGTAATTCGTAATTGAGAATACATATGTATATATATATACAGACATTGGGTATGATTGGTGAATTATTTCTACTATTTGGAAGCCGCTGACGTTTCTTGTCTAGTGAGGGAATTGGAAAAACTTGCACTTGGTACTGTTAAATGTAACCGCGAAAATAGTTATTGTATTGTATAGTAAACATTTTCATATTTGCAATAAATTAAAAAAAAATACTAGTTAACTTATCGTCAGTTTTTTTGAGTTGTCCTCTTATTTTGAATGTATCGCCTCATCAATTGTGAAATTTTTGCATCAAATACATCGTGTAAAGGTTAAATTAAAAAAAAAATATTGTAACCATTTAACAAGTTAAATAGGCTATATTATAAATGATACCATAATATTGTATAAATCATATAAGTCTTGTAATAAGTATATTTGTAGCATTGTACATATATTCTTTTTTTTTTCTTTCTTTGAGGCAACATATATTCTTTATTATTGCTACTATCATTTATTTATAACTAACCATTAGATATATTCGTTGGAACACATCTCATTGGGGTTGAAGGAATATTCAAGTGCGTAAACCACCATTGTAATCGTTCACGCTTGGGGAATGTCCATCATTGTTATGATTCTACGTAAATAAAATTAAGAAAAAAAGTATAATGAATAAATAAATAACATAATGCAAACGTGGTTAATGTATAGACCTCATTCAATTCATAATATCCCCTCATTCAATTCAGAATATTCCATAAAGTAAGCAATGATGGAATCATCAACACAAACTTTTTAAAGCGGTACCTTGAATGAGCAGGGTTGTCTACATTTTTATCAAATTACACAACCATGCATATGTTTTTATTGAAAAACAAAAATCAAATTATGGGAAATGAGTTCAAAATATGTACGTATGAACATAAAAAAAATCATGACTTTTACCCTCTCCGACATACGCTGAACTAATGCCTCAACAAAAAGATCCAACTACATTCACCTTCTCGACCGAATACTATCAACGATGCAACATTAGTGTCATCCATGACAATAAACTCAAGTTTGTACCTGTAAGCAATAATACAAAATATTAGCATAGTAATAATAAGATATAAAGATTTCGGAATACATGAAAATAGTTATTAAAACACCGGATAATAAAAAAACACACAATTAATGTATTTAAATGAGAATATTAATAAATAAAAAATTGCATTTTGTTATGCAATAAAGAATACCTCCGGTGAGTACATGGAGTAATCGTTGATTGCAATAAATGAATTGCAAAATAAAATATGCAATAACTACAATATCTTCGAATCTTGTTCAACAGATCTCTTACACTTGGTATTCGGACAACTATAATGCCACCACTTTGATTTTTTCACCAATCTTATAATGGTTGACAATACAGTGCATGTGCCAACCTACATGATATATAGTATTTTATATAATATAATGGAATCAATGGATGTATATGGTATAGATCGATATGGTCTATAATATTAATTGTTTATTACTAAGATGGATTAGTTATCGTTGCACAACACATCCCATTTATTGAATATGTAGATGTCTACTCAAGTCGATCTCATCAAAAACATATTGGCTAAGGAAAATAAATTCTGGAATCTAAAGGTCCGTGTTATGCATTTGTGGAAACATCCAAGTTTTTACATTGAGTGTTGTCATGGGAACAAAGGGCACAAACGGTGTCACAACAGACACGGTTTGTAGAGTGATTTTTCTTTCATTGTCCATTCTACTGATGTTCAGCTTGTTTTCAAAATTCTGCAGATTTCCGATCAGATCTTCAAGTTTCAATGAGTTCACATCACTTGCTTGTTCTATATAGCAGTGACCTTGTATGCGAACCGGTCTAGCATAGATCTTAGCACTTTACGAACAAGTTTTACTTCAGTGTAGGTTTCACCAAGGCCATGGGCTTTATTTGAGATGTTGTATATTTTGAAGTTGAAATATCTCATGGATTCACTTTGTTCTATCCGAAGATCCTCGAAACGAATAGCAAGCTTTTGAAGTTTTGATAATCTGACAGAGGTAGTCTCCTCATAGGTTGTTTGAAATTTTTCCCATGCTTCTTAGGTACACTCACATGCTGAGATTATCTTGAATTGATTGAAGTGAATTCCGTTGAATATAGCATTGAAAGCTTTGGAATTCATGTTTGCAACAATCTGCTTAGCTTTGTTCCAGTGTCTTTCATGCTTCTGAGTTTCTATTCTTTGTAGATTTATATGCCTATAAAAATCTTGTAATTCTAAGTTGTACAAGGTTTACTTGTTGAGACAAAATTATGTTGGTACTATTATTCTTGTGCTGTAACAATATTTAACTACTTAGATGATAGATAAGAGAACACAAAAATTTAATGTGGTTCAGACAAAAATGTGTCCTATATCCACGAGGACCTGCAAACACAATTTCACTAGTTCAGATTTATAGTGTGCGTTAATGGGACTTAATAAAGATACTAAACACTCCCTCTTTAAACTTTTGGTCGTTCTCGTACACACCTTGAACTTTTGTATTTCTTTACAGCAACTCCTCTTCACGTGCGTTGAGTTCCTTTCAAGCCCGAACCCCCTTCTGAAATGCGGATGACTTCCTTAGAGATCTATACAACAACTATGTATATGTTGGCACACAACAATGAGGGAATAGTCCTGCTCCACAGACTCCCTCAACAGTTTTTCAACGGTTTGAAGTATGATTCTTCCAAATAACGGCGCAGGGTTATTCACGGATTTGTAAGGCTTATGTAGCCACGAAGTACCCTTAAAACCTAACTCGAACCTAGAGATATCGTCTAACTAGGTAACAAAACCCTAGACGATTTCTACTTCTATCCTAAATAAGAATCAAAGAACCCTAGATAGAATAAAGTACATGGAAATAAATCTAAAAGTCCTAATAAGAATTATACAACAATAGGACTCTATGTAAGTTTCAATAATAAACATGGAATAAAATCTTTTGTCAATCTTTATTCCAAGTGTGGCGGATTTCTTTATTCCTTGAACTCGAAATCTGGCCCCAACAAAGTCCCTTGTCATGGGCTTATATCCAATACGCCTATCTATTATTTTCGGTCATTTTTTGTATGAGAGATATATTTTTTCAAATGAAAAGCCGAAAATGTGTAGTGGACATAAGTTGTACGATTTAATAAAGGGGCATGCTAAATCCCACACTAAAATTTACTAAATCCCACACATAAATTAAAAAAAAAATATCTCTACTTATATTCTCTCTAACTTTTTTCTATGGTGATTTTTTCCAAGTCACTCAAAATTCGTTGAATCTTTCATGTGAATAATCATAAAAAGTGAGTTTAAGTTTATTTAATCTTTTTCAATTTCATTATGCCTTTTTAATTATTTAAATTCATATCAATTCGAATTTTTTTCTCAAATTCCAACTTTATTTTAGTTTGAATACGTGAAGATTTTTCTCAAATTCGAACTTGGAATGATATGGACGTTTTTACTGTGTGATTTTATGAAAAAAGTTAGGAAAAAAGAAGAAGGGTAGGGAAGGAGAAGATGAGATTTTAAAAAGAAAAAAGATTTCAATTGTGTGTATGAGTTGGTAAAATTGGTGTGGGATTATAAATGACTTTGTTTTCTTTTACTTTTCTCCTAAGTGAAATTTCCTAAGTGAAATTTTAGAAGAAACAATTGTGATTTGTGACCATCAAAGAATGTTTCAAAAATGTCTTTGAACTGTTGGAATTATTCATTGATAACTTAATATATAGACATTGTAAAATGTGTGTTAAATTCATAAAATGACATCATAAATGGTCATATTGTTATAATAAATTGCCAGTGGTGTTTTTGTAGTATTTACTTTTGTTCGAAATTAGGGGTAACGTTAAAAACCAGTTAATGTTTTTGGGGTATGCAAATAAACTCACCCCTTCAACATATATTATTAAATTAAATGATAATCCTATTTTTATGAAAAAATTATCGCCACCTTTTCAAGACACCCGATTCATGATTCCACGGTAATTTACTGTTTTTACCGGGGCCAACAAATAATTTGGAAAAAAAATTAAAAAGAAAAGTTAACGCAGCCGGTCAGCGGCGGTAGTGGAAAAAAAGGTTAAAAAAATGTCAACGTCGTGGACGGCGGTTGACCGACAGTGAACAGCGGCGATTGACCGGCAGTCAACGGCGGCGCGACGGTCAAAATTGGACTTAAAATTGGGTTAGAAGTTATAGTTAAATAATTTGTGAAATTGAGATTAAATAGATGAAAATATATTAAAAAATGAGAGGGTATTTTAATCCTTAATTCTTTACACACCTTTTGAACATTATCTGGATTTTTTTTTAACTGAAGTGGATTTAAATTGAAATAAGTTGCCTATCACATACTTATTTGTAATTACCCCATAATTTTAACTAACATTGTTTGGCAAAACACCTATGGAAATAAGAAAAATTGAAATGAGAAAAGCAAACACGATATTATATTTCTATGGAATGATACATCATTGTCAATTTTGGCATTTTGTTTTCTACCCAAAGAATGGTCCAACTTTTCAATTTTGGCATTTTGGGGACTTAGTAAAATTCCAAATATGCTTAATTTTCATGCGTAGACTTGGTGGACTTAGCTTGAAGCACCCACACCCACGCACACACAAATATATATATATATATATATATATATATATATATATACACACACACACACACACACACACACACACACACGAAATCGCGTAAGCGTATCAACGCAAACGGTATGGCAAATTCAATCATAATAACCCTTTATTTGTTGGCATTCTCTTGTTTTGCCTTGTACACTCCAGCATCCTCCAGCAGTAATCAAACAGATTTGCTTTCGTTGCTTGCCTTGAAAGAAGCCTTGAATGTCGATCCAAACGGAGCTCTAAACTCATGGAATCGAACTACAAACTTTTGCACGTGGGACGGAGTCACATGCGGTCGGAGGCACCCGAATAGAGTTATTGCCATACACTTGTATTCTCAAAGCTTGATGGGATCACTTTCACCTCATATAGGTAATCTTTCATTCCTTAGAAAAATCAATCTCGGAAATAATATCTTCAATAGCCGAATTCCCCAAGAAATCGGTCTTTTAAGAAGACTTGAGTATATAGAATTTAGCAACAATTCGTTCAAAGGAAGAATAGTGCCTGAAAATATTTCCCAATGGAGAAATCTAGTTTATCTTAACTTGATAAACAACAATCTCTCTGCACCTATACCTCCGGAAATCCAATTTTTGGAGAAACTAAGAGATCTAGGCTTGGGTAAGAACAAAATTTCTTAAAACCCTCATTTTTTTGGAAACCTAACATCTCTAAGAACCCTTTATTTAAGGTCTTGCGGCTTTGAAGGAGAAATTCCGAAGTCATTTTCCCATCTTTAAGGACTAAGTTATCTTAATTTGGGTGACAACAATCTCATAGGCACTATTCCTTTAGGTATGTTCAATGTATCAACTATCGAGCAATTTGAAGTTGATTTTAATGATATTCATGGAACCATACCCTCTACTATAGGCCTAACTCTCCCTAATCTGAAGCTTCTAGCCATGGGAAAAAATCAATTTAGTGGGCGTGTTCCGATCTCTCTGTCGAATGTTTCCTCCCTTGAATTATTGGCTTTGTCGGTTAATAATTTTAATGGGATAATACCAGGGTTTGGGGGACTTTCAAAGCTTGATTTTTTATATGCTGCAGAAACCTTGATTGAAGATGATATTAGTTTCATTTCATCATTAACAAATTGGACAAGCCTACGAGTTCTTGATTTAGGAGATAACCCTTTAATTACTGGTTCAATTCCGGAAACAATTGCGAATATGTCAACCCTTTTTGATAGACTAGGAATTTATGGTACTCAAATAGTTGGAAGGATTCCTACAGGCATCGGAAACCTTATTAATCTCATGCGCTTACAACTTTCTTACAACAATATTGAGGGTCCTATTCCTTTGAGCATCGGTAGACTATTTAATTTGCGCGTTCTTAACTTGGAAGATAATAGAATTACATGTGATGAACCGTCCGCATTTGGAAACTTGACTTTGTTGTACTCTCTATCCTTGCAAAGAAACAACTTCTCTGGAATTATTCCCACGAGTCTTGCTAATTGCACCAACATGCGAGAATTAGATCTTTCTCGAAACAACTTCATTGGCCCAATATCCCGAGAGATTCTTATTCCCACCAGTTATGTTTTCTTGAATTTGTCTTACAATGAACTCACGGGTTCGATTCCAGTTGAAGTTGGTTCATTGACAAAGGTGGAAGTCTTAGATTTTTCTAATAACAGATTGTCTGGACTTGTTCCAAACTCTTTAGGGACGTGCAATAGTTTGGAATGGCTACATTTGGAGGGTAATTTATTCGAAGGACAAATACCTCAGGGACTAAGTTCGTTGATGGGCTTGACAAATTTAGATCTTTCACGAAATAATTTGTCTGGAACAATCCCAATTTTCTTAAGTGAGTTACATCTCCAAAAATTGAACCTATCTTTCAATATGTTGAAAGGAAAACTGCCGATAACTGGAGTCTTTAAAAATAAGACTGCGATTTTGTTGGAAGGAAATAAAAAACTGTGTGGAGGAATTTTGGGTTAAATCTTCCTCCATGTTCTTCATCGTCAATTTCATCGAAGAATAACTTATCCACTCCTATAAAAGTAGTGATCCCAATAGTTGGAGTTGCAGCAATCTTGTGCCTCGTCATTATTCTTTACAAGAGAAGAACTATCAACACAAGTTTGTCTTCTCTACCATTATCTGCCGGAATACCCTTTTTAAGGCTTTCATATGCAGATCTCTTACACGCAACAAATTGATTTTCCGAGTATAATATTTTAGGTCGTGGGAGATTCGGATCTGTTTACAAAGGCATTATCGATAATGGCCACACATTTTTAGCCGTGGAAATTCTTAATCTTTTTGTAAAAAGAGTTTCATGGCGGAATGCAACGCACTGAGTGGCATAAGACACAAAAATGTTGTGAAAATGTTGAGTGTTTGCGAAAGTGTTGACTTCCAAGGAAACGATTTCAAAGCATTGATTTACGAATTTAAGGCTAATGGGAGTTTGGATAAATGGTTGCACTACAATAGGGAACAAGAGAAAGTTCAATCTGAAACCCAACTTAGGTATCTTGACATTAAACAGAGGCTCAACATTGCTATTGATATTGCTCAAGCAGTTGAATATCTCCATTGTGGTACTAATTCAACAATTGTTCACGACGATTTGAAGCCATGTAACATTCTTTTGGATCAAGATATGACGGCTTGCGTTGGTGATTTTGGATTAGCAAAGATTATTTCAAGCATACTTTCACCGCAAGAAAGTAGTGGTACAATTGGAATAAGGGGTAGCATTGGCTATGTGCCTCCAGGTATAATTTTCATTGCATTATATAATCCACCAAATTTTATCTATTTAACTGATATCTTGTACGTATTTGTAGAATATGGCATGAGTAACACGATACGTATGAGGAGACTACCTGTGTCAGATTATCAAAACTTCAAATGCTTGCTATTCGTTTCGAGGATCTTCGGATAGAACAAAGTGAATCCATGAGAGATTTCAACTTCAAAATATGCAACATCTCAAATAAAGCCCATGGCCTTGGTGAAACCTACACTGAAGTAAAACTTGTTCGTAAAGTGCTAAGATCTATGCTAGACGGGTTCGCATACAAGGTCACTGCTATATAGAACAAGCAAGTGATGTGAACTCATTGAAACTTGAAGATCTGATCGGAAAACTGCAGAATTTTGAAAACAAGCTGAACATCAGTAGAATGGACAATGAAAGGAAAATCACTCTACAAACCGTGTCTGTTGTGACACCGTTTGTGCCCTCTGTTCCCATGACAACACTCGATGTAAAATCTTGGTTGTTTCCACATATGCATAACACAGACCTTTAGATTCACGAATTTATTTTCCTTAGCCAATATATTTTTGATGAGATCGACTTGAGTAGACATATACATATTCAATAAATGGGATGTGTTGTGCAATGATAATTAATCCATCTTAGTAATAAACAATTAATATTATAGACCATATCGATCTATACCATATACATCCATTGATTCCATTATATTATATAAAATACTATATATCATGTAGGTTGGCACATGCACTGTATTGTCAACCATTATAAGATTGGTGAAAAAATCAAAGTGGTGGCATTATGGTTGTCCGAATACCAAGTGTAAGAGATCTGTTGAACAAGATTCGAAGATATTGTAGTTATTGCATATTTTATTTTGCAATTCATTTATTGCAATCAACGATTAGTCCATGTACTCACCGGAGGTATTCTTTATTGCATAACAAAATGCAATTTTTTATTTATTAATATTCTCATTTAAATACATTAATTGTGTTTTTTTTATTATCCGGTGTTTTAATAACTATTTTCATGTATTCCGAAATCTTTATATCTTATTATTAGTATGCTAATATTTTGTATTATTGCTTACAGGTACAAACTTGAGTTTATTGTCATGGATGACACTAATGTTGCATCATTGATAGTATTCGGTCGAGAAGGTGAATGAAGTTGGATCTTTTTGTTGAGGCATTAGTTCAGCGTATGTCGGAGAGGGTAAAAGTCATGATTTTTTTTTATGTTCATACGTACATATTTTGAACTCATTTCCCATAATTTGATTTTTGTTTTTCAATAGAAACATATGCATGGTTGTGAGATAAAAATGTAGACAACCCTGCTCATTCAAGGTATCGCTTTAAAAAGTTTGTGTTGATGATTCTATCATTGCTTACTTTATGGAATATTCTGAATTGAATGAGGAGATATTATGAATTGAATGATGTCTATACATTAACCACGTTTGCATAATGTTATTTATTTATTCATTATACTTTTTTTCTTAATTTTATTACGTAGAATCATAACAATGATGGACATTCCCCAAGCGTGAAAGATTACAATGGTGGTTTACGCACTTGAATATTCCTTCAACCCCAATGAGATGTGTTCCAACGAATATATGTAATGGTTAGTTATAAATAAATGATAGTAGCAATAATAAAGAATATATGTTGCCTCAAAGAAAGAAAAAAAAGGAATAATGTACAATGCTACAAATATACTTATTGCAAGACTTATATGATTTATACAATATTATGGTATCATTTATAATATAGCCTATTCAACTTGTTAAATGGTTACAGTATTTTTTTTTAATTTAGCCTTTACACGATGTATTTGATGCAAAATTTCACAATTGATGAGGCCATAATACATTAAAAATAAGAGGACAACTCAAAAAAACTGACGATAAGTTAACCAGTATTTTTTTTAATTCATTGGAAATATGCAAATGTTTACTATACAATACAATAACTAGTATATTTTCAATTTTGGCATTTTGGCGACTTGGTAAAATTCCAAATATGCTTAATTTTAATGCGTAGACTTGGTGGACTTAGCTTGAAGCACCCACACCCACGCACACACAAATATATATATATATATATATATATATATATATAACACTGTAAAATGATTATAATAATTGTATAACTAATGTTTAATAAATTATTAATTGTCATCTACAGTATTATTAATATTAAAAATCTCCACTAATAACAAATGCATATATATTTAATTTTGAAAAATATAAAAAATTACGATTTAATTTAAAAGAAAGATTGAATTTTGATTTTTTTTATTTTTAAAATTTTCTCAATTATTACTTTCACATATAAATACTCCTAATCCAATCATCACAACTTTCATTTTATTTAGCTCATATCTCAAGGTCTTAATCGTTTATTTTTTTCTAAAATGTTTTAGTGTTTAAATTAAGTTTTTTTTCTTGTAATTATTTGAAAAAAAAACAAAAAATTAAAAAAAAAAAAGAAAAAAAAAGGAAAACCGGTTGGACCCGGACCCGGACCCGCCTCCCCATGGGACGGTTTCTGGTCCCCTAAAATTCGGACCGGACCCGGCGGGTCCGACCTGACCCGCCCCGTGGCCATGTCTATTGGGATCTATATATGGGGGTAAAGAGTCGTTGTATGTTTATAATTATGTGGAGAGCTGACGCAGAACAGAAGCACGGTAAAAAATTAATTTCTACGAATTAATCTATAGAACAAACGAATTCCGGAATCCACCAGAAAGTTGAGAAAAGAACTCTCGATTTTATTGATAAGGAAAAAAAAAAGTTAACGTACTTGAAAATAAACCTACTGGATCTATATATAATGCGTAAAGCAAGAAATCCTAATTAAACTAGAAAATAGAAAATTACGATAAAATAGAACTCAAAATATACTAGGACTCTAACTATAGGAAATTGAAAATAACTGAATATTAAACCTGCTAGGACTCTAATCCTAAACCTGCTAGGACTCTAATCCTGATGGATTACTTGTCCCTTATCAATCCCCTCTTCTTTGAAAGAACTCGACTCCGAGTTTATATCTCGATAGAGTGGATCATTCTCACGATACTCATATAAGTCAGCAACGTTAAAAGTTTTTGAAATACCCATGGTTGATGGAAGATCAACCACATATGCATTGTCATTGATCTTATGCAAAATTTTGAAAGGACCATACTTCTTCGGTTTCAATTTGCTGTAAGTGCCTGCCGGAAACCGCTCCTTCCTAAGAAACACCATGATAGAGTCACCAACCTCAAAAACCTTCAAACGACGATGCTTATCTGCAGCCGCCTTGTATTTGGCATTCCTTTGATCGAGTCTTTCCTTAACCTCGACTTGAATGTCATGAACCTCATTAGCCAATCGTTCTACCGCAACACTAGCCCGATGCTCTTTAGGTAGACGTATTAAATCCACCGCATGCTTCGGAACAGCCCTATACACCAAACAAAAAGGAGACACACCTGTTGCAGTATGCACGGCACTGTTGTAAGCGAACTCAGCTTGAGGTAAAGCATGATCCCATTGTTTAGGTCGATCCCCACAAATACATCGAATTAAATTCCCTAGTGTTCGGTTAGTCACCTCTGTCTGCCCATCGGTTTGGGGATGCGCCGTGGTACTTCGATTCAGCGAAGTATCGAACATCTTCCATAGTACGATCCAAAAAAAACTCAAAAATTTAGCATCCCGATCAGAAGTGATAGTCTTCGGAACGCCATGCAAACGAACAATTTCCCGGAAAAACAACCTTGCAATGTGCGAAGCGTCCGATGTCTTTCGATAGGGTATAAAGTGAGCCATCTTGGAAAACCGGTCAACCACCACAAAAACCGAATCAACTCCACGTGGTGTCCGAGGCAACCCCAACACGAAATCCATAGATAGGTCCTCCCAAATACCACTAGGAACAGGAAGAGGAGTGTATAGCCCGGTGTTCTGCGATTTGCCTTTAGACACTTGACAAACATAGCACTTTGCCACCACCTTTCCCACGTCTTTCTTCAGTTGAGGCCAATAAAATCGTTCTTCTACACTGCAGATTGTCTTATCACGTCCCAAATGACCACCTAGTCCTCCGGCGTGTAAATCAATAATCAACTTCTCGCGAAGAGAAGCTCTTGGAATGCACAATTGGTTACCCCGAAATAAAAATCCTTCGCTGATGTAAAAATCATCAAGGGTTTGTGTTGCAACACATTCACTCCAGATTTGGCCAAAATCCTCATCACCTTCATATAATTCCTTCAAACAGTCTAAGCCAACCACCTCTTCGCTTAGAGTTCTAAGTAGAGTTGCCCTGCGACTTAAAGCATCCGCGACACGATTCGTAGCCCCACTTTTATGCTTAATTACGAACGGGAATTTTTGCAAGAAATTCGTCCACCTCACGTGCATATTATCCACATTTTTTTGGCTGTTCAAAAACTTCAAGGCCTGATGATCTGTATATAACACAAACTCCCGTTGAATTAGGTAATGTTCCCACTGCTTCAAGGCTCGAACCACTGCGTAAAACTCTTGATCGTAAGTGCTCCACTTCTTACGGGCATCGCTCAACTTCTCGCTGAAGAATGCAATAGGCCTTCCCTCTTGGGATAAGACCGCCCCAATGCCAACTCCACTTGCATCACATTCTACCTCGAACACTTTAGCAAAGCTAGGCAACGCAAGCACTGGTGTAGTACTCAGCTTTTCTTTGATCACTGCAAAGCTATGGTCCGCCTCTTCGCCACAATGGAATTTCCTTTCTTCATGCACTCCGTAATAGGCGCCATTATTGTACTGAAATTTTGAATAAATCGGCGATAGAAAGTAGCGAGTCCATGAAAACTACGAACATCTGAAATGGTTTTAGGCGTTGGCCATTCCCTTATAGCCCTTACCTTCTCAGTATCAACTTGAATTCCATCCGCACCAACTACAAACCCCAAGAAAACCAAACTTCTCGCCATGAAAGTGCACTTCTTCAAATTAATGAATAGTTTATTCTCCCGCAACACAAGTAATACTTGGCGAAGATGTTCCATATGCTCGGTTTCATGCTTACTATAAATCAATATATCGTCAAAATAAACCACCACGAACTTTCCAGCAAAAGGCCTTAATATCTGATGCATCACGCGCATAAAGGTGCTTGGTGCGTTTGATAGTCCGAATGGCATCACCAACCACTCGTACAACTCGTCCTTCGTTTTAAATGCTGTTTTCCACTCGTCCCCTGGTCGAATCCGAATTTGATGGTAACCGCTCCTTAAGTCAATTTTCGAGAATAGCTTAGCGCCCTCCAACATGTCCAACATATCATCAAGTCGCGGGATGGGAAAACGACATTTGACGGTAATCCTGTTGATTGCCCGACTATCAACACACATTCGCCAACTGCCATCCTTCTTCTTCACGAGTAGCACTGGAACTGCACACGGACTCATACTCTCTCTAATAAATCCCTTCTGCAACAATTCTTCTATTTTCTCCCGCAAGACCTCAGATTCTTGAGGACTCATTCGATGATGGGGAAGGTTTGGTAAGCTAGCGCCAGGCACGAGATCAATGTGATGCTGAATATTTCTCATTGGTGGAAGACAATTGGGTAGTTCATCAGACAATAGTTCGCTAAATTCAGCGATTAGTGGCTGCACCAACTCAGGAGTCACCAGTTTTGATCCGTGGTCACTCTGCTCATTTTGAACCCCTAATAGCTTGAAGCTCATCATATACCACTCTTCGGTCGACTTCATCTCATCCACGAACTCTCCTTCTGACTGAGAGATTGAAAATACTGGTCTATCGACTACCTTTGTCTCCCGAACGGGATCGTTCGATGGAAGCATGATAATTTTTCGACCTCCCCATTGAAACATGCACGAGTTGTCGCGACCCCTATAAGTAACGTCCACATCATATTGCCACGGCCTCCCCAATAAGACGTGGCTAGCATCCATATCAATAACATCACAGAGCACCTCGCTGGAATAGTGTTTCCCGATGGAGAGGGGCACTCGGCAATGTTCAGTTACCTTAGCCGTCGGTCCCTTCTTAACCCATCCAATCGAGTATGTCAATGGATGCTTCTCCACTGGTAATTTCAGATAACCCACCAACCGTTTAGCTACAAAGTTTTCGCAACTACCATTATCCACAATTAAATCACACACCTTCTTGTTAACGGAGCAGAACGGAATAGATTATTCCGCTGATTTAGTTGTTTCGCCGCACATAGAACACGTTGCACTACACAATTGACTCGATCCCCTTCTTCCTCAGCTAATTCTGCCCTCTCGTAATCTTCCTGATTGTCATCCTCAAGACTCTGCTCGAACTCACCATCTTCTTCCACGCCATCTACTATTCCAACCGGTTTGCGTTCTGGGCACACGTTAGATCGATGGCCAGGCTTGTGGCACCTATAGCAAAGATCTGTGGCTGGTCTAGCATATGGGTTGTTGTTGTTAGGTCGGTGTTGGGTTTGGTTGCTCGAACCGGCTGCGATGCCCAGCCTTGTCTGTACCCGTTGTGGTCGCGGTGGTGGGGTATTAGGAGTAAGATTTTGCCCTACCGAATTACCTTTGTCAACAGGTGGAGTATATTCTAGAGTGGATCTCCGATAATTACTCACGCTCTTCCGTTTCTCATATTCCTCTGCTCGCAACGCCATACTCTGAGCCTGATCAATGGTGTAAACTGCTTGCAGACCGATTCGATCACGTATATTGACCCTCAGCCCGTTCAAATATCGTGCCACTTGTTGGTTCTCAGACTCTCGCAGATTATTGAGATCTGCCAGACGCAAGAATTCAGCTGTGTATTCATGCACCGATCTACTACCTTGCGAACAATAGTGGTATAAATTGTACAGGTGTTACTCTAGTCGGATGGTAAAAACCGATCCTTCATTAACCGCTTCATCCGTCTCCAAGACTGTACAAGACCTTTTCCTTGCCGGGCTCGTGATCGTTGTAATTGCTCCCACCAAACGGCTGCCCCGCTTTTCAATTTATATGCGACCACCTTAACCATTCTTTCCGGCGGTGTCTCCATTACGTCGAATGCTCTCTCCACCTCGACAATCCAGTCCAAAAAGTCCTCGATGGAAAGATTCCCGTGGAAAGGGGGAATTTCCGCCGTTATCCGATAATTGTCTTGTCTCTGTCTGGGCTGATCTCCCTCTATTATCGCCAAATCATCTTCCTCTGACTCTTCGTCACTTTCATGTTGAAGACGAGGCTGATTTTGATTCTTAACACGTGCGCCTCAGGCCATCTCCCCAGCGCGGGCCAGGTTAGGCTCGCCCCTCCTGTTGTTGCTATTGAGGGCAAATCCCCCTAGCAAGTCCCGAAGTTGCCGCAACTCACCTCGAATCTCTACTCGAAATTCCTCTATAGCCTGTCGAGATTCTTCTCGAGCGAGCTCGACTGCTGCCTGAATGTTATCAACCTCGAGGCCATCACCATCGCGGTTGTCGTCTCCTTGTTTCGCACCTTTCGCCATCTAACCAGGAAAAACCTCGCTACTGATGCCAACTGACGCAGAACGGAAGCACGGTAAAACAATAATTTCTACGAATTAATCTATAGAACAAACGAATTCCGGAATCCACCAGAAAGTTGAGAAAAGAACTTTCGATTTTATTGATAAGGAAAAAAAAAGTTAACGTACTAGAAAATAAACCTACTGGATCTATATATAATGCGTAAAGCAAGAAATCCTAATTAAACTAGAAAATAGAAAATTACGATAAAATAGAACTCAAAATATACTAGGACTCTAACTATAGGAAATTGAAAATAACTGAATATTAAACCTGCTAGGACTCTAATCCTAAACCTGCTAGGACTTTAATCCTGATGGATTACTTGTCCCTTATCAAGAGCTTGCTTTTGCTTAAAGGACCAACTGAGACGGAGTCAATGGAGATGAGTTAGATCGCTCATGTGTAAGTAACTGAGAATGAAATCGAATTTGAATGGCATGGCAGGCAAGACTTTAATTTAATTTTATGTTATTTTTTCACTTAGATATCAGTTCATCTTGAATATGTTAAAATAATTTATTCTTATATCTAATTTGTTTCTTGGTTTTTTTTCACCCTTAATTAATATTTTGGTCTGTTGTTCGTTTAGCTGAGATATATATGTTCTTCAGCAAGTAAATTTATGTACATGTGCTTTAGTTTGAGATGTTCCAAGCAATGGTTTTTAATTTTCATCGGTGTTTTTAATTTGTCCGTTTCTATTCTTTGTGTCGCCATTCGGGTATGAGAAAGCTGAAAAGCCTCCTCAGAAGAGGTTTACTAGAACAATTTTGCCCTCTTCTTTTATATGGTTGTTTACACTGAATATCGTAATGAAGAAATAACTTGTTTTGCAATTTTAAGAATATAAGACAATAGTAAATGAAATTCCTATTTATTGAAGATATTAGTATTAATTGATACATTTCACTAACAACTTAAGTTTTTGGTTGAAGTGGTCATGTCCACAATACTTGTTCGTGTATTGCATTATAATTGCTTAGTTTTTTAGTGTCAGTTTGCGGCTTGGTTGATCAATTAATAAAACAAAATATCATAATCCCTTATACCTCACGGTCAAAATCTCAAAAAAATTTTAGAATGTTCTTCCCCAAATCAAAATCTCAGTATCTCTGGTTTTCTCGTTTTGCTCCATCGTCTCGCCGGGGTGGGGGTCTGAGGGCGGGGGCTAAAACACTAATTTGCGAATGTAAGTATTTCGGACAAAGATGCTTGCCCCAAGAATTGCTACATGCGGTGACTGTTGCGCCAGGAGTACTCTTCTTTTTTCAATATTATTAGTGATTTAATTTTTCGTTCTTTTATTTTATTTTTTAGTGGTTTCTTGCTCGCCGCTAGAATTGAGAATTTCAACAGTTACTCTGTTGTTCCCTTTATATATATATATATATATATATATATATATATATATATGTCACTTATTGCTAGAATTGAGAATTTTGATTTTTGATGTTCGATACAATTTGTCTCCTTAGACAACTCGCAAACTGTTAGCAAGAATCGAGGATCAAGCAGGTCAAAAGCAAACATGCCTATATATATATATATATATATATATATATATATATATATATATATATATATATGTCACTTATTGCTAGAATTGAGAATTTTGATTTTTGATGTTCGATACAATTTGTCTCCTTAGACAACTCGCAAACTGTTAGCAAGAATCGAGGATCAAGCAGGTCAAAAGCAAACATGCCTTGACAATTTGTTGGGGTGATTCACTTGATAAAGAAATCTGGAGGATTCTCCCAAAGTTGGCTAAGCATATAATTAAAATCCAAATATGAACAGCGTCGGCAGAATATGGTCTCAAATTATACCTTAAGAACGGTGAGAGAGAGAGGGGTTAACTCTGGGATGACTAAACATAAATGTTAATCAATAATTAAGTTATTATTTTATGTTAATTATTGCTACGTAATCAAATTTGGTTATTAATTGTTAGTTGATAATTATGTTTTGCTTTACTTTTAAGAATTTTTATGTAATTTCATTTCTAATGTGGGTATCGTACATTTTTTTCCTAGGTTCGTACTAATCTCCTAAGTGGCGCAATTCTATTGAAATATTATGATTCGAGAAGTACAACCCTCTCAAATCCTAGAAAATCCCATGGAAGCTTGATAAAAATAGAATCTATCTTTTTTGTTATTTAAGTTCCACAACGTTAGTGGAACTGCAAGGCATTACAGTAGAACCTCGATAAATTACTAACCTCACTTAAATAATATTTTTTCCCGGTCCCGACTCGGCGACAACGTGCTGAATCAATAATTCGCCTAAATTTATAAGATAATACACATTCAAAAAAATTTAATAAGCTCCTTATAATATATAAATGAATAATGCATAAAAATAATTCTTAAATTGCATGTTACAATACATATTTTATAGATCTATGAAGGCTTAATAAAATAAGACTTAATTGTGGCTTGTTTCTTGTTGAAATTAACATCACCATCAATCTCGTCCCTCATTTTTCTTAACGTGGTTAGGGCTTCTGATATAGTTTTCTCATAACAAAACATAAAATTGTTCGATACCATTGTTGCTTTAAGAGCTCTCGTTCGAGAAATGGGCTCTATAGTACATTGAACTAATGGCACAATGAATAATATGTACGTTAAAAAATAAAAAAAATATATATATATATTTGTTGAAAATAATAATAAAAATAATTTCATAAATTAATAAGTTATTAATTAATGCATAAATTAATAATTATTAATTTATCGATAAGTTCATATTTCACTAAATTAATAGGATTTTAATGGTCCCCACTGAATTAATTTATACATGTTTAACTATTAGCTAATTTAACCTTGCTTAAAACTATTATTTCATGTCATGGAGTCGGCACATTAATAATCTAATCCATTAAATAATTAATTAATTTATTAATTATAGTTTATTTGATATTTAACTTGTCATCTACTTCTTGAGTTTACCTATTCGAAAACTGAGCTTTTATATTAGTTTTTTGAGAATTAACTTACAGCCTACAGGTTAGCCTTAGAACAATCAACAATATATAATACAATCTATTAACATTGTATAGTATAAATAATATCAATAAAAAAACAAAATTAGGTTAAAATTGAAAAATAAATAATGGCATTAGTATTCCAATTTAATCTCAGCACACTTTTCTTTCTATTAATAATATCAACAAATTTCCCTTCACAATTTTCAGCACAAACCGTTGTACAGTACAAGATTCAGATCATATCAAAGATGAATACGCCGATAGCGATTCGCTGTTTCTCGGCAGACAAAGATTACGGCACGATGTTGGCGAGAACATCGCCACGTGTGACGTTACCGATCATAGTACTCGGAGAGGTAGGTTTAACAATCACATGTGTATGGCACGTGAGGCCTGATGGAATCTACAATAATCTGCTCTCTCTCTCTCTCTCTCTCTCTCTCTCTCTCTCTCTCTCTCTCTCTCTCTCTCTCTCTCTCTCTCTCTCTCTCTCTCTCTATATATATATATATATATATATATATATATCACGTTTTATTAAAATTGCTAATTAAGAAAATGAATAATGTTTTTTTGTGATGGTGAATTAGTGGTTGATTGTTAAAAAAAATAAAAAATAAAATAAAAAAATTGTATAGTATAAACGTTATATTTATGCAGATTAATGTCAACTATAAGTTCTATTTAACGTACCGATTACACGGGCCTGAAAGAAAAGAAGAACAATAAATATCTACCAAAATTTATAAGTCAAATTATATAACATGAAAAGAAAAAAATTGGAAAATTAATCAACCAGCAAGAAGAAAATTTATAACCAGCCAAACTCAATAAACTCGATAAAAAGATCGAGAACGTCGAGAAGTCGATAACTTTCGTAAAAGGATCGAAAAACAAAATAAAAAGTTGTCAGTATAATGTAAACAAAAATATGAAAACCCTAATATCCAAAACTTATGGTACATCAAATAATCTAACCGGTGAACAAACCTAATCACAACTAATTAACGAACCCAAATTTATTTATTACCTGGGAGCTTGACAAGAGCGAAATGCAACTCTTGATTGATCCGAAAAGACCATAACTGAACCACATCCCCGGGTTCAAGGCGATTCCTCTCGACAATGTGTCTCCATTTTCCGTTTATTACGTAATTGGAACACGTATTCTTGCCGTTACCCTTTCTCATATCCCATCTGCTCAGCTTCACTTTCTCCCGTCGCAACGAGGGCTCGATAATCGTGACGTCTTTGAACTTCATCTTGTTATTGCGGTCGCGTGTCGTAAGGAAACGAGCCTCCTCTTCCGTCAAGAATCCGTGATCGTGAACCCGTGTGAAAGGGATTGATAGTCGGTTATTTCCGGCGGCCAAATCTGTTTCGAACAATCCCTTTTGGATAACCAGCTTCATCTCCGCCTCCTCGGATATATTTCTCCCTTTCCCGATTTCTTGGATCGTCTTCTTGAATTCTTCCGGAAGCGGGGGCGGTGTCGGGGGCCCATTCCCGATGGCTTCCTTTTTCTTCTTCAGATTATTTGACGACTTCCTTTTCTTTGCCTTCTTGTCGGAATATTCTTGATCTTCTTTATCTTCGACTTTCGAATCATCGGCGGTTTCTATTACAGGATTGACTACGATTTCTTCTCTTTTGGTTCTTGGCCGCCGGGGATGGTTGAATGGGAATGATGACGTGTTGGATTTTGATTGGGTCTGCTGCTCTGCTTCGATTAAATCCTCCTGTGATTTTTGGAAGGCCACTTCAACCAAAGCGTTAAACATCTTCTTGCATAACATCTTCTTCTTAACTCTTCTCCCGCCTTATGTAAATACTTCCAATTCAAAAAGAAAACAAAAAAATATTGTGAAAGTTGATGAAGGGAAGACCGATATGTATTTATACACATATATATATATAGAGAGAGATGGGGTTTAAATGGTTTCAAAGATTGTATAGGACTAGGATTTTCATTTTATAATTCATGCAATCTATGTTGTGTCCAGATTTGCTGTGGGAATGTTTCCTATTTGAATTATAATTTCTCTTTGGTGACAATTGTTTGCGTTAGTTTATTGGGGTAATGGCAAATAGGCCCATGACAAGGGCACTTAATTAAAAGAGGGACATCCAATTTTTTTGTCTTTCAAATAAATCCAACCCATTCAAACTTATTTGCAAATAAGGAAAATCTTTTCATATATACCAAAATTACCCCAATTCATTGAAACCCAATTCAACTCCAATTTCATGATTTACAACCCAATTTAGCCCAATTTCATCAATTAACCAATTTTAACACTAATTTCAATTTTGACCCCAATTTTAACCCTAATTCTTATCAATTCCACCAATTATGCTCTAACTTCCTTAATATTACACATTGACCCCGGATTTAAACAAATATATCACATTAACCCCCCAATTTTTTTTTTCATAAAATATTTTTTTTTCTGAAATGTTTTTTTTCCGGCCAGATTCCGGCGTTGACTTTTTTTTTTTTTTATAATTTGTTTTTTCTTAATTTTTTTTTAATTAATATTACTGTCTTGGTTGCTAAATTACTGTCTCCGGCAGTTATTTAACTGCCGGAGACAGTAATTTAGCTGCCGGAGACAGTAATTTAGCTGTTAATTGAATTTTTTTTTTCTTCAAAAATATTTTAATTAATATTACTGTATCTTGCTAAGTTATTTAACTGTTGGAGACAGTGATTTAACTGTTAATTGACTTTTTTATTCTTAAAAAAATATTTTTAATTAATATTACTGTATTCGTTTGCTAAATTACTGTCTCCAGCAGTTATTTAACTGTCGGAGACAGTAATTTAACTGTTAATTGACTTTTTTTTCATTTTTTTTCTTAAAAAAATATTTTAATTAATAGTATTGCCTTACATGCTAAATTACTGTCTTCAACAATAATTTAACTGTCTTAGACAATAATATTAATAATAACTGTTCGGAAAAATAATATTCATTATATTACAGTTCGGAAAAATAATATTCATAATATTACTGTCCCAAACAGTAATATTACTGTCTGAGACAGTAATTTAGTAGCTAAAACAGTAAAATTAATTAAAATATTTTTTTCTTCTAAGAAAAAAAAAATTCAAAAATTCAAAAAAAAAAAAAAAAAGTCAACGCCGGAGACCGGCGGTCAACGGTGGTTGACTGGCCGGAAAAAATTTCAGGAAAAAAAAAGTTTTCAAAAAAAAAAAAAAAAAAAAAAAGGTCGACGCCGGAGACTGGCGGTCAACGCCGGAAATCTGGTCGGAATCTGAATATTTCAGAAAAAAAAAATTATTTTCTGAAAAAAAATAGTTTTGGGGGTTAATGTGATATATTTGTTTAAATATGAGGTCAATGTGTAATATTAAGGAAGTTAGAGCATAATGGGTGGAATTGATAAGAATTATATTGTTGAGGGTATTTTAGACTAAAGACATGGGGATGGGCTTAATTGAGAGACTGTTTTTTTTGTGGACCAAAATGCATTTAAGTCCCATGTGATGGGCCTTTTTGCTATTCGCCCTAGTTTATTTGAATTATAATTGTTTTCGTGGATATTTGTTAGTTTATTTGAATTATAATTTCTTCTTAATTAATTTGTTTCGTGGATATTTGTTAGTTTATTTGAATTATAATTTCTTCTTAATTAATTCTCCCGCACAATAAAGTAATGAGCGTGTTATTAATTAAGCTCAATAGGAAATAAATAGAATGAACACCCGTTGCTGCCCCCGCTTCGATGCTGCCGCTACAATGGTTGATTATAGAGAAGATTTCACAGCTGGATTGTTCATGAATAGTATCCGTTGTTTCGAGGTTTACGTCACAGGGTTCGCCGGGACGGAACGGGAACGGTGCCCGCCGTTCCGGAATCCCTAACAAAACCGTTCTCTCCCCTTGACGCGACGGACCACCGTGACGGCCGATACGTAGCTGGGAAACGGCACCGGAACGGCTCCAGAACGGCGCCGGAACGGCTCCGGAAGGTCCGACCCTTGACTGAAAAAAAATAAAATAAAAAAATAAAAAAGAAAAAAAAGAAAATTGGGAACGAGAACCTCGACGGAAAAAAATTGAAAAAAAAAGAAGAAAAAAGAAAATTGGGAAGGAGATAATTTTTAAAACAAGAGTGTAAATTATTTTTTAAATTAAAAAAAGAGTTTAAATTAAAAGAAGAGTTTAAATTTTTTGTTTCTTTTATGAAGTTAAGAGCTAATTTTTTTGGATAATGAGACCCCACTGATTAGGGGTGTGCGCGGGTCGTAGACCCGTGCAGGGGGCGGTACATGCAAGGGGCAAAGGGGCTAATGACCCCCCAAGAAAAAAAAAAATAGGTATTTGGTATTGTATTTTTTTGAATATTACTTTTGCCCCCCCCCCCCCAAAGTTTTTGTAAATATGTGTCTTAACCCATTATTGTTTTTGTTTTTTCTCCATAATCTTATATAAATTATAGATAAATAAACCATATTTAATATAAAATATAAAATTAGACGCTTAAAACTTATATTATTTTAAATAAAATTTATGAATAATACTTATTTTTGAATTTATTTTTATCAATGCCTTGAGATTGTGCCATGAATCTCTGAAACATTAAGTGCAATACATTATTAGAATAATTTGAATTAATTTAGAATTTTCTGTGATGATTAAAATATGATATAATTATAATATAGATGATATGTTGATTAAAATTTAGTAATCTAAACTTATTTTTTGCAATGTTTTGTGAACCTAATTTTTTTTTTTAGGGCGATGCCCTGAACCCCAAAATTTTAGCTGGCCACCCCTACATTTTGATCCTGGTTCCGCCCCTGGCACCCGCGGGTTCTAACAAAACCCGTCCTCGTCCCGTCAACCAACGGTTCTTGATTTTAAGTAACCAAACTTGTGGGTTTTTGACGGGATTTGAATAGACGGGTCTATTGTGGGTTTAAAGTAGAACCTAACCTTCATAGGTCGAAACCCATCGTAATTTAAAAAAGTCATTTTCTTTAATAATTTAGAAGTTTTACACGAAATTATTTAGAAATGAAAATGAATTACCAAGCGTAAAATTTTAAATTGAAACAAACTTGAATAACATCACGATAAATGTAACGAGTAAATCAAAATTAATACATTTTAACCATAAATCCAAAAAAGAGTAACTAAATTCAAATATTTATAAGACAAGATTCAAAAATAAAATAGACAACCATAGATAAAACGAGACGATGCGTCGTTACATATATAATTTTGACACTTTATTCATGTACTATACATTATTAATTTATTGTACTACATAATATAAACAAAACGACGTTGTTTTGTATAGCGGGGAGGGACGGATTTCAAGGTATTAATTTTTTTTGAACCCGTCTTAGACCCAAACCCGCGGATCTTGTCCATTTCAGAACCCAATCTTATAGATGGATATATCAGTCCAGTCCTAGCGGGACGGTTTTTACAGGGTTTGACGAGTTCAATGAATTGATGGGTCCAACTTGCTCACCCCTACCACTAATCCCTGTAATTTCCTATTAATAGGAGAAAGTAACCATAAGTAAAACATGATTATAATTTATGTATTTAACCGAAAGGAAAATAGCAATAATACATATATTTTTTTTAGAGAAAATAATAAAATAAAATTGAAGACTGTGATTCTTAAAAAATGGAAAATAAATATCAAAATAGAAATAATAAATAAATATAGAAAATTCAAATATATATAATATTACAATTTTATTTAACTTTTTTTTGCTTTCAATATTCTGTTACTTAAATATAATCATTTTAATTTTAAATTAATTCATCACATAATATGTTTTACTACAAATAAACATAAATATGTGTTTTTATTTTTGTTTTTAATTTTTTTAAAATCTAATGGGGCTCAATACAGACAATATGGGTCACATTTACCGACTCATTCTCAAACACAGAAAATCTTGAAAGCTTTGAACCAGCTCGACAATCTACGTGGTGTTGATATTGCATGTAATTTTATAATGTTATGCAAGGTTGTTGTAATATTTTTTTTTTATTTTTAATAACTTTAGCATATTATTGTATTGTAATGTTGGTACTAAAAATATATTTGAAATAATTTTTAGCATTTTAATTAAAAAATCCGTTCCGGCCACGACGGAGCCACGACGGAACCGCGACGTTGCAATGGAACTGCAATGGCAGTGTCCACGACAGCCGACTGTTTAGTGCCGGCGAACCATGGTTTACGATAAGCCGGAGCGGTGTGGGTCAACGGTTGACTTGGGTTGACCGGAGCCAAGAATGGGTCGTCTATTACTTCTTGCCTGCAGATATATGCGATACTTACGTATTGTGCGGTGCGCATGGAAGTTGCAATGTCGGGAATTCGATCTCCTGCTTGTGGGTGTTTGGACAGATTTGCGCCAAGAGATGAAGAGGGTTGGGTTAGATCTGATTGGTCGGGAGGGTATGGTGTGTAAGAAGGAAGCCATTGGACTGGCCGAACGATGTTTTCTTGGGTTATTCTGGGATTAAAATGCCCGATTTTCGGTTCACGTGGTTTAACGAAAGCTTGAATCTCGAAGAGTTCACTCTAGTAAAAAAATGTTTTTTTACTATGAATTTTTTTTACAACGGTAAAAAGAGGGATAATTACAGTTTTAGTCGCCCAAGTTTGCACATTTTTCACTTTTGGTCCACCATTTACCGCCGTCAATAGAATACACATTAATGTTGTCACATTCAATCCCTCCGTCTGTTAGACCGTTGTTGGGTGCTAAATACCAACACGCAAGTGTACGTATCGCAAACAAGTAGTAAAGTAGACTCGTGAGAGTCGGATGTCGATCCCACAGGGAATACGTAAATTATTTAATCCTAAGTACCAAATCCTAACAATTGTGATTTTTATCCAGCCTACGCAAGGTTGTCAAATTAATTAACTAATAAAATTAAAATAATTAAGAAAACAAGTAATCACGAGAAAAATCAATAATAAACGGATCTAGGATTTTATCTTCCCCCTATGCAATAATTCTTCACCCAATTAATCTCCTATCATGCAAGTTACGATTCCCGATTATTAACCCAAGACACGGAATTATTCATAACCAGCTGTCGCTGCGCTATAAACCTATTATTCATAAAAGATTCACTATATGTCTATGCAAACCTAGTATAAATAAAGCATTAAATATCAAGTCTCGTAAACGGCTACCTAAGGTATTATCTGTATGTCTACGATAATACATGCAATTCACACACGCATTCGGTGAAAAACTACTCGAAGGCTCTCCTATCCCTGTTCTAATTATTAAAACGATCTGTCAATCAATTCTAACAATAACAAATAGCAACATAAGTTAGCTACGCTCATGCACTAAATAAGA
The DNA here is from genome assembly GCF_000504015.1 of Erythranthe guttata. The sequence goes on from NW_012194461.1 coordinate 522,518, forward strand.
TCAAGATAGAGGAAATAATCGAAGAATTAAACTTGCATAAAAGTCGAAAAAGAGGTTCGAATCACCACATAGGGTTCCAATAAAATCCTAGAATAAAAACTTAGCTACTCATGTTCGTTACGGAAAACATAATGAAAATACGAAAAATCATAAAAACAATAAAAGAGGAGAACTATGATGAAGAGTCGTCAAGTCTTCGTCTTCGTTCTTGTGCTCCTTGATTGCGTGTCGAAAGATAAAAACTAAAAACCTAAAGATTAAAGCTAAAAGGTAAAAAGATAAAAGATAGGTTTAATTGTGTGCTTGTGGCTTTTAAATAGAGTGCAAAACTATAATAGGGCGGGTTTCCTTGTGTAATTAAAATTCCTTCACTGCGCCATCACGCCCATCCGGACGGCCGTGTGAGATTTTGAACTAAAATCCGCACGGCCGTGCGGTCTTTGATTCTCCAGATTTCTGATTTTTTCACTTTTGGCCCACTTTTTCTCTGAATTTGCAGTTTTCACCCCAAAAGTTGCCAATTCTTCAATTTGCACCTAAAATACAAATAATAGCCATATTAAGCACCAATTATCGTAAAAACACATCAAAAGCTCCAATTAAAAGGTACAATTAAGTGTATAAATATACACTTAACACACCCCCAAACTTGAACTTTTGCTTGTCCTCAAGTAAAATCAAATTAAGAACACAAACCATGACAATACATCTCATTACATAGGTTGATTGGTCAACTTCGTGTTTTCAGAACTTGCAATTATGATGATAATTCATAGGTATTCGCAAGCTTAACATTCAACGGCACTTAGTCACTCACTATTACCAAAAACCACAAATCATACAGTTGCTTCAAGTATCCAATATTTGCAAGTTAAAGATAGAAAGAATTTATACTTACATGCATATATTTGACTCCAAATACTCACCAAATTATTCTACTCAACTAATATTGAACAATAAGCTATTGGGATCATTGGGGCTTTGTGGCTTTCAATTGTTAGGCTCTTTGGTCCGAGGTAGGTAATATGGGAATGTGTGGCTAATTTTCTTGAATTGAGGTGAATACGCCAAAATTTGAAAGATAGGCGTTTGAAACAATGAATTCACCTCTAGGGACTTAAATAAACTCGATTCTCCAAAATTCACACGTCAACACTTTTGCCTTGAGGCAATGGATCGAGTTTTCAACACAACTCAACAACTAGTCCTTATTTCTCCCTTCTAATCTATTCTTCTTCTTCTCTTCTTTTTTTTTTTTTTTTTTTTTTCATATCGAAGGATTTAGATATATATATATATATATATATATATATATATATATATATATATATGAAGATGCACATATATATCTATCCTTTTTCTTTTTCTCTTTTTTTTTTTTTTTTTTTTTCGAAGAAGAAGAAAGATCTTATAAGAATTTTTCGACCGACCACCAAGGGATAATTATTCAAAAATCTCCACTTTTCTACCTTCTACATATTGGCTAAAAGAAAGAACACCTTTTCTCCGAGGCTCAAATCAAGGTTCTAAGGATAAATTGACAAAAAGGGTAGGCTTGAAAGGCTCAAACGGTTCAAAGAAGGCCCAAATCATATCCCAAATCACTTATTATCAACACTTCGTATCATAAATGTCCTAAGGTGAGATTTAAAACCGAACAAAGCATGATTGAGCACAAATAAATTCCAAATTTAAAATGCAAAACATTCAACCAAAGCAAAGCACAAGGTGTGATTCCTAGCAATAATTCACTTCTACGTTCCGTTGAATCGAAAGCTAAACAAATACATACTCCTTATCAACATAAAACAAGTAGTCTCATCATCAAACATTGACCATCTACCATCATCGTAATTCATCGATGCATCGGACACAATTTTTTTTTTTTAATCGAAAATAATAAAACAACAATTAAAACAAAAACTAAAGCATGCAAAAAAAATAAAAAAAAATAAAACACACATAAAGCGCACATAAACGAAAACAAGTAATTAACCACCCCCAAACTTAAAATTCACATTGCCCTCAATGTGATTCGCCCGGAGTTTAAGGATAGAAAACACCTGTTTAAACGTCGGGACCACCGTCAGGTTGCTCACCAACTCCACCATGTGCATGAGCATCATCCTCCTCGTTATCCTCCAATAGCTCGGGGTACCGGCTCAAGAATCGGTGCGGGAAAATCGTCGAACACCTTGTGGGCGTTCTTGGTGGAATGGGTTTTTTCGAGAAAATTGCACCGTTCTTGAATCTCCCTGCGCAAATCAACAACAAACCACCTTGATTACGTAGTATATGTGTGTAGTTGGTAAATTTTCGGTGAAATTTGTCAAAGAAAAGGGAAAATTTCGAAAAAGGAAGGCGAGGGTTCGAATTGGGGGAGAGACGGGATTTGGGAATTATGGAAATTGATTTTTTTTTTTTTTTTTTTTTTCTTTTCTTTTCTTTTCGCACGGCCGTGCAAAATTTAGGTGAAAAATCCGCACGGCCGTGCCCTTTTCCAATTTTGGGCAGTGGCCTCTTCAAATTTCGCACGGCCGTGCGAGATTTAGGTGTAAAATCCGCACGGCCGTGCCCTTTTCCTATTTTGGGCAGTAGCTTCCCCGAAATCTCACACGGCCGTGTGAATTTCCTGCCCTTTTCTTGCACGGCCGTGTGAATAATTGCAATTAGGTCCCTGCAAAATAAAAACTTCCTATTAGTGCCCCCAAAACTTTTTTTTTTTTTTTTTTTTTTTTTTGAAAAATAAAATAAAATAAAAGCCAAACTAAAAAATTTAAAATAACATAAAATAAAAAAAACGAAAGCTCAGGTTGCCTCCCGAGAAGCGCTAAGTTTACAGTCTTCAGCCGGACTTTGTCTGCTTCTTTGTTCAAGCTAACGTGACCGAAGTCACATGGCGATTGCATCCCTCTCCCCAATAATGCTCGTTTGGTTCGTTAGGTGGCCACATCCACCTTGCTCGTTCAACACCGTTATCACCCCAACTCTTTTGAATATTTTTCGGAGAAGTTGACATTGAGTCCGCATAATAAAATTGCTCCGTTCGACTACCGTTTCCGCCACCATCTCCTGCACTCAAAGATCCTTTCCCATGGTCTAAGATCAAAACGTCAAAATCGTCATGATTTGTAAAATCCACAAGATCAATAGCATAACAATCATTATCATCACATGGATTTTTATTAGCGCTAAAAACGTTAAATTTGATCGTTTGATCGTGCACCGTCATTGTAAGATCACCACTAGCGCAATCAATTAGAGTTTTCGACGTGGCTAAAAACGTTCTTCCTAGAATAAGAGGTATCTCCCTATCTTCATCTATATCAAGTATAACGAAATCCACAGGGAAAATAAATTTATTCACTTTCACTAGCACGTTCTCTAAAATACCTTTTGGGTAAACTAAAGACCTATCGGCTAATTGAAGGGTTATAGCCGTTGGTTCAATCTCACCTAACCCAAGATTTTTGTAAATAGAATAAGGCATAAGATTAATGCTAGCACCTAGATCAATGAGTGACCTAAAATTTCTACCTCCAATAGTGCAAGGGATAGTGAACTTACCTGGGTCGCCGAGTTTTTGTGGAAGGGGCCGTACAAGAATTTCACTGCATTGCTCCGTGAGTTGGATGATCTCGTTCCCTTGCAATTTATTCCTCTTCGTCACGAGCTCCTTGAGGAATTTCACCCACTTTGGCATCTTTTGAATGGCTTCGATAAACGGAATGTTGATATGGAATTCCTTCAGCTTGTCCAAGAATCCTTGGTGTTCGGCATCGAGCTTCTTCTTTTTAAGCTTTTGAGGATATGGGACTTGAGGGACTCGTGCGATCACTGTGGGAGATGGCGGTTCCTTGCGATTTGCTTCTTTTTCCTCAATCACGTTCGGCTCCTCGATTACCGTGTTTTGCTTCTCCTTTCGTGGGGCCTCCTCCAATTGTCTCCCGTTCCTTAAACTCACGGCGTTGCACTGCTCGATGTTGTTCTTCCGAGGATCTTCCGTGTTTGATGGCAGTGCTCCCGATGGCCTCGCTGTTAGTTGGGTTGCAAGTTGACCCATTTGTGTTTCCAAGTTTCGGATGGAGGCTTGGGTGGTCGTCATAAATTGCGCCAAGATATTTGAGAGATCTCCACCTTGAGGTTGGGCTTGAGGCGGATTTTGAAATCCGGGAGCTGGTCGTGAATGATTTGGCGGTTGACCTTGAGGTGGTGCTTGCCTTTGTCCTTGCTGATTTCCTCCCCACCCAAAGTTAGGGTGATCTTTCCATCCGGGATTGTACGTGTTGGAGTACGGGTTTCTCTGTTGTCGGTTGGTGTCATGCACATAATTCAGAGACTCCGTTTCTTCTACGCGCTGGTCAGGAACTTGAACTGCATGGACTTGCTGAGTTTGCAAAGCCGCTACTTGCTTCGATAGCTTCTCCAATTGGGCCGTGATTGCCGTGACTCCGTCTAGCTCCAAAATTCCTCCCGTCTTGACTGCTCCGCTATTCGACCTATCCGCTGCCCGCATGTATTTATTTCTAGCAATTCGCTCCAAGAGTTCGTATGCTTCGTCGTAAGTCAAACTCATGAACATGCCTCCAGCTGCAGAGTCGAGTACGGTTCTCAAGTTGTCTTGCAGTCCATCGTAAAATATTTGCAATTGGCGCCACTCTTGTAGTCCATGATTCGGGCACCTCCTTACTAGCTGCTTGAACCGCTCCCACGTCTCGAATAGTGCTTCACCGGCTTCTTGTATGAAATTTTGAATTTCTCTCCGGATTCTCTCAGTTTTTGTTGGGGAGTTGTATGTGTTCATGAAAAGTTGCGCTAGCTGGGCCCAAGACGAGATGGAGTGCGGTGCGCGAGTTTGCAACCATTCTCGGGCTGCTCCTTGTAGGGAGTGCTTGAACAGGCGGAGTTGCAGTGCTTCGGGTGTTACTCCGTTCATCTTGTGCGAGTCACACGTCTCGAGGAAGTTGACCAAGTGGAGGTGTGGGTCTTCATGAGCCAATCCGCTGAATAAACCATTGTTTTGAAGCATCGTGAGGAGTCCCGCTCGAATCTCGAAATTGTTGGCTTCAATGGGGGGCTGCTGGATGCTTGATTGGAACCCATTGAGTGTCGGGACGGTGTACTCGTGCAGTGCTCGTTGACGCGGCGGTGGATTAATCAGCTGGCGTTGCTCTTGCTCGTTGACGATTTCTCTTGCCACATTCGGTGGGCGCCTTTGGTCACCTTCTCCACGATTATTCTCGTCCTCCATCGTTGCCGGATTGTTTTGGACTAACCGTTGATTTCTCCTGGCTTGCCTAAACGTTCGCTCAATTTCGGGATCAAGAGATAGCAAGCTCGTGTCGTGTCCTCTTCGCATAAAAAGTACCTAAAAAAAATAATTAAATAATTAAATAAAAAAAATAAAAAAAAATGGCTGAAGTAAGAAAAATTGCTCGAATTTAATATTAGGATAAATAAATAATTTAGCCGTATTCCCCGGCAACGGCGCCAAAAACTTGTTGGGTGCTAAATACCAACACGCAAGTGTACGTATCGCAAACAAGTAGTAAAGTAGACTCGTGAGAGTCAGATGTCGATCCCACAGGGAATACGTAAATTATTTAATCCTAAGTACCAAATCCTAACAATTGTGATTTTTATCCAGCCTACGCAAGGTTGTCAAATTAATTAACTAATAAAATTAAAATAATTAAGAAAACAAGTAATCACGAGAAAAATCAATAATAAACGGATCTAGGATTTTATCTTCCCCCTATGCAATAATTCTTCACCCAATTAATCTCCTATCATGCAAGTTACGATTCCCGATTATTAACCCAAGACACGGAATTATTCATAACCAGCTGTCGCTGCGCTATAAACCTATTATTCATAAAAGATTCACTATATGTCTATGCAAACCTAGTATAAATAAAGCATTAAATATCAAGTCTCGTAAACGGCTACCTAAGGTATTATCTGTATGTCTACGATAATACATGCAATTCACACACGCATTCGGTGAAAAACTACTCGAAGGCTCTCCTATCCCTGTTCTAATTATTAAAACGATCTGTCAATCAATTCTAACAATAACAAATAGCAACATAAGTTAGCTACGCTCATGCACTAAATAAGATCAAGATAGAGGAAATAATCGAAGAATTAAACTTGCATAAAAGTCGAAAAAGAGGTTCGAATCACCACATAGGGTTCCAATAAAATCCTAGAATAAAAACTTAGCTACTCATGTTCGTTACGGAAAACATAATGAAAATACGAAAAATCATAAAAACAATAAAAGAGGAGAACTATGATGAAGAGTCGTCAAGTCTTCGTCTTCGTTCTTGTGCTCCTTGATTGCGTGTCGAAAGATAAAAACTAAAAACCTAAAGATTAAAGCTAAAAGGTAAAAAGATAAGTAAAGACGAATTATTACCTAGGGCCCGGCTGGC
>NW_012194461.1:567196-630083 GCF_000504015.1 Erythranthe guttata
TTTTCGAATGAATATTCATGTACCAAATTGAGTTTTTTAACATTGAGTTTGAAAATAAAGTGGACAAGTAGTCCTCAATACTCCCTCCATGTTGTGAAACTAAAAAGCGCGCATTTTATCCATGTAGGACATTTTTATTGAAATAAATAATGAGCTCAAGGACATAATGTATTATGAAAAACTTTATTGATGCAATAAAGAAAATTCTCTATAAGAGAAAAATACATAATGCATGAAAAGATGTGGATCTCTAGAAGAATCATACCAACAAAGGCTATAATCCTCATTTGTATGAATATATTCTCTACGGAGAATCTGATACCGAATTAAAAGTGAAATAGTGAGCTCTTCATTGATTATAACAAAATATGGGGAGTACTAAAGATGTTATCGAATAAATATATGTACAATTATTTTAAAAAAAATTAATAGATGTCGACATCAAATTGGTCATTGGTGTATGCATTTACAAATCCAATTGATCATAAGTATTTGAAATTAGTAATGAAATGAATTGTACATTTAATTTGAAGTCAACATACATAAAGTTTTGAAGCCTTTAGTATAAAAGTGGTAAAATTATTGCGGTATATTTGAATACCTTTAAAAAATATGTTTTCGATGCAATCAATTTATGGTATTCAAAATTACTTGAGATGCATCATTTGGATGCAAGTACCTCGTATCTATATGGATCATAAAATTAATGAAGAATTTAAAATATTTGGAGCATATAATAAAAGTTCTAATGAGTTAAACTCTATAAAAAATGGTCAATTTAAATATTAAATTATTCTTGAAGAATATGGTATTGTTACCCTAGTGAATATCTTGTTTACAAAAGAAATAATCAAATAAATTTATTTTTAATTATCGTTTTGGACGACCTAAATCTTGTGGAGACTTGTTAAGTGTATATTTATACACTTAATTGTACCTTTTAATTGGAGCTTTTGGTGTGTTTTTAATGATAATTGGTGCTTAAAATGGCTATTATTTGTATTTTAGGTGCAAATTGGAGAATTGACAACTTTTGGGGTGAAAACTGCAATTTCGGAGAAAAAGTGGGCCAAAAGTGAAAAAAGCAGAATTCTGGAGAATTAAAAGACCGCACGGCCGTGCGGATTTTAGTTCTCAATCTCACACGGCCGTCCGGGTGGACGTGAAGGCGCAGTGAAGGAATTTTAATTACACAAGGAAACCCGCCCTATTATATTTTTGCACCCTATTTAAAGGCCAAGAGCACACAATTAGATGGATCTTTTACCTTTTATCTTTAATCTTTAGGTTTTTATTTTTCATCTTTCTACACGTGATCAAGGAGCACAAGAACGAAGACGAAGACTTGACGAATCTTCATCCTAGTTCCCCTCTTTGACTTTTATTTATAGCTTTTATGATTTTTATTACTTTTATTATGTTTTTCGTTATGCGTAGCTAAGTTTTTAATCTAGGATTTTGTTGGAACCCTATGTGGGGATTGTGAACCCGTTTTCTTGAGATTATGCAATTATGATTTTATGATTATTTCTTCTACTTGATATGATTGTTAGTGCATGAACTTGATCAATTTATGTGCTTTATCTGTGATTATTGGGATTGACTCGACAGAGCTATTTTGATAATTAGACGGTGAGTAGAAGAGCCTTCGAGTAGTTTTCACCGGATGAGTGTGTCAATTGCATGTGGTGTCGTAGACATACAGATATCACCTTAGGTAGCCATTTACGAGACTTGTTAGTTAATGCTTTATTCATAATTGGTTTGCATAGACATATAGTGAATCGTTTATGAATAATAGACTCATAATACACGCGACAGCGGGTTATGAGTAAATTAGTGTCTCGGGTTAATAATCATGAATCATATATTTCATAATTGAGGGGTTTTGGGTGAGCGATTCTTGCATAGGGGGAAGATAAAATCCTAGGTCCGTTTTTATTGATATTTTCTCGTGTTTAATTGCTTTCATAATTAGTTTAATTGTTTGATTGATTTTATTTGACAAACTTGCGTAGGCTGGATAAAAATCGTAATTGTTAGAATTTGGTACTTAGGATTAGATAATTTGCGTATTCCCTGTGGGATCGACATCCGACTCTCACGAGTCCACTTTTACTACTTGTTTGCGATACGTGCACTTGCGTGTTGGTATTTAGCACCCAACAAGTTTTTGGCGCCGTTGCCGGGGAATACGACTATATTATCTATTTATTCTAATATCAAATTTAAGCAATTTTTCTTACTTCAGCCGTTTTATTTATTTTATTTTATAATTTTATTTGCTTATTTTATTTTTATTATTTTTGTTTAGGTACTTTTTATGCGAATGGAAGAAGAGAATAATCGTAGGGGAGATGACCAAGGGCGCTTACCGAATGCGGCAGGAGAGATCGTCAACGAGCAAGAGCAACGTCAGCTAATTAATCCACCACCTCGTCAACGAGCATTGCATGAGTACACCGTTCCAACACTCAATGGGTTTCAATCAAGCATCCAGCAGCCCCCCATTGAAGCCAACAATTTCGAAATTCAAGCGGGACTACTTACTATGCTCCAAAACAATGGGTTATTCAGCGGATTAGCTCATGAAGATCCGCATCTCCACTTGGTCAACTTCCTCGAAACGTGTGATTCGCATAAGATGAACGGAGTGTCGCCGGAAGCACTGCAGCTCCGCCTCTTCAAGCACTCTCTCCAAGGAGCCGCAAGAGAATGGCTACAAACTCGTGCACCGCATTCCATCTCGTCTTGGCCCCAGCTAGCACAGCTCTTCATGAATACGTACAACTCCCCAACCAAAACGGAGAGAATCCGGAGAGAAATACAAAACTTCTTACAAGAAGCCGGTGAAGCGTTGTTCGAGACGTGGGAGCGATTCAAACAATTAATTCGGAGATGCCCGAATCACGGTCTTCAAGAGTGGCGGCAACTTCAAATATTTTATGATGGATTGCAAGATAATTCGAGAACGGTGCTCGATTCAGCAGCTGGTGGTATGTACATGAGCTTGACATATGACGAAGCTTACGAACTTTTGGAGCGAATCGCTAGGAATAAATACATGCGGGCATCGGACCGGTCAAATAGCGGAGCCATAAAGACGGGAGGAATTTTGGAGTTAGACGGAGTCACTGCAATCACGGCCCAATTGGAGAAGCTATCGAAGCAAGTAGCGGCTTTGCAGGCTCAGCAAGTCCACGCAGTCCAAGTTCCCGACCAACGCATAGAAGAAACGGAGTCTCTGAATTATGTGCATGACACCAACCGACAACAGAGGAACCCGTACCCCAACACGTGCAATCCCGGATGGAAGGATCACCCCAACTTTGGATGGGGAGGAAATCAGCAAGGACAAAGGCAAGCACCACCTCAAGCTCCACCCCAAGGAGTTGACCTCGCTGACATCTTAGCAAAATTCATGACGGCGACTCAAGCATCCATTCGGAACCTTGAGACACAAATGGGGCAACTTGCAACCCAACTAAACGCGAGGCCGTCGGAAGCACTGCCGTCGAATACGGAAGATCCTCGAAAGAGCAACATCGAGCAGTGCAATGCTGTGAGTTTGCGAAATGGGAGGCAATTAGAAGAAGTTCCTAAAAAGTCCGTTGCACCACCGCCTATTGTAGAGGAGCCCAAGGAAAAAACCGAGGTCGGGCCAAGCAACACAAAGATCACAGTAAGTGAACCTACTCCCAAGGTACCTTTCCCTCAACGTTTTCAAAACTCTAAGCTTGATATGCAATTTCAGTCATTTTTGGATTATCTTAAAAAATTGCATGTTAATATTCCTTTTGTTGAGGCACTTAAGCATATGCCGAATTGGGTTAAGTTTATAAAGGAACTTGTATCGAAGAAGATGAGGCTTCCGGAGTGTGCAGCAATCATAGACCTCAATGAGCAAAGTAGTGCTATCCTTGCAAATAAAATTCCACCGAAGCTTAGAGATCCGGGCAGTTGTACCATTCCATGCACAATAGGTACTAGGTATTTTGGGCGGGCGTTGTGTGATCAAGGGGCGAGCGTAAATTTAATGCCTTTATCAATTTATGAGAAATTGAATTTAGGAGAAATTAAGCCTACTTCCGTGACCTTGCAGCTAGCCGATAGATCTTTTACTCACCCTTTAGGTATAGTGGAGGATGTATTGGTCAAGGTAGATAAGTTCATACTCCCGGCCGATTTTCTAGTACTAGACATAGAGGAAGATGAAAATATTCCCCTTATCTTAGGACGCCCCTTCTTAGCAACCGGTAGGTCAATTATTGATGTAGGAAAGAGAGAGCTAAGAATGAGTGTGGGGGAAGAAACAGTGATCTTCAAGGTGTACCGGGTGGATGAAAAGCCTATTACGGCTAATGGATGTTATCTTCTTGATGAGGTAAGTGATTCTAAACTTTTTCCTGTTAAATTACATGATTTAAATTTTTTTGTGGATACTAATGTGCATGTAGGAGAACATAAGAAAAAGGTTGAGTTGGTTACAACACCTACTCAAAACACCGTGATAAAAGACGATGTTGGCAAGCCTCATGACATCAAGAAGAATAAATTCAAGGGCAGTCCTAAGCGAACCAGTCGAAAGAAGAATCGGATCAACCCATTTATTCAAGACTTTCTCCAAAAGGAAGTTAGGAGATGGGTTCAAAAGCTAAGGAATTAAAGAAGCAGACAACGTCCGGCTGAAGACTGTAAACTTAGCGCTTCTCGGGAGGCAACCCGAGCTTTCGTTTTTCGTTCTTTTATTTTATTTTCTTTTGTTTTATTATTTGTGTTTTTATTTATTTAACTTGTTAGTGTTTGCTCTTATTTTAAAAAAAAAAAAAAAAAAAAAAAAAGTTTCAGGGGCACTAATAAGAAGTTTTTATTTTGCAGGGACCGAAATGCAATTATTGACACGGCCGTGCAAGAAAGAGGGCGAAATCTCACACGGCCGTGTGAAACTTCGGGGAGGCTACTGCCCAAAACCAGCTTTTGGCACGGCCGTGCGGATTTTAGGCCAAAATCTCGCACGGCCGTCTGAGATTCGAAGGGGCTACTGCCCAAATCCGGCTTTTGGCACGGCCGTGCGGATTGCAGGCCTAAATTCCGCACGGCCGTCCGAAAAAAAAAAAAAAAAAAAAAAAAAAAAAAATTAAAATTAAAAAAAAAAAAAAAAAATGGGGCCGATTAACAAGGTTTTCCAGCCCACAATTCTCACAATTCTAATGCTCATGCGCACGGTGGAGTTGGTGAGCAACCCGACGGTGGTCCTGACATTTAAACAGGTGTTTTCTATCCTTAAACTCCGGGCGAATCACATTGAGGGCAATGTGAATTTTAAGTTTGGGGGTGTTAACTACTTGTTTTCGTTTATGTGCGCTTTATTTGTTTTCGTTTGCATGCTTTAGTTTTGTTTTCGTTGCATCGATGAATTATGATGATGAGAGATGGTCAATGTTTGATGATGAGACTACTTGTTTTATGCTTTTAAGGAGTAGATATTTGTTTAGCTTTCGATTCAACGGAACGTAGAAGTGAATTATTGCTAGGAATCACACCTTGTGCATTGCTTTGGTTGAATGTTTTGCATTTTAAATTTGGAATTTATTTGTGCTAAATCATGCTTTGTTCGGTTTTAAATCTCACCTTAGGACATTTATGAAACGAAGTGTTGGGTAGTAAGTGATTTGGGATATGATTTGGGCCTTCTTTGAACCGTTTGAGCCTTTCAAGCCTACCTTTAAATTTTTATCCTTAGAACCTTGATTTGAGCCTCGGAGAGAAAAGGTGTTCTTTCTTTTAGCCAATATGTAGAAGGTAGAAAAGTGGAGATTTCTGAATAATCATCCCTTGGAGGTCGGTCGAAAAATTCGTATAAGATCTTTCTTCTTCTTCGATTAAAAAAAAAAAAAAAAAAAAAAAAAAAAAAAAATTAGATATATATATGTGCATCTTCGTATATATATATCTAAGTTCTTCGATTCGAAAAAAAAAAAAAAAAAAAAAAAAAAAAAAAAAAAAAAAATAGAAGAAGAAGAAGAATAGATTATAAGGGAGAAATAAGGACTAGTTGTTGAATTGTGTTGAAAACTCGAGTCATTGCCTCAAAGGCAAAAGTGTTGACGTGTGAATTTTGGAGAATCGAGTTTATTTAAGTCCCTAGAGGTGAATTCATTGTTTCAAACGCCTATCGTTAAATTTTTGGCGTAATCACCTCAATTCAAGAAAATTAGCCACACATTCCCATATTACCTACCTCGGACCAAAGAGCCTAACAATTGAAAGCCACAAAGTCCCAATGATCCCAATAGCTTATTGTTCAATATTAGTTGAGTAGAATAATTTGGTGAGTATTTGGAGTCAAATATATGCATGTAAGTATAAATTTTCGCTATTTTTAACTTGCAAATATTGGATACTTGAAGCAATTGTATGATTTGTGGTTTTTGGTAATAGTGAGTGACTAAGTGCCGTTGAATGTTAAGCTTGCGAATACCTATGAATTGTCATCATAATTGCAAGTTCTGAAAACGCGAAGTTGACCCATCAATCTATGTAATGAGATGTATGGTTTTGTTTTGTGTTCTTAATTCGATTTTACTTGAGGACAAGCAAAAGTTCAAGTTTGGGGGTGTGTTAAGTGTATATTTATACACTTAATTATACCTTTTAATTGGAGCTTTTGGTGTGTTTTTATGATAATTGGTGCTTAAAATGGCTATTATTTGTATTTTAGGTGCAAATTGGAGAATTGACAACTTTTGGGGTGAAAACTGCAATTTCGGAGAAAAAGTGGGCCAAAAGTGAAAAAAGCAGAATTCTGGAGAATTAAAAGACCGCACGGCCGTGCGGATTTTAGTTCTCAATCTCACACGGCCGTCCGGGTGGACGTGAAGGCGCAGTGAAGGAATTTTAATTACACAAGGAAACCCGCCCTATTATATTTTTGTACCCTATTTAAAGGCCAAGAGCACACAATTAGATGGATCTTTTACCTTTTATCTTTAATCTTTAGGTTTTTATTTTTCATCTTTCTACACGTGATCAAGGAGCACAAGAACGAAGACGAAGACTTGACGAATCTTCATCCTAGTTCCCCTCTTTGACTTTTATTTATAGCTTTTATGATTTTTATTACTTTTATTATGTTTTTCGTTATGCGTAGCTAAGTTTTTAATCTAGGATTTTGTTGGAACCCTATGTGGGGATTGTGAACCCGTTTTCTTGAGATTATGCAATTATGATTTTATGATTATTTCTTCTACTTGATATGATTGTTAGTGCATGAACTTGATCAATTTATGTGCTTTATCTGTGATTATTGGGATTGACTCGACAGAGCTATTTTGATAATTAGACGGTGAGTAGAAGAGCCTTCGAGTAGTTTTCACCGGATGAGTGTGTCAATTGCATGTGGTGTCGTAGACATACAGATATCACCTTAGGTAGCCATTTACGAGACTTGTTAGTTAATGCTTTATTCATAATTGGTTTGCATAGACATATAGTGAATCGTTTATGAATAATAGACTCATAATACACGCGACAGCGGGTTATGAGTAAATTAGTGTCTCGGGTTAATAATCATGAATCATATATTTCATAATTGAGGGGTTTTGGGTGAGCGATTCTTGCATAGGGGGAAGATAAAATCCTAGGTCCGTTTTTATTGATATTTTCTCGTGTTTAATTGCTTTCATAATTAGTTTAATTGTTTGATTGATTTTATTTGACAAACTTGCGTAGGCTGGATAAAAATCGTAATTGTTAGAATTTGGTACTTAGGATTAGATAATTTGCGTATTCCCTGTGGGATCGACATCCGACTCTCACGAGTCCACTTTTACTACTTGTTTGCGATACGTGCACTTGCGTGTTGGTATTTAGCACCCAACACATAGACATATAGTGAATCGTTTATGAATAATAGACTCATAATACACGCGACAGCGGGTTATGAGTAAATTAGTGTCTCGGGTTAATAATCATGAATCATATATTTCATAATTGAGGGGTTTTGGGTGAGCAATTCTTGCATAGGGGGAAGATAAAATCCTAGGTCCGTTTTAATTGATATTTTCCCGTGTTATTTGCTTTCTTAATTAGTTTAGTTGTTTAATTAATTTAATTTGACAAACTTGCGTAGGCTGGATAAAAATCATAATTGTTAGAATTTGGTACTTAGGATTAGGTAATTTGCGTATTCCCTGTGGGATCGACATCCGACTCTCACGAGTCCACTTTATTACTTGTTTGCGATACGTGCACTTGCGTGTTGGTATTTAGCACCCAACAAGACTCGCGGAGAATTCACAACGACAAATCAATTATCACTACAAAAAAAAAATCTTTTGAGTGACAACACCTATTTTTCAAATAGTTAGGCAAAAAGTGTTGTCACTATGCTTGTCACTAACGGGGTGTCGCTAATGCTCTATAGTGACAATAAATAAGGATTAAGTGACAACAAAAAGAGTTATTAGTGACAATAAAAAGATGTTGTCACTTAATGTGTGCATTAAGTGACAACTTATGCGTTTGTCACAATGTCACTAATGCAACTTTTTCTTGTAGTGTATTTGGTGATATAATTTGAGATGAAAAATCTTGGAAGGACACAATTATCTTGGAAAGAAGATCTATCAAATGAAATCTTAATCCATTAATATACATAAGAGATTTTAAGATCAAAGGAGATTGTTATGAATTCTTGAAGGTTATGGATGACCACCATCAGACTCTCTGTTAACGCCATTACATCCACCATTGTTGATCATTAAGATCTTGTAACCCGTAACTTTTGGGTAGCTTTTCTACACATATAAAATGGGTGCAATATAACGTATTTTGTACATTTAAAGATACTAAATAATATATTATCACTTCTCCCTACATTGTTTTCTTTTAGTTTTATAAAAGGATCAACATTTACTGAATATTTAAATATTAAGAGATGGTACGTGCGTTTAGGGATAAAAATGTGTAGATAACTTAAAAAAAATATTAGACAAGGATTTGGTATAATATGTCAAGATTGAATAAGATGGTCAATACGTAGTGTAATAAGGGTGAGCTATTGATGCTACTAATTAGGTGCATCTTCCTAGTTAGTGGTTGGATTCGCCTTTTGCACATGCTCATATTTGAAAAAATATGGATCAAATTACAAAGTTAATTATATAAAAATCATATATTTAATAGTCTTTAGCTATAGTTTGAATGTCTTGGTAATTACAAAGTTGAAGAAAAAAAGGTTCTTAATCAACAAACAATTAAATTCAATATATATATGAATATGAGACATAAGTTTGAATCAGAATTGGAAATTCCTGTTTGTTGACAGACTTTGTAATGAAACATTTTCCCCTAAATATGGGATGCATCAACTTTTCATGTTTTTTTTAAAATAGGATTAATATGAATCCTTTTGAGCATTTTTGGGCTGAAAAATATCACTTTTGAGACCACATGGTGGTGACTTTTGACTGGGTGTGTAATGTTGAGTGATGCCTAGACCTCGGAATCAAGAATCAACAAAGGTAACTTAAGGCCTAGCTGAACCAGATTTCTATGTCCTTGCCACTTGCCAGCACCATAAGATTTCCTCACCTTTTATTTTTTGGATATATAAAAATCTATTTTTCTT
Organism: Erythranthe guttata; assembly: GCF_000504015.1. The sequence continues at coordinate 576,828 of NW_012194461.1, forward strand.
TTTTCAACTATTTGCCAATCTAGATAGATTTTGTTTTTTCAAACATACTTTGTTTCTTATGATAAATGATTAAATTCTACCTTCCAAGAGGGTTGGGTTACGGGTAGAGCGGTCAATTGGGTCATGTGAGTCTAGCTTGAGTTTGAACTCACATCTATATGCTCAAGTTCATATACTATTGGGTATCATTACTATATATAGGCTCATGCAAACTCGGTTTTTTTCGGGCTTCGAGTTTATATCGGACTTGTATCGAACAATTACATATTTTACAATTTTGCAGTTGATGTGTTCAAAAAACAAAACCCTTTCAAAACCAATGAGGAAAATCTAGAATATTCATGAAGAGTAAAATAAGATCAAAACTAGAGTCCCATAGTAAAACAAAAACAATAGTTTGTTCCTTAAAACAGATGAAGTTTGACGTTGCAACTGTTTAATCCTTAAATAATTAATATGACGCATCAGAGTCCAAAATAAAGACACATAAAACAACTAGAAGCATTTCAAGATGTCCTCCTAACTATTTCTAGATGTTGTGCCTAAAATGGTAAATAAATTATTTATTTACTTATTAACTTAATCGGTCGGGTCTTATTCGGGTTGAGCCACATCAGGCTCAAACTCGACTTGTAAATGAATTGGGTTTAACAAAATAACTCAAACTAGGCCCGGTTCATAGTAAGTTAGGCTCGGTTAAAATAAAATTGGGACGAACAATCGGATTTTGTATAGGCCCGGCTCAATTGCCGGTCTTAGTGACGGGTGCATGAGTTAATTGAATTATTGGATTAGCTAGGTTTGTCCTTGTTCAGGTATATATAATTCTTGTCACAATGATATGTATATATATATATATATATATATGTATCTTGATGATTAGTTTCTTGCATTATATATATTCCTTGTCCGAATCTGGATTAGACAGTTAGTATTTTTAGTGTGAATACTTGAATGAATATCCAAACCCATTTTAACTTAACCACATAAAGTGTTTAAGTGTGTGACTGGGCTATGTGTTAGGTAGTACCAACAATTAATTTTTATAACTAAAAGACAATGCATTGTGCCCCCCTCACATGCTACCCAATTAACCTTTTCATTTCTATTTTTTTTTTCTTTTTTGTTTATATATATATACTTTGGCTTAGATATTAAGGTACTCACGCACTCCCGGTTAATGCTTATATGCTTTCAACAAAAGGAGCGGCTAAAACAAATACCGTTTTTCCTCACTTCAATACCACCAACATAAAAATTATATAATAAATAGATAATGATATTAATACCCTTAATAAAATAATACCACCCAAATTTTGTGTGTGGTATTGATTTTTATTAAGGGTAATAATGTCATTATCTATTTTTTATTTTATTAAGGGTAATAATGTTATTACCTATTTTTTATTTTTTTATTTTTTATGTTAGTGGTATTAAAGTGAGGAAAAATGGTATTTGTTTTAGCCACTCCCTTCAACAAATTAGATGCAAACATGAAATCTATATATATAATCAGAGTTATCATCATTAATTAAACCTTCAATCATATAAAAGAAAAATGAGTAGAAATAATAAGAAAATATATAGAAACAAAAAGTAGGCAAATACATGGTATTTGGATTAGGGGAAAAGTTGTGGAACATGCCATTTTGAATAATGAAAATTAATTTGGATTAAAATGGAAGCACATGGGTGAGATTATCATATTCCCCATATAAATTAAAATAATTAATTTCCCACTATAATAAGAAAGGCCCCAGTCTTGCTCTTTAATTCATGCTCTCATTACTAAATTGTTTCTATTTTGGAGTTTCTTTTAACTTGTGAACATGCTTTCTTCTAATTACATTATAAAGATCTTTACACATGTAACCTTCCTGCAGACCCTTTGATTCTTGTTTAATTTTGGTAGTTAAACAAGGCTTGGATTTATATAGATTGGATTGAAAGACCATTTTGCCCCTAAAAGCATCTTATTTCAAATGATTTTTGGCACTTTGCACCTTTAAATTACACCATTTTGGCACTTTGCACCCTTATAATGCAAAATTGGCAGATTGCACCTTTTAAACATTTGTTTGACACTTTGCACCCCAAATCACTTTTGACTTAGAAAACTTACATGCAACTTGCTGCAAACCTGGAAGATGGGCAAATTCATAATTTTCTTATTATCTATCATCTTCCCTCAATTCTTAATCACATTTCCACCATTTTTATCTTTCATCCCTTCAATCAAAAAATCCTAAAATCTTTTAGCCATTTCTTCCAATGGTAAAATCGGTATAAACACTAAACAATAATAGTAAATCACTTTTTTTCTTTTGAGTATGAAAAATAATGTAACTGGAAATCTTAGGCCGAACCCTCAATTTTTTTTTGAATAGTCAAATGACAAAATAAGGCTACTGAAAAGTTTATTTGGTGGTAGAAAGGTGGTGTCTATTAGTTTCATGATGGAAAGATTTTTGTGCTCCCATTGAATAGTTTGGATCAACAAAATTATTAAAAGAAAATAGCGTTACCATGGATTAAAACTTGATTTTTTTAAGGTATATTATCGAACTCTTATCTATATATTCCAACCATTCTTGAGTTTTAGTTCAGAATTTACATATGATGGCAAATAGAACGGGTAAGAAGAATTTATGATTTTTTTTTATTAATAGGACGAAATATAAAAATGGTGGAACAATGATTAAGAATTGGGGGAAGAGGATAGATAATTAGAGAATTGCGAATTTGCCCATCTTTCAGGTTTTCAACAAGTTGCAGGTAATTTTTCTAAGCAAAAAAATGATTTGGGGTGCAAAGTGGCAAACAATTTATATTTAAATGGTGCAATCTGCTAATTTTGCAATTTAAGGGTGCAAAGTGCCAAAATGGTCTAATTCAAGGGTGCAAAGTGCCAAAAACCCTATTTCAAACAAGACCAAGATCCAAAGTTATGTTTGACAATTCTGTTGTATCAGACCAGAATTAGATCCTCCCGTTGACTTGTGCTAACCACCTAGTAGAGACAGCCTATGACTTATAGCTTATAAGCAAGGTGCACTTATAATCTAATCTAATAGTACCAAAAACTTCCATTTCAAAATAGGTCTTAACACGGAAAAAAATTGATAAAAACATCCCATTATTTAAAGAACTATTTATTATAAGAGTACTAGTTGTGTTCTAATTTTTCTATAAGTTACTAGGCTGAAAAATGAAAGTATGAACCGAGTTCCGGAAGTTTTGTAGACCACGAACGACCCTTTGCTTTATTCGTGTTACGATTGAAATTCTTTTGCGCCACGGCCAGTAGGATATAAAGGTTGCGGTCCATGCATTGGTTTTCGATTCATGGACTCGGAGAAAAAAAAATTATGTCTTTATATGAGTTTTATTTTTCCATTTTGCTAAAATCAGAGAACTTAGAGGGTGTTTGGCTAAACTTATAAACTGGTAAAAATAGTATATAAGATGTTTAAAGGATTATAAGTTCTTTTAAAGTGTTTGGTACATTTTTTAGAAAATATCTTAAAATTTCAAAAAATAAATTTTTGGAGAGCAAAAAAAACATATATTTTTTTTTAAATCTTAAAAACTGTAAAAATAACTTATAAACTTATTATCCAAACACTTCAAAAATTCATCAAGACGTAACAACTTTCCAGCTATTAAAATAACTTAACAGATATGTGAGAGTTTATCAATTGTTAAAATAAGCTTAGTCAAACTGACTCTTAGTTAATTAGAATGAAAATATGTTATTTTCATGCACCTCATCCATCTTCAAAACCACATTTCAAAAAATATAACGTTTTTTCCACTCCTCCGCCTCTCCCTCCAGTCCCCTGCTGAGGCCGCCTAATTTTTGTCAACCATGTCACCGGAAAAGGTTATTCTCATCGATCTCAGTCATCGGTTCAATCTAAGATGTCTATTTTCAGTTAAAATTATGCAACTAAGTTGTTCATTTTCAGTATAAGTTATCCAACTAATCTGTCTATTTTCATTCTGAGTTGTTCAACTACGTTGTCCGACGGGACTTTTATGACAAATTCAAGATATCCGAGCTGATGATTAGCTCTACAAAATAGTTTTTAATGGACTTACAACCAATTTTCCCTTTTAACATATCCAACTATATAATGTGAGTTTTGGTTTTTATAATATCCTTTTAATTAAGTAATAAGCATCTCCTATCGGTCTTTATATCGGCATTTTTTCACCTAATTTAAGTGTTTTTAGCCTTCAACCCATATCACTATATACCTAAATTTTATTTCGTTTCGTTAAAAACCCTGAGGTATCGAAAAAGCCCTTCTCATATTGGCCTGTCCAACAAGATGTTGTTCGGATGCTTTATTTTTCTACTAATTTTTTTGGTGAAGGAATTTTCATCTTCCACCCATCCACCATTTTTCTATTTTTTTTCTCCTAATCCTATTTCTTTTACCAAATATAGAAGTGAAAATAGGATTTTGTGTGATTAACACCATTTTCATAATTAGCATATAAAATAAGGATTTTAACTAAGGGTGCAAATTTAGACCGGATATCCTGTTTTAATAAGAAAATCGGACACCATATGATGATTGACACGTGGATAGTTTTAATAAAAATATAATAAAAATTCTAATAATTGGAAAAAAAAAAAAAAAAAAAACCCTAACATAACCCATAACCCCTTTAATCCTAATTATAATCAGCGTGATTTATTAAGAGTTAAGACTTATGAGTGCCATATGTCAAAAAATTAGCAGAATCCGAGTTATATTAAATATCGGCTGATCCGCTGATCAGAATTTAATCTCTTTAACTAATTGTACCTAGTTATTGACTTATTAGCATATTTATTGTAAATACATTGGTGTTAATTACTATATTAATTTATAAAATATAAATACATTTTTATTAATAACAAAAACATTTATTAATATAAATATGCTTATTTTTAATTAATTTGTAATTTTTTGGCATCAATGTTGATTTAATTCATTTTTTGTATTTAACTAATACGCTAATTGCAATTAATAAACTATAATAAGCAACAATAAAATGATTAAATAAACACACTTTAATTGATAAAATAAAGGACGAGACATTTAAATTGAAATACATAGTTCATAAAATATTTAGGAAATAAAATATAATAAAATTCGACAAACATTAAATTTATAACAGTTTTGGGACATGTATGGTGAAATGCTATGGGAGACCAAATCAAATCCGATTTCCTAAAATTGGTGAAATGGTGCAATATTATTATTGTATTATTTGGTCTAAATTTTGGTGCAATGCATGGAAGACCAAACACACAATTATTTCTCAAAGTGGTGGAATGGTAAAATGGTGTGCTACCTCTGAGAGATGAACCTATTTTTTACCACAAAAAAAAGAGATTTTGTGAAAAAATGGTGAAACCGGTGGAAGGTGTTGTTATCCCAAATTAATATTATATATAGATGAGAATATTTTCACATTTATACGTATTGGACCTCCTACTAGACTATCTAAATATATTTGGGGGGCCTCAAGAGGACTCATGTACATGATTAGTGAAGTCGATCGAAGAGGACCATATTTGTTATCCTATTGTCATCATTATTCATTAACGATGATAAATTGGTGATTCGAGTTGAAAGAAATTGGGATGTTACACTTTACATTATGAATTCTAATTAATTTCAAATATTTACAAGGTCTTGCTCGATTGGACAATAGCTGCCTAACATCAACTCCATCCTTTGTAAATTGACATATATATGAATCACATAAATTAAAGACTACGACTCATGAATCACATCATTAATTATGATAACCAGAAAAGGCAATTATTATATATATATATATATGATAAGCAAAAGATACAAGTATGAAAACCTCATACAACAATCATTAGGCAACTCATGATCCCAATCATTGCTACCAATCCGATTGAAATCATGATTGAATCACATATTATATATATATATATATATATATATATATATATATATATATATATATATATATATATATATATATATATATATATATATATATATATATATATATATATATATATATATATATATATATATATATATATATATATATATATATATATATATATATATATATATATATATATATATATATATATATATATATATATATATATGATTCTCCGATCCATATATCTTATTTTGCAAGTACTGGCCGCCTATCATTAGTTTCAGGTTTAGTTTCTTTTTAAGATCCACATGCCAAGAAAGATGATGATATCAATCATATATAGGGAAGATTACAATATAATATATACATTATTTATGTTTTCCATTCAAAGCAAAGATTTTCTCATCCATAAATGACCCAAAAAAGAACCTAGGAATAACAACGCATATGTGTACCTGGAATTATCTTCCTATTTTTAATCTAAAACTACTAACAAATAGTAAACAAATTAAAGGGTTTATTAGGGAAAACCCTCTTGTTCATATTTTCTAATGAAGTAGATCCAATTTTTTTTCTCCTTTTTGAGATACACCCAATTTTGCCAACTTGGCAAAATATATTATATAATTTCCCTTTAATACCCCTGTTTTATTATTAAACGGCATTTATTTCCTTTAATACGTGATTTGAGATTTGCTGATACGTTGCCTAAAATCACGGAATAAATTTACATGAGATCATTGGCCGTTATATCAAATCGTGTACAATATTTTTTGAAGATTCTCTTCATCGTTCCAGCGGGTTTTATCGTCTTTGAAGATTTCTGCACCGTCGTGGAAATAGGATCGATTTTTGAGCGTTTGTTGTTGGACGTTGTTAAGCGGGTATGAATGCGTTATTCGTTTTTATTTTTCGCTCAATGTCCATGATTGTCGTGTACGGTGGTTAGAAATTTTTAAGAGTTGTGTTGATACTTGATTCTATTAAGTAGAACGTTTTTAAACAAAATTATTCCGTCATATATATATCGTTTTTTTTTGGCCGATGATGTTTGTTTGGAAGAGGATTTACAGAGTTAGAAGAGGATGGTTCACGTATATCGGACCAGAGTTGTTTTATATGAACATCGTAGTTGGTTTATGCAATAATTGAAATAACTGTCCGCTGTGGTTGAGTTCATGAGTTAGATCCCGTTCGATAGTTGGTTTATTTGTGTATAACAGCAGATTTTAGGGTGCTGGGTAGTACATTAAAATATATTTCGTAGTCTTTTTTAATTTAGCGTATGGATTTTGCATTTTGAGTTTATTGTTGATCATATTAATATATTTTTTAGTATTCTGCATTTTTAATGTCGTATCATGATTCAAGGTATTTTCGATGGCGAATTTTGTACGGATTTTGTTGAGATTTGGTGGTTTGGTTGCTATAAAGAGGTGTTCGAATGGGTTTACTCGCGGCTCATTGGTTGCATTTGTTATTTCAAAGTGGCCACAACTCGATGGGTGGGATATAAACATGACATATAGGCTGGAAGGCATTGTCCGCTGTGGTCGAGTTCATGTTTTTGATCCCGATCGATAGTTGGTTTATTTGTTTATAACAACCGATTTAAGTGTGCTGGGTAGTACATTAAAATATAGTTCGTAGTCTTTTTTAATTTAGCGTATGGATTTTGCATTTTAAGTTTATTTTTGATGATATTAATGTATTATCATTCAAATGTATTTGCAGTCTATTTAATCATTTTTTAGTATTCTGTATTTTCAATTTTGTTTCATGATTTTAGGTTTTTTCGATGGCGAATTTCGTACGGATTTTGTTGAGGTTTGGAGGGTTGGTTGCTATAAAGAGGTGTTTACGATGTAATGGCTCGGTAACTTCGGTTAAGTGTTAAACCGTTGTAATAAAGTAGTATACTATTATGAATACCGTATGATACTACCATTATCATTTTATTATACTATTATAAGATTATTAATGTACTAGAGTTTTTTAACTCGACATATTGGTTTGATTGTGTTATGATGTGTTTTATGTATTTTATCAAAACCCTAGATTGAAATTATGAGATTATTAATGTACTATTTTATTGGTTATGTTGGAATACTTTACGTTGGTGTTGTTCTCAATGTTCTTGTCATTTCAGTGGTATATTGTTTGTAACACAATTTCATGTCACTACTATAACCGTAATATACTATCATATCAGATTAATGTACTATATTGAAATTATTAATATACTATGTGGTTGAATAATACGGGATCCATAGTCGATTAACGAGATCCATAGTCGAATTAGATCAATAAGATAGTCTATTACATGATATAAGGAAAATTACCCTAATTGATTAGTATTTCAAACAAACATATTATTCAGTTTCCATATATATTATTATTTTTTCATATATATTATTATTTACCCTAATCGTTTTCATATAATAAGGAAAATTACCCTAATTGATTAGTATTTGAAACAAACATATTATTCAGTTTCCATATATATTATATTTTTCCAATAGTCAATTAACTAAACTCATAGTCGAATTAGATACATGGGATAGTCTATTAAAAGATATGAGATAGTCTATTAATTTTAAAACACAAATCCGCCGCCGTCACTTCTCAAATCTAGGGTTTTGATGATTCTTCGGCCCATAGTCGATTAACGAGATCCATAGTAAAATTATACCAGTGGGATAGTCTATTAAATGATATGAGATAGTATATTAATACAGATGTAATTCGACTATGCATCTCGTTAATCAACTATGGGCCGAAGAATTATCAAAACCCTAGGTTTGAGTAATCCTAGATTTGAGTAACCCTAGATTGGAGCAGTGACGGCGACGGCGACGGCGGCCAACGACGATATCACTTCTGGTGGATGTCATGCCCATCAATTGTTGCAATATCACTGATTTAGTGCTCGAATTCGGTATGCGATTATAACAGATCTGCAATTACACAAACGTGATAGTCGATTTAGCCAAAACATATCAACAAATCGATGGACTATAGCGATGCAACGAGCGGCGAAGACGTACCTATGGCGGCTTGCTCGGAGTGCACGTAGTCGTCGTTTCACGGCAGTGCAGATATCTTCCGCGTTCAATGGGCCGTTCTGGGAAGTGGTTGTGGGAGGTTTTGCAGTTTATTTGATAGTGGGTTTAACGGGAAAATAGGAAGGGATTTGATATTATTTCAAAAGGTAAAGTAACGGGATTTGTGGGATTTGATTGAGGGTAATTATGTAATTAAGAAAAGTTTGGGCTTTTATCAAAATGGCAAATTTAAATTTGGGTCTACCCCTATTTTTTGAATGTTTAAGGGGGTTATATCTAATAGACCCCAAATTAAATACTTAGAATGTATAAGACCATACATCCCTATACATCCTACCCTTATACCACCGTTTGAATGATCATCTCAATCAAAAGTTTCGAACTCAGGACCTTTCATTTGGCTTGGCATTGATATAACTATGTTGAATGATTGACCTCAACCAAAAACTTAAGTTATTTGTGAAATATATTATTTAATATTAATATCTTCAATACCCATAACTATTTAAGTAAGGCCTCGTTTGGTTGTCGAGATTTAATTAATCAAGATAAGATTAGATAATCGAATGAAAATTCAATTGTTTAACGGACCCCGGGATGTTCAATAATTTTTTTTTCTAAAAGCAAGATAAGATAAGCCATGATAACATAATATTTGCGGGTCGACTCGGAAAATTATTGGGGATACCAAACATCAAACAAAGTTCTATTAGTTAATGATGGTTAATATACCCAATAACCAAACATCACAAATAGTGCAACCCTTTTTACATTTCGTCGCAAGAATTTGCGACGACCATTTTTTTTATGTTTTTTTTTTGCGTCCATTCTGTTGCATTATATTTGTCGCAAACTTCTTTTTTTCCTCGCAAACAAGTTTTCTTCGTCGCAAGAAATGGATTTTGGCCTAGTATTTACGGAGTTCAGTTACATTAATGAGCAAAAGTTTAGTAAAAACATGTATTTTATGTAATTTTACTATAAAGTTTGAGTTAATAAGACAACTTATTTGCATAGCTTAGTTACACAACTTAGTTAAAATAAACTGAGGAAAAAAAACTTAAATCTTTGGTGCATGCATGACCACCAACATTACCATAAGCTATCACCATACAATTCTTCATATGTTTCTTTTTTGGTTTCCATAAGTATTAGGTTACAAAGGAGGGGAATGAGAGTTAACCGAAATCGTATAGTATGTGTGTATGTAGGTGTGTGATTATCTGTGTGTGCATGTGTGTGCCAGTGTGGCAGAGCTTCAATGATGGCAGCAATATGAAGTAGCGATGGAGCAGATTTAATGGAGTGCAGCGGGGTTAGACGGATTTGACAGAATGCAATTAATTGAACATAATAAGGGAAGAGATTGAATAACATAAGACTTTAACCAATTGTAAATATCCAACTATCCTAATCTGAAAGAGTATTAGCGACCATTATTTAGCAAATCGCCCCATAGTTAGAAGTATGGAATTTCATAGTTAGAGCACATTGAAACTTGTAAGAGGAATGTTGGTTTATTCGTCAAATAATTTGAAGATCGATTTGTGAAAAGAAAAGAAAAACTAAAAACCATAATAATAATAATAATAATGGCATTGGATTGGGAGATGCATATGGGTAATAATGATGCATGTGATGATCAATCCAATTAATTAGTTTAGGTCATCTCTAGATTACTTTTTTGAAGCTCCATGTTCAAGTGCTCCTTTATTTTATTATATTCAAATATACTTTTATTTAATAAACAAAATTTAAAAACTAATTACCCCTTATTTAAACACCCCAAATGCAACTACCTGAGACCATAAACAACAAACAACTGATTTCACAAAGATCAAACATTAATATTCAAAATATATCCCCTCTCTCTCTCTCTCTCTCTCTGCTCATTGTCAGGAAATCTCACTTTTTTTCTTTCCATCAGGCATCAGCTGATCGAAACAGTTTATCTTTGTCAGAGCTATCTAATCTACAGTACTTGTCTAAACAAATTGTTTTACGTATTTTTTTTATATTTATAATATTAATTAAAAAAAAGGAAAACATGAACACCAAGTCAGCTGGCGGCGGAGGAAGCGGTATACCGTCACCATCGAAGAGCAAAAGAAAGAGTAACAACAACCAGCAGCAAGATTCATCATCATCAGCAGCAGCAGCAACAACGAACAGATTCCTCGGGGTGAGGCGGCGGCCGTGGGGCAGATACGCGGCGGAGATAAGAGACCCGTCCACCAAAGAGAGGCACTGGTTGGGCACTTTCGACACCGCGGAGGAGGCGGCATTGGCCTACGACAGGGCGGCTAGGTCCATGCGCGGCTCCAGGGCCCGCACCAACTTCGTCTACTCCGACATGCCACCTGGCTCTTCCGTCACTTCCATCATCTCCCCCGACGAAACCCGCAACGATTTCTCCATGCTCTTCGCCGATAATAATAATAATAATAATCCATCAGAAAATCAGCACCAGCTTTTCTTCGGACAGAGCCACCACCACAACGCCGCCGCCACCCAGTTTCAAGGTTTTCAGCTCACCGGAGATGCCTGGAATATTAATATGTATGAGGAGCAGCAGCAGGTGAGTGACTTTCAGTACGTCCGTCAGCCATCACCGGCACCTGAGCTGCCGCCATTGCCGCCGGACATTACTAGCAGCTGCTACTCCGGCGAACCGCCGGTACTGTCTGAAATGGGGCATGGGGTTCTGAATGAAATGAGGTACCTTGAGCTGTCGGAGCCGAGGCGTAGCATCGATTCGGCAGTTCCATACGACATGGGAGAGGCCTTTTTTGGATATGACAGCGGCTCAGTCACTACCGCCGCCGCCAGAAACAGTTTCTCCGGCGGCTATGGGTGGTACTGAGTTTCACAACTTAATTATGTGGACGGAGTAAAACAAAAAAAAAAAGAAAAAGAAAGGGGTTGCATGTTAATTATTCTACCTATTAATTTAAGTAATTAAGTGAAGGGTATTGTGTGTCGTCGTCGAGGGGGAATGTGTGTTGGTTGTTGGATTAAGGATCCATGTGTGTTTTTTTTCAAATTTAATTTTTTTTTTCTATTTGTTTATGTTCCTAATTGTAATGCCATCAGCTTATATTTAATATAAGTCTTTGAATGGTTTTTCTCTGCATAAAGTCATCACCTTCATTGTAACTTTACAATTGCACTACTGATTTATATATAATCTTTTTGTTATTATTTAGTGCATCAACTACTAATTAACTCTTTAACATGTCTATTGTAGAAAAATGGGTTTTTACTACGACTATTAACAGTAACAAAAGGTACCAAATTTGCAGTAAAAAGATTTTTGCTACGAATTTGCCCCGTAGCATAACAAAAACTTGGCTATATTAAATGACCGTAGTAAATACTTTTTTGTTACGTTAAGTCCTATCATTTACCACGACTCCAAGATTGTCAGGTGAGTAAAAGATACCTTTTGCTAAAAAATCATAATAAAAAGTCATTTTTCTACTATTGATGATAAGTTAATCCTATACGGAATTCTAATCCAGTTCAACTCTAATTATCATGCATGTATTTCTTTAATAGTAATAAAATCAGTCGTGACAAGGTAAGCATATTTGATATGTAATTAGATTAGTCTAATTAAAATAAGTTTTGGAGCTATGCAGTTTGTAGTGATAAAGAGGAAATTATGAATTTTTGGGTCAATGTAGGAAAGAATAAGTGAAAAAGAAAAGAGTGGGATCAAATGAATATAGTAATAATGATTTTAGTTACAAGTTATTTGGTACTTGTAACATCAAAAGTGCAGTGCAGGAGAGGTTGACTTTGACTATAAAGTGTTAGAACACAATTGTAACATCAAAGTGTAAGATTAATTAATAACGTAGGGCTCAGCGTCCATGTTTTGCGATTAAAAGTTGTAGAATTATGGACCGCGATTAATTACAAGTAATTATGGATTCATGTTGTTTTGACTATATTGTTTTTTCATCCTTTAATAACTTTTTTTTTTTTGACATCCAAAAACCAAAATACAATTATCAAACAATTCCCTTTCATCCCTATTTATCATTCAACCCATCTATTTATATAAACACTATTTCAATGTATTTTCGACGACTGAATTGCATTAATTTCATAGTTTGTAGTTGCTTTCTATTTTGGTAAGCATTTTGTTGAATACTGTAGTCTTGTAGTTGATTAAGGTAACTTTATAGTTCATTCTGCAAAGAAAGAAAAACAAAATTGAAGTTGATTACTATAAATTTATAGTTGAAAGAAAAACCAACATTTTTAAAACAAATTAACAAGAAAGTAAATTTAGTGAGAAAAAAAAAATGTATTAGATGTAGGGTAGACCTGACCACGGTCTGGTGTTTGGTTCCAATTCGGAGCCGGCGGTTCAGCTTCAAGTTTTGAGTGAACCTAAATTGGACCGTGAATATGGAGGTTCATGGCTGGTTCAAAACTGCAGGTTCGAATGAACCGCCGGTCCGGTTCGACGGTTAAACATATATTTTTCAAATTATTATTTTTAATTGTTCTTATTTGCTTGTAAATGATTTCTTAAAAACATAAATATATATTAGGGGTCTTTATAAATAAGTCCATCAATGGGTACTTATTCATAAAGAGATCAAGACAATAATTTTTTTTTACAAAAAAGTCCACACATGGTCCAAATTTTTGTAAAAGACTAAAATAGCCCCTCATACTTTAATATACTCCAATTTCATCCTTTAATTTAATTTAACCTCAATTGACCCTAAATTTCACAAATTATTCAATTTGACCCAAAACACATTTTTATGGACAATTTCGTCCCTCACCGCCGTTGACCGCCGGTCTCCGGTGTTGACTTTTTTTTTCTTTCTTCCGGATCTTTTTCGTCGGTCTCCGGTGTTGACTTTTTTTTTCCTCCTGATTTTTCCGCCACCGGTTTCCGGTATTGACCGGCGGTCAACGCCGGTCTCCAACAATATTGTTGTGATTGACAGTAATATTAACTATATTATTGTTAAACACAGTAAAATTAACTATACTACAATTTAACACAGTAATATTGCTATATTAATCTCTAACACAGTAATATTAACACAACTAAACTCATTAGTATTGTATAATAGAGTAATATTACTATGTTGACCGTTCAACAAATGTAAACATAATAAAACGCCAAAAGAATTAATTATATTACTGTGAGTGACAGTAATATTACTATAACAACAGTAATATTACCGTCAACCACAGTAATATTACAATAATAGACAGTAATATTATCACGTTACTCCGTGAATAACTCAAACAACCAAAAAAACCCAAACAAAATAATAATATTGATGTTGTTGACAACAATAGTACTATAACAACAGTAATATTACCGTCAACCACAGTAATATTATTGTGTTTACAGTAATATTTCAATAATAGACAATAATGAAACAATTTATGGTCCCGAATTCGTTTAATACAGAGGTCTTATCTGAAGTGTTATGACACTTGAACAAACATGCAGCGGAAATATAAAGATAAAAGAACAATACTCAGAATTAAAAATGTTCACAAGTAAAGACTTGTGAACTTGCCCTTTACAGGACGGAAAAATAAATTAAAATCAGTATTCCAAGAATACAAACAGAAGAGGTGCGAAAACTTCTTCCTTATGAATGAATCATTCTCATGAACATTCTTACATTCAAATCTAGATACAAAAAGAAAAATATTAAAAATTCTAGATTTCAAAGATGTACTCGTGAGGAGTACGTAAAGAACTTATGAATGAATCACTATCTTGATCATTCTTACAACCAAGTCTAGAAACATATATACTAAACAATCTAGACTACAAAGAATGTACTTATGAGAAGTACGTAAAGAATGTACTCATAAGGAGTACGTAAAGATTGTACTCATGAGGAGTACAAACGACCGATTCTAAAACCACTCTAAAACACTCATGTATTCTTTTCAGCTCTCGGTTTTTTTATTTCGTAGAATCGATAAAAATCATTGAGTATTGAAATCGGTATTTATAGACATTTCAAGCTTCCACTCCTCAGCCCATGATCTGCAAGAAAACCAACCACAGGAGCACTCAAGAAAATGGGTTAGTGGGTTAGTTAGGAAGTTAGAATAAAATCCACAATTAAATCCACTAAGCACTACTTAGCCCACTAAGCACTATACTTAACCCACTAAGCACTATACTTAACCCACTAAGCACTACTTATTCCATAACTAAAATTTAGTTTAAAAAATAAGAAAGTTAAAAACACAATGTGGAAATAATCCACGTGTTTCAAACTCCCCCTTTTTAACTTTCTGATCAAAACTAAATTTTAGCTTAACTCCCCCTGAGTCATTGCTTGAACTCCCCCTGAATTTGACAACCAACATTAACATAAACGTTCAGAGGAAAAAAAAAACAGAACAAAGTCAACAATGTTCATAAAAATAATTAAAGTAGAATATCCAAAGTCTCCCAAAGTCTCCTCAGAATCAGTTGCTGCTGCTTTCCTCTCCTCTGCTCCTTCAGCTTCACCCTCATTATTTTCTTCTTCTTCATTAACTCCATGTTCTCTGCCTCTGGCATCCAAATGATGAGAAGTCCCTGCTTCAACTTCATGACTAGCTTTTTCTCCCCCTTTTTGATCAGAAAGAGTTTTTCAAAGCATTTCCACCATGGACTGGTGATAGGTAATCTAAGCTAGAGAATGAGTAAGCTGTTGTAACAAGAGATCTCTAGGAACAGAAACAAGATTGTCAGGGGTGTTGTCAACATGAGGAGCAACACCTTCAATACCAAGATTATTTTGACCTGATTCAGTTGAGAGAAAATTATCTCCATTCCAGGGAAGATCTTGGACATGAGGAGCTTTGAGAAAATTTTGAGAAACAGTTATCATGCCAAGTGGAGTGTGAAGATATTATGATTCATCTTGGCCCAAATTTTGAGAAAACAGAATGGAGTAGATGAGAAAAGGATACGAAAGATGAGTGGAGGATGAAATTTTCAAGGCAAGATGACCTAAATTATTAAAGAAAAGTTTGCCAAAATCAACTTGTAATCCCATCCCCAATTTGTACATGAGTACTGCATGAGGTTTAGTAACCACAGAGACATTTTTGGATGGAATCCAATTCATCACTGTGAGTCTGAACAAGACAGAATAAAATGCAGTGAGTTGAGAAACTTTGAATTTTCTGGGGTGAGCAGGCCAACATTTTAAACGGTTGCCAGAAAGAGTCTAACAAACCTCAGTAAACTCACCATAATTATCCTCATCAATCATAGTAGGAGTTTGTAAATGAGAGTTGATAATTTTGGGAGAAAAGGGAGAAAATGGAATTTCGCACAAAAACTTTGCCAAAGTTTGGAGATTTTTTTTTTTTTAAAAAGAGGTTTGTAAATTGGCATAAAATTCCTTCACAACAGAGGGATCATAAGGACAGGCAATCTCAACTAGACTAAGGATTTTTCTTTGATCAAGAAAATCAGTAATCCTATGTCTATCAAACTCATCCTTGGAAATTTTCTTCTCCTCAATGAATTGGCAATTCATGATTTGAGGACTTCAAATTTGAATCAGATTCAAAATAAAAAGTAGTACTGAAAGCATTGTTTACCTCAAAAGGAGTTGACAGATCCTTCCCATCCAAGTTCAGCTCTTCCTCAGAAGATTCCTCTTCTTCAGAGTCTTCAAGTTCATCCGAGATGTATGCTGGCTCAGGTGATGAAACACGTGGGGCAACATCTTCCTGCATCTGAGAGGAGTTCTCAGACGAGTCACTGTCTGACTCTGAGGATGGCAATTTTTTGCGAAAAGTGGCAAGGGGAACTTCCCAGCTGTCATCACTTTTCTCTAGTCCATCAGCCTGAGGAGGTGATGCATCTACTTGAACAGCTGCTTCTGCAAGAGTTTCCAGAGGGTCTGCATGTGGTGCTGAGGGTGTTTCTTCAGTGGTAGTGAAATCCTGAGCATTAACAGAGGGAATGTCAACATGCTCGGCAGAGGACATCCCTGAAAAATCAGGCATTTCTTCATCCTGGTAGGAAGTAGCATCCTCAGCAGCACTCTGAGAAACATTGGCTGAGACAGTGGGTGCAGCAACATCTTCTGGAACATGTGCAGCAACATCTTTCGGTTGAGAAGCTGCTGCTGCCATATTAGGCTGAGATGTCTCCCCCTGAGTTGATGCTGGTGGAGGTGAGTCGTTTGACGATGACTCAGTGGAGCTTGAGGAGAGAGCTTGAGCTTCTGGTTCTGCAAAGGCAGGGTCTCCTTCTTCATCATCTGTGTCCTCATCAACCAAATGGAGACCTCTTGGTGGGTTTGGCCTAACTGGGGTACGACCACCTTTGCCGCCTCTTTTTCCACCTCTGCCGCCTCTGCTGGGAGAATTTCCTCCCCTTCGACGTTGTGACCCAGTTGCATTCAGATCTGGGAATGGATTCATGCGCTTGGAACGGCGAGTTGGAAAACTTCCTGCAGTGGAAAAGGGACCCACGAACTCGAAGTTGTCTGGGTCAATCGGATTCAGCTCGTCTCCGGGCTCAATGTAACTGATCGGCATTGCTTCAAGATTGACAGGATGAACGATGATGGCCAGATTCGGGTCTGCTGGTTCAGGTGCTGCAGCATTGTTGTGGACATCATCTTCGGCTGGAAGGGGATTTCTAGGTGGAGATGCCATGATACAGTAGATAAATATTTCTTCTTGTGCTTTTGATTTGAGAGTGTGAATTTTTGAAAGATTAAGCACGAGATTTATAAGCCCTAATTTTTGCTGAGAAAAATCGAAGTGGAGAAGGTGAAGAAGTGGGGTGCGTTTTTCTTGGAGAAAGTGTGATTAAGGAGAATAAAGGTTTATTTGGCAGTTTAAAGCAAAACGTGACACATGGCACAATAAGGAGTGGACTTAGTGGAAAATAAAAGACTAACCCATGTACCCCATGACCCATATAAATAGTGATAATTCAATAATAAATAAAATAATAATAAAAATAGTAGCACTCACGAAATTTTCACAAAAATAAGAAACACATTTATTAATGATTAATAGTGTGAGAAAAAATAAATTGGCTGACAGGCATAGAATTTTTTTTTTTTTTTTTTTTTTTTAACTCTTATTTTCAAGTCAAACAATTCACATGGAACATGATCAAGTGTTCAGTTTGAAGGTTCCTCAGTTACTAAGATATGACTATCAAAATAGAGGAGTTTGACTTATGTGATTATGATCGTTCTCTGAATGTTTACATGAAGCATGATCACGTTTCAAGGTGAAAGACTTCCAGTTACTGATTTAGAGAATAATCCATCACAGTGAAGTCATTATTTAAAGAAGCTAAGCTTCAGGAAATTATGTTGGAGCTTAAGATGTTTGATGAGGTGCTGCAACATATTTTAGGACATGTTTATTGAGTACACATCCCGAGAGATTTTCTAAGTTTAGAGAACCTCTCATAATCTAATGCCATGGTAAAGATGTCAGCCAGCTGATCTTGTGTAGGAATGTACTTTAAGCACACTATATTTTTCTCAACTATATCACGAATAAAATGATGTTTAATATCTATGTGTTTAGTACGTGAGTGTTGAACATGATTTTTTGAAATATCAATAGCACTTGAATTATCACAATATATGGCCAGGGTGCCACTGGTTAACCCATAATCTCCCAGCATTTGTTTCATCCAAATTAGTTGACCACAACATCCTCCAGCAGCTACATATTCTGATTCAGCTGTTGAAAATGATACACAATTTTGTTTTCTACTAAACCAAGAAACCAAATTATTCCCCAAAAAGAAACATGCACCTGAAGTGCTTTTTCTGTCACTAATATCCCCAGCCCAATCAGAATCACTAAAACCTATCAAGTTTGTATTAGTGTCTTTGAAAAACTGAATCCCTAAATCTACTGTACCTGCAACATACCTAATAATCCTCTTCACAGCTTTAAGATGTGTGACTTTGGGATTAGCTTGATACCTGGCACACACACACACACTAAACATAATGTCAGGCCTGCTTGCTGTTAGATACAGAAGGCTTTCAATCATGCTTCTGTAAAGAGTGCTGTCAACATCTTCTGCAACATCATCCTTGGACAGTTTTTGGCTAGAACCCATTGGAGTTTTCATGTGCTTGGCTGACTCCAACTCAAATCTTTTGACCAGATTGAGAGCATGCTTCTTTTGATTTACAAAAATCCCTTCACCTGACTGTTTGATTTGGAGTCCTAAGAAGTAATTCAACTCCCCTACCATGCTCATCTCAAAAGTGTGAGACATAGAATCTACAAAAGACTGTAAAAGGTTAGCACAAGTAGAGCCAAAAACAATATCATCAACATATATCTGAACAATAATGATATGATCATTTGTTCTTCTAATAAATAGAGTTATGTCTGCCTCTCCTCTGTTGAACTGTATTTCAAGTAAGAAGTCAGTGAGTCTTTGATACCAAGCTCTAGGAGCTTGTTTAAGACCATACAGTGCCTTCTTAAGTTTGAAAACATGATTAGGCTTGGCAGAATCTTCAAAACCCTTGGGCTATTCTACATATGCTTCCTCATTGAGAACCCCATTCAGAAATGTACTTTTGATATCCATCTGATACAGTTTGATTTTAAGAAAGCAGGCTATAGCAAGAAGTAATCTAATAGATTCAATTCTAGCTACTGGAGCAAAAGTCTCATCAAAGTCTATACCCTCAATTTGGGTATAACCTTGTGCTACTAACCTAGCCTTATTTCTAACCACTGTACCTTTTTCATAAGTTTTGTTTTTGAAAATCCACTTAGTTCCTATCACATTTACATGACTTGGTCTGGGAACTAAGTACCAAACATCATTTCTGATGAACTGATTCAGTTCTTCATGCATTGCATTGATCCAGAATTCATCCTTCAGAGCTTCTGCAATATTCCTTGGTTCAACTGAAGACACAAAGCAAGTAGTTCCAGTTAGTGCACATTTAGAAGATAAATTTGCAAATCTTACCATATCTCTGTAATTCACTCTCTCTTTTCTTCTGGTTCTTATCCCATCAAAGATATCTCCCACAACTTGAGTAGATGGGTGATTTTTCTGGATTCTACTTGATGGTTCCTTTCTGCAGACATCATGAGTTAGCTGCAATTCAGCTTCTGTACTCTCTGTAGGCTGTATTGAGTCAGGTGTGGTAACACTTGGTTCAACACCCTCTTCTCTTGAGACTGGACTGTTTATATCTGGAGCATCTGTGGCAGTAGTGTCTCCTCTGGTTGTTTCACCTTCAGCAATCAGGTCATCAACTTTATCTTCAGTTGTTTTACTGCGGAGATCAGCAAAATCATCAAATACCACATTTACAGATTCAATAATGGTTCGAGTTCTTAAGTTATATACTCCATAAGCATGACTGTTATCAGAGTATCCCATAAATAAACTCAAATCACTTTTTGAATCAAATTTAGCTAGATGATCTCTGTCATTTAGGACAAAGCAAACACATCCAAACACATGCATGTATTCTAGATCAGATTTTTCTCTTAAAAAATACACCAAAGTATATCTCGAAAAATCATCAACACACACAAATACATATTTTTTACCACCTTGTCTTTCTACCTCTATAGGACCCATAAGATCCATATGTACAAGTTCAAAACAAATGGTGGTACCAACGGGTTGTAACACTTTGTGTGGTACTCTAGTTTGCTTTCCATTCTGGCACATTCCGCATATAGGGATATCCTTGATCTTGAGATCTGGTACTCCTCTTATGGCATTGTACTTGTTGAGCAGCATCAGATTTTTGAAGTTTGTGTGCCCTAGTTTCTGGTGCCACAGCTCTACTTCACTTACTCTTGAGCTCTTGCATGAGATGGTGTCACATGTTTCATAACAATTATCTATTGACCTAGACCCTGTCAGTACACAATGATTTATATCATCAAACACAGAACACCGGTATTTATCAAATTTAACACGCAGATCATCATCACACAATTTACTAATACTGATGAGATTTGACCCCAATCCTTCAACATGTAAGACATTTGAAAGTTTTGGAAGTCCCTCAAGACTGAGTGTTCCACGTCCAACCACTTTGTCTTTAGCTCCTCCTCCATAGGTTACACGTCCTCCATTGAGTGTATAGTAGTTTGATAGAAACTCTTTAGTTCCAATCATGTGCCTAGAGCATCCACTATCAAAGTACCATGAACCTGAAATGTTAGCATTTAAAGAAGTGTATACTGCTTTGCACATAAGTTTACCTTTGGGAGTCCATATTCTACACTCCTTTTTGGTAAATTCTACATTTTTCTTGGAGGTGTTCCCTGGAGTGTTGTGGCTCATCATGTACAACATTTTGTCACTACTTATTTTCTCACACAATGGACGGGTATGTCCTGGTGAGAAACAGTCATGACAAATGTATCCCCTTATTCTGGACTCTGAAGTGGTGACTGTGGAATTTCTGCATTCTTTTCCATTTGAACCCTTCTCTTTTACAAAGACAATTTCTTTCTTCTTTACTGGCTTGTGTTTCTTCACTTGTTTGTTGAACCCTAGACCTTCATTCTTGTTGTACTTCTCCAGTGACACAATCTCTTCGAGTTTAGTTGTGCCGGTATTCATCCTCTTGATTGCTAGAGTTGCTTCTTTGAGTTCATCTTTCACCTTTGCCAGTTCAAGATCCTTCTTGGTGATACCAACCTCCGAATGTGTGATTGTTTCTTTAAGGGAAGAATTTTCCTTGTTGGCTGCATCTAGAGCTTGAGTCTTCTTCTCCAAGTCACAGAACAATCTCTTACACATTTCTTCCTCATCACTAACTGTTTCATTATTGGATTCTGCTGCATTCAAGGAAATAGAGTTTAAACATGTATAATGATCAGTATTTAACTCACAAATTTCAGTTACTGAAAGTGTTTCAGAAAGTGTTGCAGCATCCAGAGAAACTCCTTGTGATTCTGTTTCAGAGGCACTTCCAGTGAGATATCTGACAGAAAGGGCTTGTTTAGTGGATTGCTGTTCCTCTGCCTGTTCAGGTTGTTCTTCCTCCTCATCACTTACAGCACAAATCAAACTCATTCCTCTTCTTCTCAAGGTATTTGCACATTCATTAGCATAATGTCCAAATCCTGAACAGGCCCTGCATTTAATATGATCCAAGTTAGGTGGTTCAGAATTTGAACGAATAAATGAAGAATTTTTTAAAGTGTTTTGAGAAGACGTTTGAGGAAATGTTCTCTGTGGAATAGATCTGTTCCGAGGCTGAGTTTGTCGATTTTGTGGAGAGCCTTCTGGAAATAACTGTCTGGGCTTGATTCCACTTCGTCTGTATGCCCTATTGAATTTCTGAATCTGAAATGCCACATTGTTGAGACATTCCTCTACATCATCATCATACTCCGTAGCAACTTCTTCCTTTTCTAGTTCTGCCTGGAGTGCATTTGATAGATCGTCTACTGTCCACCGTAATTCTGGTGTTGGAAATACATCCCCATCCGCATCTGTGATAGTTGGTGGCTTCCATCCAGTAAGAATAGATCTCCAGGCTTTCTCATCAATGGCTTTGATGTACGCCCTCATCTTGACTTTCCAGTAGGTGTAGTTTGTGCCATCAAGTACAGGAGGTCGCACAGAAGCAGTCATCTGAGTATCCATCACGAATTCGTTTCTGAAAAAATAGGAACAAACACTTAGTATACGTCAAGTGTTGGCTCTTGATACCAATTGAAAGAATTTATGGTCCCGAATTCGTTTAATACAGAGGTGTTATCTTAAGTGTTATGACACTTGAACAAACATGCAGCGGAAATATAAAGATAAAAGAACAATACTCAGAATTAAAAATGTTCACAAGTAAAGACTTGTGAACTTGCCCTTTACAGGACGGAAAAATATATTAAAATCAGTATTCCAAGAATACAAACAGAAGAGGTGCGAAAACTTCTTCCTTATGAATGAATCATTCTCATGATCATTCTTACATTCAAATCTAGATACAAAAAGAAAAATATTAAAAATTCTAGATTTCAAAGATGTACTCGTGAGGAGTACGTAAAGAACTTATGAATGAATCACTATCTTGATCATTCTTACAACCAAGTCTAGAAACATATATACTAAACAATCTAGACTACAAAAAATGTACTTATGAGAAGTACGTAAAGAATGTACTCATAAGGAGTACGTAAAGATTGTACTCATGAGGAGTACAAACGACCGATTCTAAAACCACTCTAAAACACTCATGTATTCTTTTCAACTCTCGGTTTTTTTATTTCGTAGAATCGATAAAAATCATTGAGTATTGAAATCGATATTTATAGACATTTCAAGCTTCCACTCCTCAGCCCATGATCTGCAAGAAAACCAACCACAGGAGCACTCAAGAAAATGGGTTAGTGGGTTAGTTAGGAAGTTAGAATAAAATCCACAATTAAATCCACTAAGCACTACTTAGCCCACTAAGCACTATACTTAACCCACTAAGCACTATACTTAACCCACTAAGCACTACTTATTCCATAACTAAAATTTAGTTTAAAAAATAAGAAAGTTAAAAACACAATGTGGAAAAAATCCACGTGTTTCAAATAATATTATTACTTTACTCCGTTAATAACACAAACAAAACAAAAAACCCAAAAAATAATAATATTGATGTGGTTGACACTAATATTATTGTGTTTACAGTTATTTTATTGTCAACGACAGTAATATAATTACGTTGACTTGTCAACAAATCAAACGAAATTAAAAAAAAAATAACAAAAAAATTAATATTACGTTAATTTACTGTCAACGGCAAAACAATTATATAAATGTATTGTCAACGTCAGTACAATTACGTTAATGTACTGTCATAGTCAGTGTAATTACGTTAATTTACTGTCAGTGACAGCACAATTACGGTCAACGTTTAGCGACGAACGTTTAAAAAAAAGAAAAATAATAAAATTAAAAAGTCAACGCCGACCGGTCAATGCCGGAATCCGGCGGCAAAAAAAATTTGAAAAAAAAGTCAAAATTGGATTTTTGTGGTCAAAATTGGATTTTTGTGGTGAAAATTGATTAAATTGGAGTTAAAATTAAGAATTGAGTATAAATGGTTGGGGGTAATATTGTCATATACATGAATGTTTCCTTTACTTATAATAAATATTAAAGGGATCGGCATATTGGTGAAAGAGAAATAGCCTCTAAACATAAAATAATAAAGATGCTTGGTTAGGGACTGTTGAGTGTATAGTTTACACTCAATGTATACTTTCTTACGAGGATTTTTGTATACTTTTATTGATTTAATGATGCTTAATGAGTGGTTTATTGTATTTTAGGTACAACTTGACGATTTGGGAGTTCGAAGGACGAAACAAGCCAAAAAAGGTCAAAAATGGGCAAAAATAGAAGAAAACAAAAATATGCTGAAAATTAGACGGCGCGGCCGTGCCAAATTTAGCCTATTTTTGGTGCGGCCGCGCCAACTGCAGAATGAGGGGGGTTTTTGCTAGTTTATTTATCACAGTTGGTGTTTTTCTAATTGGAGATTCCACAGGGGTAGCAGTTTACTCAAGAGTTTAAACTCAAAATAGACATTTTAAATTGAAAATATTTTATTCTCCTCCACCTCATCCATCTTCAAAACCACATCCACTCAAAAAATAATAATGTTTCTTCCACTCCTCCGCCTCTCCCTCCAGTCCCCTGCTGAGACCGCCTAATTCATGTCAACCATGTCACTTGGAAAGGTTATTTCCATCGATCCCAGTCCTCCATTCTGTCTAAGATGTCTATTTTCAGCTTAAATATGCAACAACAAAACTATTGATTTTCAGTATAAGTTATCCAACTAAATTGGCTATTTTCAGTCTAATTTATTTATTTTCAATCTAACTTGTTCAACTAAGCTGGCCGTATAACAAATTCAAAATATCTAAGCTAACGTTAGCTATACAAAAGAGTTTTAAGAGAATTGTAAACAATATTCCCTTTGAACATATCCAACAATATAATGTGAGTTTTTGTTTTTATAATATTGTTTTAAGTAATATCCTATCCCACATTAATTATTACATCTGAGAATATCTTCAAATTTATATGTATGGACATCCTATTATACTATCTATATATTTTTTTTTGGGCCTCAAGAGGACTCGTGTATAGGGGTGTAAACGAGTCGAGCTTGAGCTCGCTACAACTATACAAGGCTCGAGTTCGACACAACCAAATTTTGATTCAATTAGAAAAGTAATATTATTCTTTTTTATTTATTATTAATAATATCCGTTATTATATATTATTAATATGTATTAAAATATATAAAAAACAAAGGTAAAGCTCAAGAGGCGGCTCGCGAACTGTCGAAAAACTGAAATGAAGCTCGAGCTCGGCTCGTCAAAAAGCTCGGGCTCGTTAGCTCGAGCTCGAGCTCGATTTTTCGAGCTCAAGTACGAGGTTTCATCGAGCAAGCTCCGAAAGCTCGTGAGCCGGCTCGACTCATTTACACCCCTACTCATGTACGTCATTAATGGTTAATGTCGGTCGAAGAGGACCATAATTGATATCTCCTTGTCATCATTAATTATGGGGCGAATGGCAAAAAGGCCCATCACATGGGACTTAAATGCATTTTGGTCCACAAGAAAAACAGTCTCTCAATTAAACCCATTCCCATATCTTTAATACCCTCCATAATATAATGCTTATCAATTCCACCCATTATGCTCTAACTTCCTTAATATTACACATTGACCCCGAATTTAAATAAATATATCATATTAACCCCAACATTTTTTTTTCAGAAAATAAATTTTTTTCCGAAATGTTTTTTTTTCCGGTCAGATTCCGGCGCTGACCGCCGGAGACCGGCGCTCTCCGGCGTTGACTTTTTTTTTTTTTTTTTTTTGAAAACTTTCTTTTTCCTGAAATTTTTTTACGGCCAGTCAACCACCGTTGACCGCCGGTCTCCGGCGTTAACCTTTTTTTTTGTTTGAATTTTTTTTCCTTAGAAAAAAATATTTTAATTAATATTACTGTCTTGGCTACTAAATTACTGTCTCAGACAGTAATATTACTGTTTGGGACAGTAATATTATGAATATTATTTTCCCGAACAGTAATATTATTAATATTATTGTCTAAGACAGTTAAATTACTATTGGAGACAGTAATTTAGCAGCCAATGCAGTAATATTAATTAAAATAATTTTTTTTAAGAAAAAAAAAAAAACAAAGTCAATTAACAATTAAATTACTGTCTCCGACAGTTAAATAACTGCCGGAGACAGTAATTTAGCAACGAATACAGTAATATTAATTAAAAATATTTTTTTTCAGAATAATAAAGTCAATTAACAATTAAATTTTGGTCTCCGACAGTTAAATAACTGCTGGAGACAGTAATTTAGCAACGAACACAGTAAGATTAATTAAAAATATTTTTTTTAAGAATAGAAAAGTCAATTAACAGTTAAATTACTGTCTCCGACAGTTAAATAACTGCTGGAGACAGTAATTTAGCAACAAATACAGTAATATTAATTAAAATATTTTTGAAAAAAAAAAGAAAAAACAAAGTCAATTAACAGTTAAATTACTGTCTCCGACACTTAAATAACTGTCGGAGACAGTAATATTATTGTGTTTACAATAATAGACAATAATATTATTACTTTACTCCGTTAATAACTCAAACAAAACAAAAAAATCCAAAAAATAATAATATTGATGTGGTTGACACTAATATTATTGTGTTTACAGTTATTTTATTGTCAACGACAGTAATATAATTACGTTGACTTGTCAACAAATCAAACGAAATTAAAAAAAATAACAAAAAATTAATATAACGTTAATTTACTGTCAATGGCAAAACAATTACATAAATGTATTGTCAACGCAGTACAATTACGTTAATGTACTGTCATAGACAGTGTAATTACGTTAATTTACTGTCAGTGACAGCACAATTACGGTCAACGTTTAGCGACGAACGTTTAAAAAAAAAGAAAAACAATTAAATCAAAAAGTCCGCCGACCGGTTAATGTCGGAATCTGGCGGCAAAAAAAAATTTGAAAAAAAAAGTCAAAATTGGATTTTTGTGGTCAAAATTGGATTTTTGTGGTGAAAATTGATTAAATTGGAGTTACAATTAAGAATTGAGTATAAATGGTTGGGGGTAATATTGTCATATACATGAATGTTTCCTTTATTTATAATAAATATTAAAGGGATCGGCTTATTGGTGGAAGAGAAATAGCCTCTAAACATAAAATAATAAAGATGCTTGGTTAGGGACTGTTGAGTGTATAGTTTACACTCAATGTATACTTTCTTACGAGGATTTTTGTATACTTTTATTGATTTAATGATGCTTAATGAGTGGTTTATTGTATTTTAGGTACAACTTGACGATTTGGGAGTTCGAAGGACGAAACGAGCCAAAATAGGTCAAAAAGGGGCAAAAACGGAAGAAAACAAAAATATGCTGAAAATTGGACGGCGCGACCATGCCAAATTTAGCCTATTTTTGGCGCGGCCGCGCCAACTGCAGAATAAGGGCAGAAGGTTTCGGCGATTCTCGTGCGGCCGTGTGAGAATTACACTGATTTTCGCGCGGCCGCGCCAAAACACGCTGGAGACAATTTTAGACTTTTAATCAAACAAGGAAACCTAAATTCTTTTACCAAGTTGGGGCATCTATTAAAGGGCAAACGAAGCAGGAATTAGAGGACTTTTAAAAAACACAATCTCAGAGCGAGAGGAGCGAGAGAACGAAGAATCGAAGACGGAGAATTGACAAATCTTCATCACAATTCTTCCTTTATCTATCTTTTCTTAATCTATGTGTTTTTATATTTTTATCATGTTTTTCGTAGAGAACATGAGTAGCTAAGTTTTTAATCTAGGATTTTGTTGGAACCCTATGTGGGGATGGTGAACCCGTTTTCTTGAGATTATGCAATTATGATTTTATGATTATTTCTTCTACTAGTTATGATTGTTAGTGCATGAACTTGATAAATTTATGTGCTTGATCTGTGATTATTGGGATTGACTCAACGGAGCTATTTTGATAATTAGACGGTAAGTAGAAGAACCTTCGAGTAGTTTTCACCGGATGAGTGTGTCAATTGCATGTGGTGTCGTAGACATACAGATATCACCTTAGGTAGCCATTTACGAGACTTGTTAGTTATTGCTTTATTCATAATTTGTTTGCATAGACATATAGTGAACTGTTTATGAATAATAGACTCATAAAACACGCGACAACGGGTTATGAGTAAATTAGTGTCTCGGGTTAATAATCATGAATCATATATTTCATAATTGAGGGGTTTTGGGTGAGCAATGCTTGCATAAGGGGAAGATAAAATCTTAGGTCCATTTTTATTGATATTTTCTCGTGTTTATTTGCTTTCATAATTAGTTTAATTATTTAGTTGATTAAATTTGACAACTTTGCGTAGGCTGGATACAAATCATAATTGTTAGAATTTGGTACGTAGGATTAGATAATTTGAGTATTCCCTGTGAGATCGACACCCGACTCTCACGAGTCCACTTTTACTACTTGTTTGCGATACATGCACTTGCGTGTTAGGTATTTAGCCCAACAAGTTTTTGGCGCCGTTGCCGGGGAATACGGCTAAATTATCTATTTATCCTAATATTAAATTTAAGCAATTTTTCTTACTTCAGCCGTTTTATTTATTTGCTTATTTTATTTTTATTATTTTTGTTTCAGGTACTTTTTATGCGAAGAGGACACGACACGAACTTGCTACCTCTTGATCCCGAAATTGAGCGAACGTTTAGACACGCCAGAAGAAATCAACGGTTAACTCAAAACGTTCCCGCAACAATGGAAGACGAGATTAATCGCATGGGAGATGACCAAGGATGAGTACTAAATGCGGCAGGAAATATCGTTAATGAGCAAGAGCAACAACAACTCATTAATCCACCACCTCGTCAAAGAGTCTTGCATGAGTACACCGTTCCGACACTCAATGGGTTTAAATCAAGCATCCAGCAGCCCCCCATTGAAGCCAACAATTTCGAAATTCGAGCGGGACTCCTTACTATGGTCCAAAACAATGGGTTGTTCAGCGGATTAGCTCATGAAGATCCGCATCTCAGCTTGGTCAATTTTCTCGAAACGTGTGATTCGCATAAGATGAACGGCGTATCTCCTGAAGCACTGCAACTCCGCCTGTTCAAGCACTTTTTACAAGGAGCAGCCCGAAAGTGGTTACAAACTCGTGCACCGCACTCCATCTCGTCTTGGCCCCAGCTAGCACAACTCTTCATGAACACATATAACTCCCCTACAAAAACTAAAAGAATCCGGAGAGAAATACAAAATTTCATACAAGAAGCCGGTGAAGCGCTATTCGAGACGTGGGAGCGGTTCAAACAATTAATTCGGAGATGCCCGAATCACGGACTTCAAGAGTGGCGGCAACTTCAAATATTTTATGATGGATTGCAAGATAATTTGAGAACGGTGCTCGATTCAGCAGTTGGGGGTATGTTCATGAGCTTGACCTATGACGAAGCTTACGAACTTTTGGAGCGAATCTCATGGAACTAATACATGCGGGCATCGGACCGGTCAAATAGCGGAGCCAATAAGACGGGAGGAATTTTGGAGTTAGACGGGGTCACCGCAATCACCGCCCAGTTAGAAAAGCTAGCAAGTAGCAGCTTTGCAGACTCAGCAAGTCCATGTAGTCCAAGGTCCTGACCGGTACTTAAAAGAAACGGAGTCTCTAAATTACGTGAATGACACCAACCGACAACAGAGGAACCCGTACTCCAACACCTATAATCCGGGATGGAAAGATCACCCCAACTTTGGATAGGGAGGAAATCAGCAAGGACAAAGGCAAGCGCCACCTCAAGGGCAACCTCGTAGTTTTTCACGGCCAGCTCGCGGTTTCCAAAATCCTCCTCAAGCCCCACCTCAAGGTGGAGATCTCGCAAATATCTTAGCACAATTCATGACATCGACTCAAGCTTCCATTCGAAATTTGGAAACACAGATGGGTCAACTCGCAACCCAGCTAAACGCGAGGCCATCGGGATCACTGCCGTCGAATACGGAAGATCCTCGGAAGAGCAACATGGAGCAGTGCAACGCTGTAAGTTTAAGGAATGGGAGACAATTGGAGGAAGCCCCACGAAAAGATAAGAGAAACACGGTAATTGAGAAGCCGAGAGTGATTGGGGAAAAAGAAGCAACTCACGAAGAACCACTATCATCAACAGTGAAATCACGAGCCCCTCCAATTCCATAACCTCAAAAGCTTCTAAAGAAGAAGCTCGATGCCGAATACCAAGGTGCTTTGGACAAGTTGAAGGAAATTCACATAAATATCCCGTTTATCGAAGCACTTCAAAAGATGCCAAAGTGGGTGAAATTCCTCAAGGATCTCGTGACAAAGAGGAAGAAATTGCAAGGGAACGAGATGATCCAACTCACGGAGCAATGCAGTACAATTCTTACACGGCCCCTTCCACAAAAACTCGGCAATCCAGGTAAGTTCACTATTCCTTGTACTATAGGAGGTACAAAAATTAGATTGCTCATTGATTTAGGCGCTAGCATTAATCTTATGCCTCATTCCACTTATAAAAGTCTTGGGTTAGGTGAGATTGAACCAACGGCTATAACTCTTCAATTAGCCGATAGGTCTTTAGTTTACCCAAAAGGTATTTTAGAGAATGTGCTAGTAAAAGTGAACAAATTTATCTTCCCTGTTGATTTTGTTATACTTGATATAGATGAAGATAGGGAGATTCCTCTTATTTTAGGGAGACCGTTTTTAGCCACGTCGAAAACTCTAATTGATTGTGCTAGTGGTGATCTTACAATGACGGTGCATGATCAAACGATCAAATTTAACGTTTTTAGTGCTAATAAAAATCCATGTGATAATAAAGATTGTTTTGCTATTGATCTTATGGATTTTACAAATCATGAAAATTTTGATGTTTTGATCTTGGACCATGGGAAAGCATCTTTGAGTGCAGGAGATGATGGCGGAAACGAGAGTCGGAAGGAGCAAGTTTATTTTATGAATTCAATTTCAACTCTTCCGAGAGATAGTCAAAAGAGTTGGGGTTTTAAAGACAATGTTGGCAAGCCTCATGACATCAAGAAGAATAAATTCAAGGGCATTCCTAAGCGAACCAGTCGAAAGAAGAATCAGATCAACCCATTTATTCAAAAATTTCTCCAAAATGAAGTAAGAAGATGGGTTCAAAAGCTAAGGAATTGAAGAGCAGGAACAAAGTCTGGCTGAAGACTATAAACTTAGCGCTTCTCAGGAGGCAACCCGAGATTTTTGTTTTTCTTATTTTATTTTTCTTGTTTTATTTTATTCATTTATTTTATAAGCATGCAAGCTAACAATTTAAGCATATTTTTTTCAGGTCTAGAAATTGCAGCTCTGGAGCTCATACGACCGTCCCAAAACAATGCCAAAATCTCATACGGCCGTGTGGAAATCGGCAAAAGCTACTGCCCAAATTTCACTTTGCGCACGGCCGCGCGAGAAAAACACTATAATCTCACACGGTCGTGCGAGAAACATACAGCTACTGCCCAATTTTAGCAATTCGCACGGCCGTGATAAAAGTTCAAAATCTCATACGGCCGTGTGAAACGCAACAGAAGCATAATAAAAGCGAGGGTGAAGAGCAGCCCGGACATGGCCAAAACGACTAATTCAGGTGTATTTTATCCTTAAACTTCGTGCTAATTACATTGAGGGCAAGTAAATTTCAAGTTTGGGGTGGATAATTACTTGCTTTTATGTGCTTTAATGTTTTAGTTTGCATGCCTTAGGAGTTTTTTTTTTTTTATTATTATTTTAGTTATTTTAGTTTATCTATTGCTTTCGGAAAAAAAAAAATTTGAGATAAATGCTTCGATGAATCATGATGATGAAAGATGGTTGATGTTTAATGATGAAATTGCTTGATTTATCTTGATTGTGACTGAATTTTGGTGAGCTTTTTATTCAAAGTGTTGTAGGAAGGAGTCATTGTTAGGAATCACGAATTATGCTTTGCTTTGGTCGAAAGTTTTGTGTTTTAAAATTTGAGTTAATTTATGCTATATCATATACTATTCGGTTTTAGAACTTGCCTTAGGAATTTACGAAGTGAAATATTAAATTATTGAGCAATTTGGGAAGTGATTTGGGCCATCTTTGAACCGTTTGAGCCTTTCAAGCCTACCTTTAAATTTTTATCATTCGAACCTTGATTGAGCCGTGAGAAACGGTGTTCTTTCTTTTAGCCGAAATAAAGTGGGTAGATTAGATGGTGGTTTCTTGATAATTTTTCCCTTGGAGCCTGGTTGAAAAAAAATTGTTACGTTTTTCTTCTTCATAAAAAAAAGAAAAAAAGAAAAAAAAAATGATAAAGAAAAAAAGAAAGAAGAAGAAGAAAGATAGAAGGGGAAGAAAGGACTTGAGAAAGATTTTAAAGTAAAAACTTGAACCATCATGTTAAGAGCAAAAGTGGAGACTTTTGAACTCTTAAACAAATCGAGTTAGGTAATGAGTTCTTCGAGGTGAAGTAATAATTCCAAAAGCTAAATCATAGCGAAAAACACCTCTAGTCAAGAACGAGAGTTAAAAATTCCGTCAAGTGCAACTCTTAGTGACTAATTGTGAGAAGAAAGGAGAAGAGTAGCCACTTTTACCCATATTTTCTACCTTGTACCAAAAGCCCAACATTTGAAAGCCAAAAAGTCCCAATGATCCCAATAGCTCAATTATTTGACACTAGCTGAGTAAAGAAATTTGGTGAGTCTTTGGAGTTGAATATTATTATGTAAGTATAAATTTTCTCCATTTTTAATTTACAAATATGGGATACTTGAAGCGATAGCATGGTTTGTGGTTTTTGGCAAGGGTGAGTGAATACGTATCTTTGAATCACGAGCTTGTAAATTTTTAAGAATTGTCATGATAATTGCGAGTTCTGAAAACGTGAAGTTGACCATTAATCTATGTGATGAGAGGCATTTGTTGAAAGTGTTGCTTTGATAGTTGCTAATTTTTGCTTGAGGACAAACAAAAGTTCAAGTTTGGGGGTGTATTGAGTGTATAGTTTACACTCAATTTATACTTTCTTACGAGGATTTGTTTATACTTTTATCTATTTAATGATTCTTAATGGGTGGTTTATTGTATTTTAGGTACAACTTGACGATTTGGGAGTTCCAAGGACGAAACGAGCCAAAAAGGTCAAAAAGAGGCAAAAACGGAAGAAAACAAAAATATGCTGAAAATTGGACGGTGCGGTCGTGCCAAATTTAGCCTATTTTTGGCGCGGCCGCGCCAACTACAGAATGAGGGCAGAAGGTTTCGGCGATTCTCGTGCGGCCGTGTGAGAATTACACTGATTTTCGCGCGGCCGCGCCAAAACACGCTGGTGACAATTTTGGACTTTTAATCAAACAAGGAAACCTAAATTCTTCTACCAAGTTGGGGCATCTATTTAAGGGCAAACCAAGCACGAATTAGAGGACTTTTAAAAAACACAATCTTAGAGCGAGAGGAGCGAGAGAACGAAGAATCGAAGACAGAGAATTGACAAATCTTCATCACAATTCTTCTTTTATCTATCTTTTCTTAATCTGTCTTTTTTATATTTTTATTATGTTTTTCGTAGAGAACATGAGTAGCTAAGTTTTTAATCTAGGATTTTGTTGGAACCCTATATGGGGATGGTGAACCCGTTTTCTTGAGATTATGCAATTAGGATTTTATGATTATTTCTTCTACTAGTTATGATTGTTAGTGCATGAACTTGATCAATTTATGTGCTTTATCTGTGATTATTGGGATTGACTCGAGATAGCTATTTTGATAATTAGACGGTAAGTAGAAGAACCTTCGAGTAGTTTTCACCGGATGAGTGTGTCAATTGCATGTGGTGTCGTAGACATACATATATCACCTTAGGTAGCCATTTCAAGACTTGTTAGTTAATGCTTTATTTATAATTTGTTTGCATAGACATATAGTGAACTGTTTATGAATAATAGATTCATAATACACGCGACATCGGGTTATGAGTTTATTAGTGTCTCGGGTTAATAATCATGAATCATATATTTCATAATTGAGGGGTTTTGGGTGAGCAATTCTTGCATAGGGGGAAGATAAAATCCTAGGTCTGTTTTTTATTGATATTTTCTCGTGTTTATTTGCTTTTATAATTAGTTTAATTATTTAGTTGATTAAATTTGACAACTTTGCGTAGGCTGGATAAAAATCATAATTGTTAGAATTTGGTACTTAGGATTAGATAATTTGAGTATTCCCTGTGGGATCGACATCCGACTCTCACGAGTCCACTTTTACTACTTGTTTGCGATACGTGCACTTGCGTGTTAGGTATTTAGCCCAACAGGGACCTATGCACAAAAACCCCTGTATTTTATGTATACTTTAAATTTTTCTTTAAAAAAATTATGTATACTTTCAAAAAGTTTAACAAAATATATTTTTACTTGTACAAAATTTAAAAATAATTATTTATACTCGTTAAAAATAAAAAATTATACATGTAGAAAAACTTAAAAAATATTGTTTATATAAAACCGTTGAAAAAATATTTATATTGTAAAACATTTTATTTAAAGAAGAAAGAAAGGGAAAAAACTTGAAAGGGCTTTCACTTGTTTTTGTTTCCTTTTGTAAATATGATGAGTTATGTGTTTTACCTGGTTATTTACATTGTGTGGATTTGAATCGTAAATTTTATTAAATAATTACCCACTAAGCATACATATACATCGGTCTGCGTGATTATGTGTAGATATACAGTTCAAATCCCCTGATGAAAATAATCAGTGTAACATCCGATTTTCCTGTAAATATAACCATTGTTGAGCCTTGGTGAATGGTATATAAGCTGAATTTTTCTTCTTCTTTTTCTTTTTTCCCTTTAGTTTCAGGGTCAACATTTTTATGAACCGAACATTACTACCCGGTAACGTGTAGTGAGGAAATTTCGAATAAACAAAAGGGGTGCATTTATTGTTGGAACTTTCATGATTTTGAATAATTAATACTCCATCTGTTCCATAATAACTGTCATTTAAAAAAAAATGTTTTGTTGTGCATTATCTCGATCACACTTTAGATTTCCAATGGACCAATATGGCTAAATACAGTTTGCACCCTTAAAATATAGAGTATGTAACACTTACTCCCTTAAAGTTACAAATGTAACTCTTACCCCCCTCATTAATGAATTTAATGTAAGACTTTGACTTTGAATGATGTGGCATTTTTTCTTCCCAGAATATCCTTCTAGCCATTATATAAATAATGAATACGTAATAATTAAACATTTCAATAACCTTTAAAAAAACTTAATTTTATTATTTTAGTATTGTGAATTTACGAATTAAAAAATTGAATTTTAGTTTCGTTTTTTCTTTTACTTTATGTTCATCTATAGTTAATACAAAGTGTAACAATTATTTGAATTTTAATAATGAATTTATAGTTTATCTAGTTATTTTAATTGGTATATGTCTCTAACATAATAATCCCACTTTTTACTTCTGAGAATCACAAAATGTATTCAAAATTTAATAAGAAATTACAATTTGAAAGTCTAAATATTTAAATATTTTTTATTGTGAAAATTTAAATTGAAGTAACTGAAATAAATTTTCAGATCAATAATTATTATTAAAAAAATTGGACGTTTAAGTCTTGAAAAAACAAATCTTGCAAATGTTTAATGTATTTTATATATTTTTACAAAAATAATTGAGATTTTTATTTATATTAGAGTCGTATAGTAATTAAAATGAGGAGTTAAACATAAATCAAAATAATATTTTTAATATTTATTGTATTTTACAAAATTTATTTTTTGAAAGATAGTTGAAAATATATTATTATATATTCATCTTTATATAATAGCTAGAAGGGTACTTTGGGAAGAAAGAATGCGACATCATTCAAAGTCAAAGTCTTACCATTAAATTCATTAATGATAGGGGTACGTGTTACTTTTGTAACTTTAAGGAGTAAATGTTACCAACCTTATGGTTCAAGGGTGCAAACTGTATTTAACTATTTCCAATACTGCATTAAATGCATTTTTCCTATTTTAACCTTATTAATTCAACTCTAGGCATTAACTATGTCTTATCACATCATCAAATGTTCAAGGTTATTTTCGTATTTCTAATTTGTTTATCCTAAAATAAAGACACATTTATTGAGATTCTTAATATATGTGCAAAGCTAAAAACAACACTTAATAAAGAACGGAGTGAGTAATATTAATTAAATTATGTGAATATTAATTTCATTTATTTACTTGATCATAATAATGAATCAAATTGAATGAAAATTGTCTTGATTAAATGGATAAAGTTCAAAAGACGTGCGCTCGATGCTATCAATTGATAACACTAGTTTGGTTTCAGATGCCCATAAGTGTTACTTTTTGCGCATTTAGTACTTAGTCAAATTATTTTATCCAAAACCCAAATAATAAAATATCTGGCTCAAACCAAATAAATAATTAATTGACCAATGACCAATTGAGTTTTCCTACATTTTGAACACGATGAAAAGAACAGACCCAACATTCTGTTATTTGAGGTGTTTCGAAATAGAAAACTTTTGGACATAAATTCTGACAGAAACATAGTGACAAAGAAAAGTCAAGACAAGAAGTTTGTTCTTTCTTATAAACAAAAAAATGCCCCACTATAGTGCTTCGGTTTTTGCAATTGCTTCCCAATATAACAACTTGCAGTACCAACAGAGTAGCACAACAAATGTTGGAACACAGTGAACGAAAAGACATTTTGGACTTTATGACACGATGGAAAGTGGATGCAAAAATATGCTTATGAATGCTTGGACGAATTGCGTGAGTTTGCTGGAAAACTTGGGCCCTAATTAGTTTTGAGAAGTTGTGTTTTAAAAGTCAAAACACTTGGAAAAAGAAAGGCCGAAAAGGTGCTATGCCTTTTCGCAGGGATTAAATACCAATTCGTGTTTAAACCGCGACATATTCGTATGAATAGGCGCCTACTTGGCACTCTGACCGAGAGACACATCCGCTTAAATGCGATGATGTCATCTTTGTGCAACCGTCGATCGGATTGGCTAGAATAAATAAATCTGATTTTAATTAATTAAGCTCAAAAAATTAATTTAATAGGGTCCCAAATCCTAAAAACCCATGGGTCGCGGACTCGGCACGTGCACGAGCTCGGTCCGGGCGGGTTGCGGCGGCGCGTGCGTGTGGCTTCGTAGTTAAGCCCACATTTGATTATACATCTAATTATCCACTTAACACTATTTAAATTATTCACATCAATGCTCTTTTTTCGATGAGGATATGTGACATTCCACCTCGCACTAAGCCCTATGATATGAGCTCACTTTAGCTCTTTGAAGTAGTTAACTTTGTGCATTGATTGCTCATTCATCCCATATTGGATTTGAGTAATTAAATACAGTGCGATCATCTACTCAAATCGTAGATTATGTTTCCATCATTTATTACTTTATTTAAATATGGATTCATACTTCAAATTTCTCCAACAATCCCTTACATGAATGGGATTAGTGCATGCAGACACTTAAAGTCCTAAGTATTTGTTATTGCATCGGGAGAGGTATATTTTGTTGAACCTTCCTTAGTAAAATGTTGTTGGATTTACTTGTTGCTTAGTGAACATGATGTATTGAACTAATCAAATTTTATGTAAACCAAGATAACAACATTTACACAATAATATTTCTAACGCCTTTTGTTCTCACGTTTTGTCCATTTCGGCCTTCGACCAATTCTTAGATTCATAAGTGTTTCATTGAAGCGGCCCTATACTTCTCACTTATATACTTACATAGGTGATCTCGTAAAAATAATATCCCGCCATATTCCACCTTAAACAGGTCATAGGAATCATTAAAAGTCACTTGACTTACCTTCACCACATTCGACAGGTAGCACTTTCCAAGTGCACAGTTTGAATTTCCATAACTTAATTTACCTATTGAACCAAGATTTTGGGATCTCCAATCAACATGTTTGGGTTACCATCATGGATTTTTGTTTGGTTGTGGGTTTTTAGACCCATTCCAGTCACCAACTTGCACATTTGATCTCTATTGATACCTTCGTCAAAGGATCGGCCAAATATATTTTGACTTCGTAAAGTCAACTGCTATAATTTCATTAGAGATCAATTTCATAATGGTATTATGCCTACGAAGAATGAGTATAGACTTACCATTGTACATTGTGTTTCAAGCTCTTGCTATCGCATATTGATTTTCACAATGAATCATTACTGCAAGCACATGTTTCGACCAACAAGGAATATCTTCTAAGAAATTGCAAAGCCACTCGGCTTCTTCACCAGCTTAATCTAAAGCTATGAATTTGGATTCCATTGTGGAACTCGCTATACACGTTTGTCTAGAATATTTCCATGAAACGGCTCCACCACCTATCATGAATACATATCAACTCGTGGATTTGGAGTCTTTTGTATTTGATATCCAATTTGTATCACTATAGCCTTCTAGCATTGCTGGATATCTCGAATAATGCAATACAAAGTTTATTGTGTACTTCAAATATTTATGTACTCTTGTGACCGCTTTCCAATTATCTTTACTTGGATTTCTCGTGAATCGATTTAACTTGTTCACGGGCGTATGCAAGATTGGGACGGGTGCAATTTTTCAAATACATAAAACTCCCTATGATATTAGCATATTTAATTTGAGAGATAACATCTCCTTCGTTCTTGTCTAGCTGTAAAGCCATGTCCACATGTGTTTTTTGCAAGAGAACACTCAAAAGCATTGAATTTCTTAAGCACGGTTTCAACATAATGAGATAGTGTTAAGACAATTCCATTTGATGTCTTAGCTATCTTAATTCCTAAGATAACGTCGACTAGGCACATGTCTTTCATGTCGAAGTTACTTTTCAACATGTTATTTGGTGTTACGATAACATCTTGATTACTTCACATAATCAATATGTCATCTACATATAGACAAACAATTACCAATTCATTTCACGAGCCTTTAATTTAGATGCATTTATCACATTCATTTATTTTGAAACCATTTGATAGCATAGTTCTATCAAAATTTTCATGCCATTGTTTAGGTGCTTTTTTAAGTCCATATAATAACTTTACAAGTTAGCACACATTTTTCTCTTGGCCGGGAGCCACTAACCCTTCGGGTGGTTCCATGTATATCTCCTCATCGAGTTCACCATTCAAGAATGCCATGTTAACATCCATGTGGTGTATCACGAGGATATTCAGTGCTGCAATAGCAATGAGCACACGAATTGAAGTGATTCTCATTACAGGCGAATACGTATCGAAGAAGTCATATCCTTTTTTTATGTATAAATCCTTTAGCTACTAGTCTAGCTTTGAATTTATCAATTGACCCTTCGGCCTTATATTTCTTTTTAAGGATCCATTTGCATCCTAAAGGTTTACACCCTGGTGGAAGATCTACTAACTCCCAAGTATGATTTTGCACAATGGATTTGATCTCACTTCTTATGGCTTATTTACATAATGGTGCATTGGGACTAGACAAGGCTTTTTGAATAGTCCTTGGCTCATTTTACAACATTAAACTTAGAAACTCGGGCCCAAACGTCTTAGCAACTTTGGCCCTCTTGCTATGTCTATGTTTATCTCCATGTTGAGTTAGAACACTTGTAGGTTCATAAATTGTCTTTTAAAAACTTACTTTACTTGTTTCTTTAGAAGGAAACACAATTTCAAAGAACATTGTATTTCTTGATTCAATTGTCATTCCACAATTTATGTCGGGAATTTCATACTTATGCACTATAAATCTATAGGCACTATTGTTGTTTGCATGTCCAATGAAGATGCAATCAACAGTCTTGGGTCCAATTTCGACTTGTTTTGGTTTATGTACTTCAACTTTAACCAAACACCCCCTACACTCTGAGGAATTTATAAGATGGTTTTCGACCCTTCCATAATTCTTATGGTGTTTTATCCATCTTTTTATGATGAATCTTATTCAAGATGTAGTTTGCCGAGAGTATGGATCCCCACATGTTCCGGGGGTAAGCCTTAGCGAATTAACCTAGTTTTGGGTTAAATACCTACACGCAAGTGCACGTATCGCAAACAATTATTAATAGTGGACTCGTAAGAGTCGGATGCCGATCCCACAAGAAATACTCAAATTACCTAATCCTAAGTACAAAATTCTAATAATTATGATTTTTATCCAGCCTACGTAAGGTTGTCAAATTTAATCAACTCAATAATTAAACTAATTATGAAAGAAAATAAACACGGGAAAATAACAATAAAAACGGACCTAGGATTATATCTTCCCCCTGTGCGATAATTTATCACCCAATTAAACCTCTATCATGCAAGTTACGATTCCCGATTATTAACCCGAGACACGAAATTACTTATAACCCATTGTCGCGTGTATTATAAGTCTATTATTCATAAACAGTTCACTATATGCCTATGCCAACCAATTATGAATAAAGCATTTAACTAACAAGTCTCGTAAACGGCTACCTAAGGTGATATATGTATGTCTACAATAACACATGCAATTAACACACTAATCCAATGAGAACTACTCGAAGGCTCTTCTATTCTTGTTCTAATTATTAAAACGATCTGTCAATTCAATTCTAGCAATAACACATAGCAACATAAATTAGCTAGATTATTGCACTAAATAAGATCAGATAAGAAATAATCATGGAATTTAAACTTCCATAATATTAAAAAAATAGGTTCGAATTACCACGTAGGGTTCTAATAAAATCCTAGATTCAGAACTTAGTTGCTCGTAATTCTTATGATAAACAAAATAGAATAAATTAAAAAAACAAATTATGCTTGAGTCTTCGTTGATCTTTATTCTTCGCGTTTTGGGTGTAAAATTTTGTTCTTGTGGTATAGAGATTTGTTGCTTTTATAGACTTTTTCTTGATAAGGAAGTAGTGGAAACCTAATAGGAATCAATTTCCTCCACTTTTTCCCAGCAGGATTTGTTGTTCGATTTTTGCTATGTTGGAGTCCGAATTGTGGAATGTTGAGTGAAATAAGAATTCTAGCCCTTGAAATTAGCTTTCCAATGCCGCCAAAATCAGCTGATTCGGAGTTCGTATGAGAGAGATATGCTCGAAATGGTGGACACTACCAAAGTTGTGGCGAGATTCCTTCTTCCAATTTTATTTATTTCTTCATTTGCAACTTTTTCCTTTCTTTTTTATCATTTTTCCTTCATCGACACTTAATTCTCTTTTTTCACCTGTAAAACATAAAATCAATCAGTTAAAGCACAAATATAATTAAATTTAAAGAAAAGATCCACGTAAAGTAAACGTATTGAGTGTGAAATCTACGCTCAATACACCCCCAAACTTGAATTTTCGCTTGTCCTCAAGCAATATAAAGCAACATGCAAAGCAACGGAATCAATAAATGCATCTCATCACATAGGTTAATATGGTCAACTTCACGTTTTCAGAAATAATTGCAATTGCCATGATGATAACTGTTCGTTTTGCACAATTTTTACTTATCGAAGCTCCGAGTTTTGATCTTCGTTCGTCTGAGTTTCGGCTTTATTTGTACATATTATGCGTTTGTTGGTTTATTTCTATTTTTAGATTTTGTTAGCTATTTTCTTCCGAGGCGAATCCATTTGAAAGCGAAACCGATTTTTCAAGCTAAATTAAGTGGCCAAGAAGACCCAGATCACGATCCAGCAATCCCGTATCGCGATCTGGGGCTTGTCACAGTAGGCTTTTCGCTCAAGATCCAGATCGCGATCCAGCACTCCGTATCGTGATCTGGGGGTTGTCACAGTAGGCTTTTTGCTCAAGATCCAGATCGCGATCCAGCACTCCGTATCGCGATCTGGGGGTTGTCACAGTAGGCTTTTCGGTCAAGATCCAGATGGCGATCCAGCACTCCGTATCGCGATCTGGCTAGGCGGTGGGCAATTCCCCGAGGCCGCCAGATCGCAATCCAGCAGCTCCGTATCGCGATCTGGGCATGATTTTCGAGAGCAAATATTTTTAATGCAAAACTTCTTGAGGAAGCTTTGCATTAACTATAAATAGGAAGGCCCTTTCATTCTTCATTCTTCTTCGACTATTTACGGTTTTCGACAGTTCTTCGTGGGAATCTTCGACAGGGGTTTCGACTTGGGTTTTTCTTAAGCAATTTCTTTATGTTTTGTTCTTCATTTCTTGTGTACATTCTTTTGACACTATGTTTGTTATGAACTAGGAACATTTTCTTCTAGGGTAATGAAACCTTGTATATATTGATTTCGATCTCCATTTCTGTTATCTATTTGTCGTGTTTTGATTTCGTTTATGTTTTCATGTATTAAATGCTTCTGATTGATTGATCATCTGTTGGATTGATATTAAATAGGAATGAACTCGAGAGAGGATTTCTTGTTTGAAATTAGGAAAACATAACTTGGGTTGTGGAAACGGAGGCGTGATACACCTCTGGTAGCCCTTAATGACTTGACCTAAATGCTCTCTTAATATCAGGTTCTAAACGGAGACGTCGAACATGTGGGTAGACTCTAAATACACTGGAGATGGGGGTTAGAGTATTTTAGCGTCTGGGTTAACGAATAGGAATTTGGCCTTAGATAACAGATTTGTAGATCGTTGTTGATTATACGTTGGTGGATTTTGCCCTAAAAGTCCCTTTTAAATCGAAACTCTCCCGTTAAGAGTTGTCGCTAGTCTATTTACGTATATTCTATGTATTTGCATGTTCACAGCCTTGTTTGTTATTAATCTAGGGTTTATCACCATTCCAACCATTTACAATTAACTAGATAATATAACGATAATATAATTACATTATCAGCATGTGAATCTATAGGTCCCTATGGATCGATATCTGGAACCACTGTTCTAGAAAATACGATACTGTACACTTGCGGTAGTTTATACGTAAGGAAAATGCGTATCACATGATGCTTCTCGAAAATTCACAAGCTTAAAAGTCAAAGAAACTTCATTGCTTACCATTGCCAAGAACCAAAAATCATATCATCGCTTCAAGCATCCATAATTTGTAATCTAAAAATAGAGAAAATTTATACTTACACAATAATATTCAACTCCAACCGAATTTCTCTACTCATCTAATATCGAAGAATTGAGCTATTGGGATCAGTGGGACTTTTTGGCTTTCAATTGTTGGGATCTTTGGTGCAATGTAGGAATTACGGGTATAAGTGGCTACTCTTCTCCTTTCCATCTTTTTCATTATTGAATAAAGAGTTGAACTAGCAAGATGCTTATATTTTTTTTGTTTTTCTTGAATCGAAGTGTTTTCGCTGAGATATGTAAATTTGGCTTTTTTGAATTATTTTTTCACCTCTAAGGACTTATTACCCTACTCGATTCTCAAGAGTTCAAGAGTCTCCACTTTTGCTCTTGAGGTATAGTTCGAGTTCTCATTTGAATATTTGCGCATGTCCACTTTTTCCCTTCTAGTTCTCTTCTTCTTCTTCTCCTTTCTTTTCCTTTTCTTTTTT
This sequence comes from Erythranthe guttata, assembly GCF_000504015.1. The sequence continues at coordinate 620,436 of NW_012194461.1, forward strand.
TTTTCATAAGAAGAAGAAAACGGTAACAAATATTCCAACTAGGATCCAAGGGATAATTTTTCAAGAAATTTGCTCCAATTCTACCCGACAAACAAGTCTAAATAAAAAACGCCTTCTCTCCAAGGCTCAATCAAGGTTCGAAAGATAAAAAGAAATTGAAAGGTAATCTTGAAAGGCTCAAACCGTTCAAAGATGGCCCAAATCACTTCCCAATTTGCTCAACAATTTAATATTTCACTTTGTACATTCCTGATGCAAGTTCTAAAACCGAATAGCATATGATATAGCATAAAAATAACTCCACGTTTTAAAACACAAATCTTTCAACTAAAGCAAGGCATATTCATGATTCCTATCAATTACTCCTTCCTACGACACTTTGAATCGAAAGCTCACCAAAATTCGACTATAATCAAGACAAGCAAGCAATTTCATCATTAAAAATCAACAATCTTTCATCATCATGATTCATCGATGCACTTGTCTCAATGATTTTTTTTTTAATCGAAAGCAATAAATAAACTAAAACAACTAAACTAAAAACAAATCAGGCATGCAAACTAAAAAAAAATTAAAGCGCATAAAAGAAAGTAGCCCCCCCCCCCCCCCCCCCAACTTAAAATATACATTGCCCTCAATGTAATTAGAACAAAGTTCAAGGATAGAATACACATGATTAGTCGAAAGGTCCTTCTATGGGATGCACTCTTTGATCTTCATTTGCTCCACCTTTAAGGTCCGATCCCTTAGTGTTTGATTTGCGATCTAAAATTTGCGCATGCTAAAATCCTAAGAAAAATAAAAACCAATAAAAATACGAAAATCAATAAATGCTCGGGTGACCTCCCGAGAAGAGCTATGTTTTTAGTCTTCAGCCAGACTTTGATTCATCAGAACTGTTATGTCCAATCCAAAACCTTGTAGATTGCACATCCATCCATTTGGTTTACTACATCTCTTTCAACCAATGCATGGACAGGGTTGCAATATGCCGATGTCCACATCAACCTTAGTTGGTACCCTTCTTTGTTAATAAGCAATCGGTACAATACCAAGGTAGGATGTTCGTCATCTGCTCCCTCAAATCGGTATACAAAAATCTCCAGTCTGCGTATAACCTCCATCGCAAACACATTAGCCTTCTCATCAACCACTATTGATGCCTTCAAATCCACATTTAGATCAACGATTGGGTCCACAACTAGAATATCTTCAATCATTATATCCATCTCCTTCTTCTCTTGCTCTGAGGCATCTTCGGGGTTTAGCTCGATTGCCTTCCTTAGATTCATCATGCTCAAGTGTCTTCGTAATTTCTATTTCTCTCATATTGACACTATTTTCTGGACATAGAAGATTTTCTCATGGCAGGCTTTACCCGAATTTTCTTTGATATAACCATTGCCGATTTCGTGTGGAATATTTTCAAGAGACTTAGATTCCAATTTTATCTCCATGTTTCGAAATGATGCTTGAGTGGACTTCATGAATTCGGCAACGAGGGATACTAAATCAATTTGTTCATTAGTGGTTTGTTGCTGCGATGGATAATAATTTTGAAAATCATAAAATTGTGCCCCTCTATGTTAAAACTCGTTGAAATATTGGTCCTGAAAGCTTTCCTCGTATATGTTGGTGTAAGTGTTCCAATAACCTTTTTTGGTAATTTCGACGAAATTCGTCGCTTTTGGTGATCCCCAACATTGATCGGTGTAATGATTTGCACCACATGCTGAACAAAACGGAGACATATCATAGGTGTCTTGGATGTATTCGCCAGATGGAAGCCACTCATATCCCGTTTGAGGTGCCCGAACATTGTAAGCAGAAATGTAACAAAAATAAAAAATAAAAAATAAAAAATCAAAATCAAAATCAAAATTAAATGGCCAAAGTAAGAAAAATTCCTCAAATTTGATATTAGAATAAATAAATAATTTTAGCCGCATTCCCCGGCAACGGCACCAAAAACTTGTTGGGCTAAATACCTGCATGCAAATGCACGTATCGCAAAAAAATAGTAGTAGTGGACTCGTAAGAGTCGGATGTCGATCCCACAGGGAATACTCAAATTACATAAGCCTAAATATAAAATTCTAACAATTATGATTTTTATCCAGCCTACGCAAGGTTGTCAAATTTAATCAACTAAATAATTAAACTAATTATGAAAGCAATTAAACACGAGAAAATATGAATAAAAACGGACCTAGGATTTTATCTTCCCTCTATGCGATAATTCATCACTCAATTAAACCTCTATCATGCAAGTTACGATTCCCAATTATTAACTCAGGACACGAAATTACTTATAATCCGTTGTCGCGTGTATTATAAGTCTAGTATTCATAAACAGTTCAATGTATGTCTATACAAACCAATTATGAATAAAGCATTAACTAACTAGTCTCGTAAACGGCTACCTAAGGTGATATATGTATGTCTACGATAACACATGCAATTAACACACTAATCCGGCGAGAACTACTCGAAGGCTCTTCTATCCTTGTTGTAATTGTTAAAATGATCTATCGATTCAATTCTAGCAATAGCACATAGCAACATAAATTAGATTAGATTCATGCACTAAATAAGACCAGATAGAAGAAATAATCATGGAATTTAAACTTGCATAATATTATAAAAATAGGTTTGAATTACCACATAGCGTTCTAATAAAATCCTAGATTCAAATCTTAGTTACTCGTAAATCTTATGATAAACAAAATAAAATAAATAAAATAAATAAGAAAAACTACGCTTGAGTCTTCGTTGATCTTCGTTCTTCGCGTTTTATGGTGTAAAATTTCGTTCTTGTAGTGTACAGAATTGTTGCTCTTATAGGCTTTTCTTGATAAGGAAGTAATGAAAACCTAACAGGAATCAATTTCCGCCACTTTCCCCCATCAGGATTTGTTCTTCAATTTTTCCATGTTGTACTCCGAATTTGGGAATGTTACGTGAAATAAGAATTGTAGCCCTTGAAATTAGCTTTCCAATGCCGCCGAAATCAGCTGATTTGGAGTTCGTATGAGAGAGATATGCTTTAAATGGTGGACACTGTCAAAGTTGTGGCTAGATTCCTTCTTCCAATTTGATTTATTTCTTTATTTGCAAAATTTTCCTTTCTTTTTGATCATTTTTCCTTCATCAACACTTAATTCTAGTTTTTCACCTATAAAACACAAAATCAATCAATTAAAGCACAAATATAATTAAGTTTAAACAAAAGATCGACGTAAAGTAAACGTATTGAGTGTAAAATCTACACTCAACACATAGCATTCATCATCTCCTTAAGAGTTCAATTTTTGCACTTGGCAATGCCATTAGATTTCGGTGAGTATGGTGTTGTCGTTTGATGAATTATTCCGTTAGAGGCACACAATTCTTCGAATGGAGCGACGTATTCTTCTCCTCTATCACTTCGAATCATTTTGATCTATTTAACAATTTGATTCATAACTTCACTTTTTAGGTTTTAAACGCTTCAAAAGCCTCGTCTTGAATGTTAAGTAGATACACATAACAGTACCTTGTGCAGTCATCAATAAAAGTTATGAAGTACTTTTTGCCTCCTCTTGTTTGAACAAATTTCAAGTCACATATATCCGTAGGAACATATTCTAGAGGTGCAATGCTTCTTTCCCCTTTATGGAACGATGTTTTCGTCACCGCCCCAACACATATTTCCCATTTTTTTGTGAATTTATTTATGTTTTAGGCAACAAGTCCAAATTAACTAGCATTTGTAATGTATTTAAATTCACATGTCCTAATCTCTCATGTCATAAATTAGAACACTCAAGCAAGTAAAAAGAAGCATTTATTTATTCATAGTACGCTTTGTAGTCATTACATTCATTTTGAAGAGCCCTTTCTCGAGGTACCTTTTGCCTACAAACAGACCATTCTTGGTCAAAACAAACTTATCGGCCTCAAACACTAGCCTTCACCCCGTCTTGCTCAATAGGGCTCCGGCAACTAGATTCTTGCGAATGTCCGGCACATGCATCACATTCACAAGCGTAAGGTACTTGCCGGAAGTCATTTTTAGCACCATTTTTCCATCTCCCATGATGTTGGAGGTAGCGGAATTTCCCATGAATAGTTTCCTTCCTTCAACGGCGATGTAGGAGGAGAACATATCTCTCGTGTCGACCTACCACTCTCTTGGATTGCCCACCATATTGGCTTCAACCACCACAATAGTGAGGTTCTTCTTGAACAAATCGGTAGAAATAGCCTTTTCCTTGGCGAGGTTAGCTTGGTTTCGCCCCTTCTTAGGTTGACGACAATCTCGAGCCATGTGACCACTTTTTCCACAGTTGTGGACGTTCCCTTTGAACTTCTTTGCTGGATTTGGCTCTCCCTTGGTCACCGTTCTTTTCTTGTTACTTAGCTCGGCCAAATTCACCTTTGCCTCCATCTTTCCTTTCACGTTTTAGGCTTCGGCTTGATGATTGTCTTCCTCAAATTCGGAGCCTCACGATCAAGTCCTCAAGTTGCATTTCTTTTCGCTTATGATTGATATAGTTCTTGAAATTTTTCCATTGAGGCAGTAGCTTCTCGATGATTGTGGCTACTTAGAATCGCGTAGTTGCATTCCTTCGACATGAATATCATGCAGAACCAACTGCAACTCTTGGACTTGTTCGACTACTATCTTGAAATTTTTGTTGACATTGTACAGTGTGTTGTCGAGTCCGTTAAGCATGTAGTTTCGACAAAGGAAGTCACTATGGTGCCAAGCATCATAAGCAGTCCTCATTTGAACGTCTGTGTTATCTTCAGCCACCGTACGAGCCGTTTGCTCAAGAACCCTTGAAGGTTCATTGTTGTGAGGTAGAACATCTTTTTCTGCTACCTTTTGAATTCACTGCCGGTGAATATTTGATAGAATATTTGACATATGCAATAGCAATATAGTCTGGTTTTGGAATTTGCAAAACTATTTATATTCAAATAGTTTAAACAATTGAGATTGACTTATCCGTAAAATAATGTCAATTTAAAATTCATGTTTAAATAAATAGGAAAGGTGTTTTGATTATAAAACTCATGATCTTTTGCTTTATGTTACGTTAGTTATATGCGCAAATAATAAAAAAAAAAAATTATTTTTTGCGTGAAGTCCCTTTCCGAGTCATCATAACCTGAGTGTTTTGCAGGCTTAGTCTGATATTTGTAAGTTAGTTGAAATTATTTTTCCCTTTGGCTTATATAATTATTTTTCCTGAACTATTAAGTTAGTAAAGATGGTTTTAAATATTAGCAGATGTTGCCTGTATTTTTTTTACCACAACAACTTGCGAGGAATTGAATTTATGAATGTCTAATTAGATGAGTTATGTCTATATATTTAAACTATATGTGCAGATGGCTTCAAACAATGATGCCACCCCTAAGGTTGTCGGCACAGCCGAAAAACCAACCAAGTTCAAGGGCACCGACTTTGATACATGGAAGAAAAAAATGTTCTTCTACCGTACTACCTTGAACTTAGAAAATTTTATCAATGATGAGGCACCTAAGGTGAAGGAAGGAGAAGCTCCAAAAATAACAAGGAGGTCTTCCTAGCCATCGATGCGTGAAGTCACTTTGATTTCCTATGTTGTAACTAAATTTTGAATTGCTTGGACCAACCATTGAACAAAGTTCATAGTCCTTTAAAGACTGCCAAACTCTTGTGGGATAGTTTATTCAAGAACTACAAGTCGGAAGATGTGTGCATCAATAGTTTATAGTGGACAAATTTCAATTTTGTGGAATGGTCGATAACAAAATTGTGAGTAAGAAAGTGAACGAACTCCAACTCATGATCTACGATATTTTCGCCGAGGGTCATGAGGTCATAATTGGAAAGTTTCCACCTAATTGGACAGAGTTCAAACACTATCTAAGGCACAAGAAATTGGTTGTCAAATGAACAATGGAGGAACTGATAGCAAGACTCAAGATCAAGCGGGATAATAATATCACCGATAAGGTTGGTCAAGACGTGGCTAAAGCACACGTAGTGGAGAGCTCACAGGAGAGCAACAAGCAAAACGGTTTCTACATTCAACAAAGGACCAAACAATAAGAACAACAAACGGTTCTCCGGAGCATGATTTATTTGTGAAAAGAACGGACACCTTGTGAAGGATTGCCTTCATCACAAAGAACACAATAAAAATGAAGCAAAAGTCCGTGGATTTAGCTGCTTCTGAGAACATGCACTTTCAGCAGTTGTAACAGTGGCCTACCTCCAGCGATACTTGAGGATGGTGGCTAGACACCAGGGCTACACACCACATTTGCTATGACAAGAGCATGTTCTCCTCTTACAAGAAGTTAAAGCAAGAACAAAAAATTTTCATGCATGGGAAATGATGCTTACATTGAACGATGTGCTACATGTTCCAGATATTAGGAAGAACTTAATCAATGGTTCTGTCCTAAATAAGAAATGTTTCATTGGCTTTTGAGTCGAATAAATTTCGGCTAACCAATGGAAGGTTCTACGGAGGTAAGGGGTACCAATGTAATGGTCTTTTTAAGGCAAAGGTATACATATCGACAAGAACTAAGATATTAAATAATATTAGTAATATTGAGCTTATTTGATTAATTTTCTTTTTGTGGTATGATTTATAACAACTTATTATGTTTTTAAAATGTTTTTATTTGTTGAAGTATGAAAAAAAATTGCCTTCGTTTAAATTTGCATATATATATATATATATATATATATATATATATATATATATATATATATATATATATATATATTTTTTTTTTTTTTTTTTTTTTTAATAACAGATATTACAAATAAGCCCATCATGGGATACTTATTGATAAATGGTTGTAGACAAAAAACTCTTTTACAAAAAAGTCAAGACATTGTGCAGAGGTGTGTAAGACTAAAATACCCCATCGCATTTTTTTAATGTGCTCCAATTTCATCATTTAATTCAATTTAATCTCAATTTGACCCTAAATTTCACCAATTATTCAATTGTGACCTAAATCCCAATTTTGAGTGCTATTTTCTCCATCTTTGGCGTTGAATTTTTTGTTTTATTTTTTTCTTTTCTTTTCTTTCTCTTCTTTTTGCCGCCACTGACCTACAGTCAACGCCGGTCTCTGGCGGCGTTGACTTTTTTGTTTTTTTTTTTAATTTTTTTTTTTGCCCGTTTAACAATAATATTGGTGTGGTTGACAGTCATATTAACTATAGTACTGTTTAACACAGTAATATGACACAACAAAAATCACTACTATTGTGTAATAGAGTAATATTAATATGTTGACCCTTCAACAAAGGCAAATATAATAAAAAGCCAAAATAATTAATATTGATGTGGTTGATAGTAATAATACTGTCAACCACAGTAATATTACTGTAACGACATTAATATTACCGTCAACCACAGTAATTTTATTGTGTTTACATTAATATGATTACGTTAGTCGGTCAACAAAATCAAACAAAATAAATGGACCGAAAAAAATAATATTGATGTTGTTGACAATAATATTATTGTTTTACAGTAATTTTACCGTCAACGACAAAAATATAATGACGTTGACTTGTCAACTAATCAAACAATATAAAAAAAATAAAAAAATAAAAATAAATAAAAAATAATATTGATGTAGTTGACAGTAATTGTACTGTAAACGACAATACAATTATATAAATGCATTGTCAATGACAGTACAATTACTGTCAGCGACAATAATTTTTTTGTTAATGACAATACAATGAAGGTCAACTTTCAGCGTGTTAGAGTAGGTGACCGAAGAGCCAACTAATTGTTGTGTTTTCTCACACTACTCGTAAATAATCTATATCGTATTAATGATAAAAACCCCCTTTGGCATTCTATATCTTTGTCCGTTGCATAAGAATAGATATAGTCTTTACTACAAGAGTATAGTAATTGTTAAACGTAGTTCCTAGTCAACGGGTAACGCCACTAATGAGAATATCGGCCTTTCCCATTTGAGAGTAGCACTCACTACAAGAAAAAGACCTTTTGACGACACGCAATACGTGTTGTTAAGTTATATACACAACGCGCGCGCGAATCTGGTAGACCAACATGTTGTTGAAGCCTTGTGACTTTAACAACATGTCGTGTGTGTTGCACTTTGCAATATAACAACATGTATGTTATATTGTGATAAGCTATTCACAAGATGCATTAGTATGTTGTAACAAACCTTATAAAAAGTCACCATGGCCTTTTGCGGTAGAGTTTCGACAAGATTCTTATGCACCTTGTCGAATGATTTATTATTAGACAAAAAAATATTCTCATATAATCGTAATAATGAAAATGTACAGAGAAGTCAGATTTCCAAAAAAATTCTATTCAATACAATTTGATGTAAACGAAAATTCTTTAAATACAAAACTTTTTAACAATACTACGATCGCATATCATGTAGTCAGCAAAAAAAATAGTTTATTTTATGTCAAACTAAGTCTCAAGTCTCCCATAGTCGAAAATCCTCAACACAATTTAACCGCACAACTCAATTAGGTTCTTGGATGCCATGTGCTCCAACAGTTCACCAGAATATGCTGAAAATAACAACAAGTGTTGTGATATCGGCATACATAAGTGGGTGCTCATAAGTTGATGAGTTCACTGAACTCCCTCAATCTAGAGATCTCTAAGTGGTTCCCAATAATCGAGTAGATGTTTCTATGATATAGTTGTACACTATTAATCCTTAAGACCCATACATCACCGTGACTTCACTAGAGAACCAGTTGTATCGTGACATGTGCCTGAGTTCCACCGAGGACCGCCCACTTCCAAAAATAATTAGAGAAAACCCCCTTAGCTAATATTCCACCCAAGTGATATTTTCATAATTTCAAAACTACCCTTAATTGTCTACTATACTCTTTCAAAACCTTAATCTTATTTTCTCTTCTCTCTCGTCTCTTCTTCTCCCGTCTCTTCTCTACTTTTTTTTCTCTATATTATATTATACTTTTCTCTTCCAATTCTATAGATTATTCTCTCTTGATCGGAAGATGAAGAACCAACCACCAACATCACTGCCAGAACAACGATGCCAATTCCGTTGAAGCCATCGTTGTCGTTGCCGTCTCTATCGCCGTCTCCGTCGGGGTCGTCGTCGTTGCAGATCTTAACAAAAGCCATAAAGATGATGATGATTTTGATAGCGATTCTGAGTTCGAATGCCACGATTGCTACATCGGCGGCGAAAAGAGATAAATTGTCGATTTGTCGCCGGAATCGGATTATGATGGGTGGTGGTTCTGCTTTGGTTGGTGGTGCGAGTTGTGATTTTATTTATTTATTTGTAATAAAACAACCGTCGACGTCATAATATCAAAGTAACGTGGTGATGGTGTGTTGTGGCGGCGGTGTGGTGACGATGGGGAGGTAAATTTAGGGTTTTTTGGTGGATTGGGCAGATAACGGCGCGTGTAGAGACTTTCGCGCAGGCTGAAACCTTAATCGCATATATACATGTTCATAGTCGATTAAGCTAATCGACTATGCTCTGGTAGTCGATTAAGGTTTCATCGACTCCAATTTTTTTTTCTTTGGATTTTTTGTTTCTTGATTCCAATTGTATAAATCATTTATAATGTTTTTATATTTTTTGTTTTTGTAG